>LKCN02000001.1:4953552-4983489 GCA_001633055.2 Ophiocordyceps polyrhachis-furcata BCC 54312 | reverse complement strand
TCTCTTTCCCTCTCTCTCTCTCTCTCTCTCTCTCCCCCCCCTCTCTCTGTCCCCTCTAACAGTGCAGGGCCCATCAGTGGACGACTGCTAACTTTCTCCGCATCCTTCCGCTCGGCCTCCCTTGTCCTGGCATCATCACAGCACACCGTGCACATCGTACTACCGAGCCTCAGCGTTGAACACAGTCCGCAAAAGTCGCCTTTGCCTTCGCCTCAGCCTTGGCCTTAGCGTTCGCTCCCGTGTCGAGACCCCCGACAACAACCCCTCACCCACCCATCATCGAGACATCGACCGACGACGACCATCACGACATCCACGGCAAGCAGAGCAGAACCTCGCCGCCAATTTCCTCGCTCCATGGCCGAATCGCGCGCCGCGGCTTGAGTCCTTTCCGCCATGTCAGTCGAAGCAGCGCCGCTCGATGCCGAGCCTGCTGTCGAGCCCGACCCAGGCTGTAGCGGCACTGCCGCCGGCCGCTCTCAGCATAAGACCGAGTGCGCCAAACAGTCGACCGCCGCTTTCCTTCACTCGCCGCCCGACAGCAACGATGCGGCCAAATCAGATGCGACCGATTCAGAGCTAAGCGACCTCGAAGACGAGCCCATACTCGATGACGCTCCTCCCATCCCTTCCCACGTCGTGCGCGAGAGTGACGATCGGCCCAGCGAGACGCCGAACGTAGTCGACGATCTAGACGATGTGCTTCCTGATCACTGGTCCGGCGCCGTGCCTGTCTTCCGCCCGACCGCACGTCAGTTCAGCGACTTTCAGCGCTTCGTACGTCGTTTCGCCCCCCCCCTTCCGCTCTGGCTCGCCCGCTGACTTGCCTCGTCAAGATGAAAAAGGTGGATAGCTACGGAATGAAATCCGGCATCATCAAAATCATCCCGCCCTCGGAATGGAAAGACGCCCAGCCGCCTCTCGACGACCTCGTTAAGTACATCAAGGTTCGCGAGCCCATTAAGCAAGACATTATGGGCTCCAACGGCACCTATCGGCAGGTCAACATCCTACACGGCCGCTCTTACAACTTGCCCCAGTGGCGCCAGCTCTGCGAGCAGAGCGAGCACCAGCCGCCAGCCAAGCGCGGCGAGCGGCGCGCCCACGCTGATAAGCCCAAGTTGCCCCGCGGCCGTACTTCTCTGGCCTCCAAGCCTGCCAAGCCGTCGACGCACAACAAGCGTGGCAAGGCCAAATCGGCCAAGGCCCGGGGCAAGCAGGCGTCTGGCGAGGAAGAAGAGCGGCCAATGACCCCGGTGTCTCCCAAGGAAGAGTTTCTAGATGCCCTGGACGAACCTGTCGAGTCGATCGAAAGAGACGGATACGACGGCGAAACTCAAGACTGCCAGCCCTCGGTCGGTCGCATGGGCGCGACAAGGCAGCCCAAAGCCAAGACGCAGTCGGTCTCGGCCCGCCGCAAGTACAGCCGTCGGGAAGGGTCGGCCATGATCGACGACGAGGCCTTCAAGGACTTTGACTATCGGATCGACGGGGCCGAATACACACCCGAACGCTGTGAAGAGCTCGAGCGCGCCTATTGGAAGACGCTGACCTACGCTCCGCCCCTCTACGGCGCCGACTTGATGGGCACCCTGTTCGATGATAGGACCGACATCTGGAATCTCAATAAGCTGCCCAACCTCCTCGATGTGCTGGGCACCAAGGTCCCTGGAGTCAACACGGCCTACCTCTATCTGGGCATGTGGAAGGCCACCTTTGCCTGGCACCTTGAGGACGTGGACCTATACAGCATCAATTACCTCCATTTTGGAGCTCCGAAGCAGTGGTACAGCATCTCTCAGGCTGATGCCCGACGCTTCGAGGCGGCCATGAAGAACATCTGGCCGGCCGATGCAAAGGCCTGCGATCAGTTTCTGCGGCACAAAAGCTTTCTCATATCGCCGCACCACCTCTTGCAGCACTACGGCATCAAGGTCAACAAGGTGGTGTCGTATCCTGGCGAATTTGTCGTCACATATCCGTACGGCTACCATTCTGGTTACAACCTGGGTTATAACTGCGCCGAGGCCGTCAACTTTGCTCTCGACTCCTGGCTAGAGATGGGGAAGATTGCGAAAAGGTGTGAATGCGCCCAGGCGCAGGACAGTGTATGGGTCAACGTGTATGAGATCGAACGTAAACTCCGTGGCGAAGAAACGGAGTACGAGGAGACCGAGGACGAAGAGGAAGACGACGGCGACGACGCGGAAACGTCCGGCCTTCCAACGCCATCCGTTGGTGCTGGTGTGCGGTTCAAAGATGTCGGCCGCAAGCGGAAGCGCGGGCCCCTTGGGAAGCGGCCACAGATAAAGGTCAAGAAGATCAAGCTGCGTCTCAAAGCCAAGGCCGAGCCCCCTTGCTGCCTGTGTCCCCACGACGTGCCTGGACTGGTCATGTTATCGACGGACGACGGTCGAAAAGCACACCGCATGTGCGCGCTGTATGTGCCTGAGACGTACATTGACAGCGCCGATGGCAAAGAGATTGTCTGCAACGTCTCCGGCATCCCCAAGGAACGCCTCGATCTGAAGTGTCTCTTCTGCCGCTCCAAGCGCGGCGCCAGCTTCCAATGCTGCAAGAAGAAATGCGCCAGAGCATATCACGCGACCTGTGCCGCGGCCGCGGGCGTCTTTGTCGAGGAACAAGACGTTCCGGTCTTTGGCGAAGACGGCACCGAGTTCAAGGAGCAGGCCTTTGAGTTTAGCTGCCGCTTTCACCGGACAAGGCGCGATAAGAAGAAGGACGGCGATGCGCTGGAGGCGGACGAAGGTATCCGCGCGGCCGCGGCGTCGCTGGTTCGGGGGGAGATCCGGCAGTTTCAGTACTGCAAGGGCGAGATCTTTGCTGGCATGGTGGTGGAGAATCGTGCTGACGAGCACACGGTACTGATCGACGTCATGCCGAACGGGTATGTTTCTCCCCTGTGACGGCGGGCCCGAGGAGGCAGCATGCTAATGACGACCAAGCAGTGAGCGCGTCGAGGTGGAGTGGAAGTGGCTTTTGCTCCCGGATGCGTCCGACTTCCGTCTCCCCAAGGCATCGGCCAAGGCCGTGCCTCTGCCTCCATCCCGCAAGGCCAAGGATCAGCTGAACGCGAAGCGGCTGGATAGTGAGCGACCGAGGAAGGACGACGTCTTCGCCAACGGATATACCTGGGCCGAGTTCCAGCTCGAGCCGGTGGCCAATCCAGATCAGGCCAAGGTCGATTTGGCGAAGACCGACAAGATGTGGCACTATCTCGGCAAGTCGTCGACGGATGCTCGAGCACAGTATACCGGGGACCCGAGCAAGCCATGCCACGACCCGCGGAGCAACTTTTTGGACACGATCCCGAAGCAGCCAAAGCCGCCGCCGCCACCCAGGAACGCGCTGGCAGGCCCTCATCTGCCCCAGGGCGGCCATGCCGGACCCGCTACACACCACGCGCATGCCAATACCGGCCTCGGGCGGCCTGAGAAGCCATATGTGTACAAGCCCAGGAAGCCCATCAAACCACAGCTCGCCCCCTTGATGTACGTGCCGCAGAGGCCCGGGCCAGTACAAGCGACTTATCCATCGTATCCGGCGTCCAGCGGCGGTAACGCCTCGGCTTTACTCGTTAGCCACAACAGCCCCCAATCGGGTCCGCAATATCCTGGCAGAACGGAGGCCGGTCATGGTCCCCTCGGTTCGCAAGTGCAGTCTCCGGCGGCTTCGATACCAATGCCGGTCCCCGTCCGTGCCGCCGCACCTGTTATTCACAGGCCGCCGCCGCACGGGGCCCATCCAAGACCCATCTCTGCACAACAGACTCGCCCGTCGTGGCAAGTTCATTCGTCCGTCTATCCCCGTTACCCCTTCTTCCAAGTAAATCACAACAGGTCAGTGGTCCTCGTTGCCGTTGCCATCTCCGGGAGTTATCTAACCGGGTTGCCACAGGGACGCTTCCAAGTATCGCAGTCCGTATGCTCCGTGGGGTGGCTTCACCAACGGATACGATTGCCTGACGCCAAGGCAGAGCGAAGTGCTCTGGAGGTCCGTACCGAGACCGTTACCGACGGCCCCCAACTCTACACGTCCTCCTCCGCAGAAGATAGTGCGTCAAGGCGGGCCTGTCAGCTCGGGTCCTGCGCAGCCGAACGGTCCCGTCGCAGCTTCAGCCCAAGACCCAGTCTCGGCTCCGGCTCGTGCCCCTGCTCCGGCTCCGGCTCGTGCCCCAGGTCCGGCTCCGGCTTCGGCTCCGGCTGCGTCTCCCCCTCCGACTCCAGGTCCAGCCGCAGCTTCGCGGTGGACGGACGGGGGGATGCCGCCGCCGCCGGTGCCAGGAACTTCGGGACGTCCGCTGCACCCTGCCATCAAGCCTCAGTACGGTCTGGCGGCGCCGCCGCAGACCAAGACGGCAGCTCCGGCGCCAAAGCCGTACAAGGTCGGCATGCCTGCCGCCATCAATCTTGCGCTGAAATCGACTAAGCCAGCCGTGCAGGTTCCGCCGAGACAATCGCCGGTTCCTCTGCCGGCTAACTTCTTGGCTGCCATAGCCTCTTCTCCTGGCGGATCCCAGTCGGCGTCGTCGAGTGCTCAAGCGCCCAGCCTTCAGGCGCCCAACATGCAGCCGCCCAAGCCAGTGATGCTACCACCCGCTAGCGGCAGTCAGTCGTCAGCAGCGAGGACGCAAAGTCAGGCCGTTCCTGTCACTCGAGGGGAGGCGGACGAGCGACGGGCGGCTTTGTCAAAGACGGTGTCGGAAGGCAAGAGTCTCAGCGATGGCAGCCACGACGGGCTCCGCGGCTCATCGATGGCACTGCAGCAGGAGTTTTCCGATGTGCCGGGGAGCGAGTCGATGAAGTTTGTGGAGAGAATGATGGAGAATCTGAAGAGGGTGTCGCAGCTCAACAAACAGCCTTGATGTGCATGAGTTGGGTCAGGACAAGCGGAGAGCGTTTAGAGGTGCATTTCTGAGCGACTGGTTCGAGCGAGAAAATGGCTCTGTCGACTGAGCAAAGGGAGGAGATGGAGGGGGGAAAAACCCAGGCGTTTCCGCGCTTTGCATGTATGTATGTAGTTGTGGTGGTGGCTTGCTTTGGGCATCAAGAGGAGCTGTGAAGAAAGACTTCAGAGCGAGTTGTTACATACATACATACCTACTATATTACGTAGGTACATACATACTGCTGCGAGCTGTATTGGCCGAGTAATGACAGCTTTAAGCACGCTTATATTCACACCTATCACCTACTACCACTCACTACCTGCCTACCACGTAAATTACGGGCGAAGCTGCCCTGTTCACTACCTACTGCTATTATTACTAAATGTCTTCTGTTCGCTCTCTTCTCTCCTCTCCTCCATCGTCGTCGGTCTCTCTCTCTCTTTCTTTCCCTTCCTTCACATACACACACACACACACACACATACCCACACAGGTACACACACTAACACAACACACACAATAAACACGCACATACACACACACAAACAGATAAACAGACACACACAGTCTTTCCCCCCTCCCCTTTTCTCTCTCTCATACATCTATCCCTCACCATATACTCTCTCTTTCCTTCTTCTTGCACTTGACTTACAGCTACAGGCTGAGAAAAAAAGCTTGAGACAAGAAAAAGGCAAAAAAAAAAAAAAATGAGTGATACGAAGCAGGAAAACGATGGTAAGACTGGGGATCGTCGCCCACATCGTCGGCGCCGCGGCAGAGGCGGTACTGGCAGAGGCGGGCAAGGCGGGCAAGGCGGGCAAGGCGGGCAAGGCGGCGCCGGCCCGGCTCAGCAGGAATCCGGCTGGGGCGACACCGAGACCGCCATTGACAACGCCAAGACCGCCATTGACACGGCCGACGGAGACCCCGCCGGCTGGACGGCCGACGACCAGAGCTGGGCTGATTGGACGCACCGCAACTCTAAGCCGGTAAAATACCAGTGGGGGCCTTCCATCGGGCTGGGGGGCAGCGCTACCGTCTACAAGGTGCGCAAGATTACCGATGGCCGCGTGTTGGCAGCCAAGGTATCGAGGGAAGTGGGAAGGTTGGGCATTGAGGTGCAATTGCTACGGTCGCTTAACCATGTTTGTTCTCACCTCCTCCCGCTCTCCATCCCTTATGTATGTATGCTTTGCTGACGATACGGCCAGGCCCACGTAATGAACTTGGTTGACTGGTACACGGAGGAGGGAAATGTCACTGCTCTGATGACGGAACTATGCGCTTATGGAATGCTCGAGTCGCGTATCAACATGACGGGCATGGGACGACGCGACATCACGTCGACCATGCAGCAACTGGGCTCGGCAGTGGCCTATCTCCACTCAGAGGGACTGTTCCACACTGACGTCAAGCCTAAGAACGTCATGATCCGAGGGCTGAAGCCTTTGGACGTCGTGCTCGGCGACTGCGGCGACGCCCTGCGAACCGGGCACAAGGCCCCACGTCTCCGCGGCACGCCCACCTTTTATTCGCCTCAGATCTGGCATCACGGCACGCATCACGGACCGCCCGACGATGTTTGGGCCCTGGGCGTGACGCTGCTGTGCATGATGAAGCAGCAGCCGAGGATGCACGGCGTATGCGAAAAGAAGACGGAGCAGGAACCAGACGAAGACGAGAGACGTTTCTTGGGAAGGCGAACGCGGAAACGTATGACGGAAGAGAAACGGCTCGACAACATGAAGGGATACCCTCGACGCTGCTCGACGCATGCCGCCGAACTGAAACGACTTAACCCGGACGACGGGCTGGTCCAACTGGCGGCCGAGTTACTGGCTCATGAATGTGATGATCGAATCCTGGCCTCGGAGTGTGAGAACAGAGCGGCGAAGCTCATGGCCGATGGTCGGGGCATTGCCGAGGAAGAGGGCATCAAGGTCCAGATGCCCGAGGATTTTCAGCCGGTGACGTTTTGGTAATTGTACATGTGGTTACTCTCAAGCCGGCGAAGGCATCTTCGCCTACGTCTTGGACACCGGCATCAACTCCAGGCATGCATACATACAGACTTCGGCGACCGCGTCGTAAAACACGGGCCCCAAGTCGATTCCTGGTGTCTCCTCTTCTTCTTTCTAGATCTTTTTGATCTTTATAGCTATTGGCTTTTAATTTAATACCTTTTTCTACCTTTTCTGCCTCTGTGTGCAGTAGCCAGTAGGCGAAGGGCAACAGATAACCAAAACCTACCTACCTGATAAAGGCAGCCTGGTATAGGGAAAACAATTAGTCATCAAGACAACCAAACCTCGACCTCCTTGTCGAGACGCACATCAGACAAACCCTTGACGAGCCCCCCGTCACTCTTGTTGCTCCGATGAGGGCCAGACCTTGGAGACAGATTCTTCGCCATCGACTGTACAACACAATGAGCAAAACGATCCAGCCGGCGGCCCGGGTGTCGGGCCAGAAGCAGGATGTGTGGTCAGTTCAGTTCACAATCAGCTTTCCACTTCGCCTATCTAACTATCCCCAAGGTCCATCATCAACGAGGCCGCCGCCGCGTCGCCGAAGCAGCCCATCGTCAACATGGGCCAGGGATTCTTCGGCTACAACCCACCGGACTTCATTCTCGACGCTGCCAAGAAGGCCCTCGACCGCGTCGAATGCAACCAGTACTCGCCCACCAAGGGCCGTCCGCGGCTGAGGAAGGCCATCGCTGAGGCCTATTCGCCATTTTGGGGCCGGGCAATCGATCCAGAGACCGAGGTGACCATCACCACCGGTGCCAATGAGGGTTAGATGGTCGGTTTGTCGTTGGGCTTGTTGCTGCTGCTGACGGCTATGGCAAGGGATGCTGAGTGCGTTCATGGCTTTTATCGAGCCGGGTGACGAGGTCATTATCATGGAGCCCTATTTCGACCAGTATTTTTTTTAGCCTTTTGTCATCTTGATTATGTTTGACACTGACGTCGGGGTAGGTACATCAGCAATATCGAGATGGCGGGCGGCACCATCGTCTACGTGCCGCTTCACCCCCCTGCCACGGGGGCCACACATACGTCGTCGGCGGCCGATTGGACTATTGACTTTGATGAGCTTCAACGGGCATTTACGCCGCGTACTAAGATGATTGTCCTCAACACGCCGCGTACGCCGAGAGAGAACGAAGGAGTTGGGTGGAAAAGAGGCTAACTTGTACGCAGACAACCCTGTTGGCAAGGTCTTTTCCAAAGATGAGCTACGGCGTATTGGCGATTTGTGCGTCCAGAACCAAGTGTTGATCCTTTCGGACGAGGTCTACGACCGACTTTACTACGTTCCATTTACTCGCATGGCGACGCTGTCTCCTGACATCGAGCGACTGACGTTGACGGTTGGGTCGGCTGGCAAGAACTTTTACGCCACCGGTTGGCGCGTGGGTGAGCGGATGGATAAAAAAGACTGGAGAGCGACAGTGTTGGCTGACAGACGGCAGGATGGCTGATGGGTCCGCCCGAACTTATCAGACACGTCTCGACAGCACATACACGCATCTGCTACTCCTCTGTCTCGCCGCTACAGGAGGCATGCGCCGTCGGCTTCGAGCAGGCCGAAGCCAAGGGCTTCTGGAAGCAGACTGTGGCCGACATGCGCGCAAAGATGAACCTCTTCAACGGCGTGTGGCGGGAGCTCGGCCTGCCGTATTCTGAGCCCGAGGGTGGCTACTTCGTCCTCGTCAACATGCGGCGCGTGCGGATACCGGACGACTACCCTTTTCCTGCTCAGGTGGCGGACCGTCCAAGGGACTTCAAGCTTGCTTGGTTCCTGATTCAGGAGGTTGGCGTCGCGGCCATCCCACCGACCGAGTTTTACACTGATGCCAATGCTCATGTTGCCGAGGATTATGTGCGTTTCGCCGTGTGTAAGGAGGACAACGTGCTTGAGGAGGCCATGGAGCGGTTGAGGGGGTTGAAGAAGTACATGGAGTAGTTGCAGGCGGGGATAACGAGAGCTTGCTACTGGTTACTCACCATCCTACAGAGAGACAGGAATGGAATGTAAAACCGGAATAATACGAGATGGAGATCACGATAACCCGGCGGATGTGCCCGGCTGCGGGACCGGCCGAGTCCGACGGAGCCGGCCCGGCCGGGAGCGATGTTTCCAGAGCGTACCGAAGACTTGTCTTCCCCCGCGACAACTGGGCAACTCGCTGTGTACTCTTCCGCGATGCGATACCTTTCCGCTACAACGCTCGGTCGCAAACTTCCCCGCAAAGCCGAGTGGCAAACTTTTTATGCGCCGATGACGGAGGGCAAGTTTTGCTTACTCGCTGCGACGTTACAGAACCTCGTCGTCATGTAGACACGTGACGTCATGAAGCTTGAGGCTGCCTGGATTACTCGACCTCATCGTCTCTCCGCCCAACGACCGCCGGCATCATGACGCCTTCCGCAGAGGCGAATGGACCTCCGGCGCCGTTGGCTTCGCTGACGGCCAGCTTTGATAACGTCCTGCGCTTTTACCTGAACGGCACGCGTGTCGTCCTCGACGATATCGATCCGGAGGCCACGCTGCTTGAATACCTCCGCGGCATCGGCCTGACGGGCACCAAGCTGTACGTTGACACCTTGTCCTATTATCCAGCCTGGTGCCACTTCTGGCTCACATCTCGTCGTCTTTTCTCAGCGGTTGCGGAGAGGGGGGTTGCGGCGCCTGTACCGTCGTCGTGAGCCAATATAACCCCACGACGAAGCGCATCTACCATGCCAGCGTCAACGCTTGTCTGGCGCCGCTGGCCAGTCTCGACGGTAAGCATGTGATTACCATCGAGGGCATCGGGAATACGAAGAGCCCTCATGCTGCGCAGGAGCGCGTCGCCAGGGGACATGGTAGCCAGTGTGGCTTCTGTACGCCTGGCATCGTCATGAGTTTGTATGCGCTGCTTAGGAATAAGCCGGGCCCGTCGAGCCAGGATATTGAGGAGGCCTTTGATGGGAATCTTTGTCGTTGTACCGGCTATCGTCCCATCCTTGACGCTGCTCACACCTTTGCCGTGGACGGGCCGGCTGAGAAGAATGGATGCTCGGCCAATGGGGCTGGATGCTCGGCCAACGGGGCTGGATGTTGCATGCGCAACAACAACAAGGCGACGGCAAGCGATCAACCTATCAAGCGCTTCACTCCCCCCGGTTTCATCGAGTACCGGCCGGACACGGAGCTCATCTTCCCGCCCGCGCTGAAGAAGCACGACATGCGACCGCTGGCTTTTGGCAATAGGCGCAGGACTTGGTTCCGACCCGTGACGCTGGACCAGCTCCTTCAGATCAAGAGCGTGCATCCTCAGGCTAAGATTATCGGCGGGAGCACCGAGACGCACATTGAGATTAAGTTCAAGGCGCTGCGGTATCCTGTTTCTGTATATGTCGGAGACATCCCGGAGCTGCGGCATTTTGCATTTGGTGATGATCATGTCGAAATCGGTGGCAATGTCGTTCTGACCGACGTCGAGGATATCTGCGAGCAGGCGGTCGAGCGCTACGGACAAAAGCGAGGGCAGGTCTTTCAGGGCATTCTGAAGCAGCTCAAGTACTTTGCCGGCAGGCAGATTCGCAACGTCGGGACGCCTGCCGGGAACCTGGCTACGGCTTCGCCCATCTCTGATCTGAACCCGGTTTTGTGGGCGGCTGATGCTGTCTTGGTCGCTAAATCGGCCAAGGGCTCGACCGAGATAGCCATGGACCGCTTCTTCAAGGGATACCGCCAAACGGCACTGGCGTCCGATGCAATCATCGCCGCCATTCGGATCCCTGTCACGGCCGCTGAGGGCGAGTTCTTCCGCGCGTACAAGCAGGCAAAGCGCAAGGACGACGACATCGCCATCGTCACCGCCGGCTTCAGGCTGCGGCTGGATCAGAAGGGCGTGGTCGAGCGCTGTAGCCTCATCTACGGTGGCATGGCGGCCACGACAGTCTCGGCCGTCAAGGCCACCGAGTACCTCGTCGGGCGACGCTTCGCCGAGCTTGAGACGCTCGAGGGGGCCATGAGCGCCCTGGGGGCCGACTTTGACATGCCTTACGGCGTGCCCGGCGGTATGGCCTCGTACCGCAAGGCGCTGGCTCTGGGATTCTTTTACCGCTTCTACCACGACGTACTATCCAACCTCGACGACGATTGCGCGCACATCGATCGCGAGGCTATCGATGAAGTCGAGCGCGAAATCTCCACCGGCGCAGTGGATGAGCAGTCGTCGGTGGCGTACGAAAAGGAGGTCACTGGCAAGGCGAACCCTCACCTCGCGGCCCTCAAGCAGACGACGGGCGAGGCCCAGTATACGGATGATATGCCAGCGCTGCGAAATGAGCTTCACGCCTGCTGGGTTCTGTCGACGAGGCCGCACGCGAAGCTGAAGTCGGTCGACTACGGGCCGGCTCTAGACATGGCCGGCGTCGTCGATTATGTCGACCGACACGACATGCCATCCCCCGAAGCCAATCGGTTCGGCGCACCGCACTTTGACGAGGTCTTCTTCGCCGAGGACGAGGTGCACACGGACGGCCAGCCCATCGCCATGATCCTGGCCACGTCTGCCTCGCGAGCCCAGGAGGCGGCGCGGGCGGTCAAGATCGAGTACGAGGATCTGCCGGCCGTGCTGACGATGGAGGAGGCTATCGAGCAGGAGAGCTTTCACCCCATCTTTCGTGAGATTAAGAAGGGGGATGCGGAGGCGGCGCTGGCTCGTTGTGACCACGTCTTTACCGGCACTGTTCGTATGGGCGGACAGGAACATTTTTACCTCGAGACGCAGGCCTGTCTCGTCGTTCCTAAACCCGAGGATGGCGAGATGGATATCTTCGCCAGCACGCAGAACGCCAACGAAACGTGAGTTGGAGCCCCCTTAATGGCTCTCAGGCCTCGCCCCCGATGGACTGACCTTTTTTCCGTCCCTTCCTCACCTTCAGGCAAACATTCGCCTCTCGTGTGTGCGATGTGCAGGCCAACAAGGTGGTCGTGCGTGTCAAGAGGCTCGGCGGTGGCTTCGGTGGCAAGGAGACGCGCTCAGTCTTGCTGAGCTCGGCCGTGGCGCTGGCAGCCAAGAAGACAGGTCGGCCGGTGCGTTGTATGCTGACGCGCGAGGAGGACATGGTGACGACGGGTCAGCGGCATCCCTTCCTGGCGCGATACAAGGTCGGTGTCAACAGCGACGGCCGACTGCAGGCGCTGGACGTCGACATCTTCAACAACGCCGGCTGGACGCTAGACCTCAGTGCCAGCGTGGTGGAGCGAGCCATGACGCATAGCGACGGCTGCTACCATATCCCCAACGTCGCGGTGCGCGGGCGCGTCTGTCGGACCAACACCATGTCCAACACGGCCTTTCGCGGTTTCGGCGGCCCTCAGGGCATGTTTATCGCGGAGACGTACATGGAGGAGACGGCTGAGCGTCTCGGAATGACGGCTGAGCGGTTCCGTGAGATCAACTTTTATCGGCCGGGCGCGATGACGCACTATAACCAGGAGCTTGAAGATTGGCATGTGCCTCTCATGTACGGCCAAGTACTCGCGGAGAGCGCGTACGACGAGCGACGGAAGGCCATCGACGGCTTCAACGAGACGCACCGGTGGCGGAAAAGGGGACTGGCACTGATCCCGACCAAGTTTGGCATCTCGTTTACCGCCCTGTTCCTCAACCAAGCCGGCGCTCTGGTTCACATCTACCATGACGGCTCCGTGCTCGTGGCTCACGGCGGGACGGAGATGGGCCAGGGGTTGCATACCAAGTTGACGCAGATTGCGGCGCAGGCGCTCTCGGTGCCGCTCGAGGGAGTCCTCATCTCCGAAACGGCGACGAACACGGTGGCCAACGCTTCGCCGACGGCGGCATCGGCTTCCTCGGACCTTAACGGTTATGCCGTTGCGGATGCCTGTCGGCAGCTCAACGAGAGGTTGGCCCCCTACCGTCGAAAGTTGGGTCAAGGAGCGACCATGGCCCAGCTGGCGCACGCGGCTTACTTTGATCGCGTAAACCTTTCGGCGCAGGGGTTCTACCGTACGCCTGACATTGGCTACACGTGGGGGGAGAACAAGGGGAAGATGTACTTTTACTTCACGCAGGGCGTGGCCGCAGCCGAGGTCGAGGTCGATACACTGACGGGAACGTGGACTTGCCTCCGGGCAGACATCAAGATGGATGTCGGGCATTCCATCAACCCGGCCATCGACTACGGCCAGATCCAAGGCGCCTTCGTCCAGGGAATGGGCCTATTCACGATGGAGGAGTCACTCTGGCTACGATCATCCGGCACGCTCTTCACACGCGGACCGGGCGCGTACAAGATACCAGGCTTTCGCGACGTGCCTCAAATCTTGAACGTGTCGCTCCTCAAGGACGTATCGTGGAAGAACCTGCGGACCATACAGCGGAGTCGCGGGGTGGGCGAGCCGCCTCTTTTCCTCGGCAGCGCGGTGTTTTTCGCCATTCGCGATGCGCTTAGGTCGGCGAGGAGGAATGGTGGAGGGAAGGCGGAGGTTGGGGTGCTTTGCCTGGAGAGTCCGGCGACGGGGGAGAGGATCCGGTTGGCGTGTGAGGATGGGATTGTGAGGAGGGCGAGGGTTTTGCCTCGGGAGGGGGAGAGGAGTTTCTTTGTTGCTATCTGACCTGGGGTAGCAGGTAGGAAAGGAGAGGGAGGGGAATCCTAGGAGGGATACTGGATACTTGGGAGGAGTTTACATTACATAGGTAGTACATACATGATTCCCTACTAGTAGTAAGAGGAAGAGTTAGTTGCCTTGATATGATAATTCCTGGTGACATGACAAGTGATATCTGAGAGATGAAAAAGGGACGAGGATTTGTCTTTCAGACTACTAGTAGGTATTGAACGGCGTTTCCGGCCGGTTCCGAAGCTTGCTTCCGAGCCGTCCCGGCATCACCTGAAAAAAAGAGGAATAAACAGGGAAAACTGAAAGGCCAGGAAGAAAGGCAGGAGGAGCGTGAGCAAGGGATTTTCATGTGCAACGAGGCGAGGTGCGCGGCTGAGAGGATTTCACGTGTAAGTGGCTTATGAATGTGCGTGTATGAGGCTTATTCGCACACCGTGTTCTGCCAAGTTGTACCACGCAGAATATGTATGTACAGGGAGTTGTGGCGTGCTAATAAGGGAGCAGGCCGCTAAGCGCACATTCATCCGGTACCCTCGCAGACTCGCGCCCCTCCCCCCTCCCCAGCCAGCCAGCCTTTTCTTATTCGCACAGCAAGCGCCTCTAGCCTTGGCATATCTAGAAACGAGGCATTGCTCTTCTTCTTCTTCTTCTTCTTCTGCTTCTCTCCCTATTATTCCGAGTCTCTCTACTCTATCAGGAACCATTTTCCACCACAAAAACTACGACGATAAACGCCTGCGTCTCCTTGGCGAGGGACAGAAGGAGGAGGCTCGCGACGGATCCGGGCACGTGCACGACGGAAGACGGCTGGAACCGCTCAACTGGCGAACGAATAAACGAAGCCTTTCACTCTTGAGCTTGGATACAAGGGCGAGAAGAGCGAGAGAGAGAGAGGAGAGAGAGAGAGAGAGAAGAGAGAAGAGGGGAGAAATAGTAAACACGGAGGGATGGGGGAGAAGGGGAAAAGAGAAGACAGGAAGCTAAAAAGGACCACTTTCGCGTCACAGCTCCCATCGGAAAGAAAAGAAAGCTGCAACGGCCCGAGGCAGATGTCCTTGCGTAACGTCGGGAGAGACCCAATCTGATGGATGGGAAAGCCAAGGCCACGAGGAGCGAAGACCCGCCACCCAAGGACGCCGCTGACGAGGACACGGCTGATGGTGAGGAGGAGGAGGGAGGAGGTGGAGGCGGAGGCGGAGGCGGAGGCGGAGGCGGAGGAGCAGGAGGAGAAGCAGACAGGAAAGCTGCTGAACATTGCGGATCGTCTCATAGGCCTGGCAAGAGTCCCAAGAGGAGACGCAAGGTTAATCACGGTACGCTGATCCCCTCCCTCTGTCACACCGGAGAAGACAGCAATGAGGAAGCACATGAGGCCGGACACCTGCAGCTAGCAGCAGGTCTATGCTCTGTTGTTCTCTCTTCCTCTCCCTCTGTCTTGTCATCCCCCCCCCCCCCCCGCCTGCTCTTCCGATCAACCTCAAGGTCATGATAGGTTAACGCCCACTGGCTGGGTCCCTCCCCTTCACCCGTCTTCGTCTTCTTCAGCTTGCGTGTATTGCAGGAGATCTGTAAGTGAGCCCGATAAGAGGACCCGTGGTACCGGAACCTGCTGTCCCACCGGGGTTCAAGAACCGGGGGCACACTGGGCCAGGAAAAGGGGGTTGATATCTCTCTGCTTCCCCCCCCCCCCCCTAAACTGGCTTGACTCGGCATGCACGTGGCTGACAGATGACTCTCGTCTTCGTGAGCGCTATAGCACATGACATGCGATCTTGTACGTCGTCTCCTCCTCTATTTTCTGTCTCCCGTCTATTCTACCTCTTTTCTCCCCTTTCTGCTTGTGCTGCAAAAATCTTCCGACTGGTTTGCGAGACTCACACGCGCACACACATACGAAAAAGGAGAGGCCGTGTTCGAGATGTATCAAGAGGAACATCGGTCACCTCTGTCACGATGAGCCACGCGATGCCGAGGCAAAAAAGCCCCGGGGTAGCAAGCCGTCTATCGAGGAGGCCGAGGCGCCGGCTCCGGCTCCGGAGGTCGGACGCAACAACTCTATGTCCGGCTCGACCATGGGACCGCCTCCGCCAGCAGCGTTCAACGGCCGACCGCAGCAGCATCAGCATCAGCAGCAGGCCTCGACTGACTTCGGGTCTGTGAGCGTCGTCGGCCAGCCTCATGCGTTATCGCTTGTGCAACCGGCCGCCGGGACGGGGCTGCAAGGAGACGGGTTAGCCAACAGCACCAACGGTAACGCGAATTCACGTACGTCTACCGTCATAGCAGCATGTCATTTTTCTGTGCTTCTTGTAACGGGAGTTTTTCGATACGCTGGCTTCGGACGGGCTGGGCTATCTCTTCTCTTCTCTCCATCCTTTCTACCCCCCCCCCCCCCCTTTGTCGTCCACCTAACACACCTCTGCCCACCTCCCCACATCTATCCCTTTTTTTTTTCTTTTACAGTGGCTGCCTTGTCGTTTCTTACTTCTCAAATCGGGTCCTGATGTGGCCGTCGGGCGACTAATGGTACTGCAGTGGCCGATGCTTGGTTAACGGCGCAGACGTTTAGTGATATGAGCAGCTACAACCCCAACTATATGATCGCCCCCCACGTATCACACGAGTTCAACCTCCTCGACGACTTCCTCCAAGGTGGCTTCCTCGACATGGACCCGCTGGCACCGGACGACAACGCAAATAGCACGGCCTTTGGCAGAACAGGTGGCCCGTCCGGCACGCTGTCCGGTTTCGGCGGAGGCGGCAGGCCTTCTCTGCCGGTGGGCCTGGGCGTCGGCCTGACAGAGACCTCGACGCCGATGCGGGTCTCGGCCTCGGCAACCGACAAGACGCGCGAATATTACCTTCAAGCGGCCGACCCGTCGGGCAACGACAACGCAGAGGAGCGCATGGCACGCGTCTTGCGAGCCAAGTACGACGCCGGCCTCCTGAAACCCTTCAACTACATCAACGGCTACGCCCGTCTGGGCAAGTACCTGGACGGGCACATCGCCCCGTCATCCAAGCAGAAGATCCTGCGGACCATCAACCAGTTCCGGCCCAAGTTTCGCGAAAAGGCGCAGGGTCTCACCGACATGCAGCTCGTCTACGTCGAGATGTGGTTCGAGAGGCAGCTGATGGACTACGATCGGGTGTTTGCCAGCATGGCCGTCCCGGCTTGTTGTTGGCGTAGGACGGGGGAGATTTTCAGGGGAAATAAGGAGATGGCTGAGTTGATTGCCGTGCCGGTTGATGAGTTGCGTGATGTGAGTTTTTTTTTGTTTTTTTTTTTTTTTTTCTTTCTCTTGTTCTTACCGTTATCGCTACTCTGCTTTGATACCTTGCAAGACGTTCAAGGAGAGAGAGAGAGAGAGAGAGAGCGAGAGAGAGCGCTGACGATGCTGATTTACCCTTCCCCTCCTTCGCAGGGAAAGATTGCGCTTCACGAAATCCTTACAGAGGAGTCTATGGTGAGGTATTGGGAGGAGTTTGGCACCATCGCTTTCGACCCGGCGCACGAGACGCTGTTGACGGCCTGCTCGATCAAGAACCCTAGCGACTCGTCGGATCATCCGATTGTCAAGTGCTGCTTTTCATTTTCCATTCGGAGGGATGAGCACAAGTTGTGGGTTTATTCTATTCCTTTTCTTCCCAACTCCTTTCTTTCCCCTTTATCCATGTTTGCTCTTTGTGTGTAAATTGAGTTTCTCTGCTGACTGAATCGGGCTCTACGCCTCTTGTGCTTAGACCTGCCTTGATCGTGGGGAATTTCTTACCGCATGATTTGCCGCCTTTGTGAGGTGGTGAGTTGTCACAGCACCCTGTCGCCGGCATCCGGGCGCATGGAATGGGGAAAGAAAGCAACAGCAATCAGATGATCTGGGCTGGATGGGATAATGGGATGATTTATGACGGGGGATACGGATATGGGAACCGGGAGCAGCGCTGGAGCATGACGCTTGTGATAAACGGAAGCACATTTTTCATATATCGTCTTGCGGGGGGAATATGGTGTTGTTCAACTTCGTCAGGGTCTGGAACCCTGTTATCATAGGTGTAAGTATCACCATTTTGTTGATGATGAATATGCCCATAATGGACTGTTGTCCTGTATAAGCCTCGGTGTGACGTCAGTGAAGCTGCTGGTGATGTGATGGCGGAAGGAGCTTTGGACCACGGCAGCCGGGTCTTTTGTTCCTCCGGGAAGCTTCTTTCTCTATAGATGGATTTGATGCAACTGGAAATGTCAACGACGAGCATCACATCGTATATGACTGTGTCATGGCCCCTGCCGATGCTGTCATGGCCGCCGGCCGCGAAAGGACGGTGCGGTCCATCATCGGTATGAAACCCCCGTTCCGTGCTTGTTGATGCTCTCCCCCTTTCTTCCCTCCCCTTTCTTCCCTAGCGAAGCCGTTTTCTCACTGCTGCTACTCCCCACGCCCAAAAAAGACTTCGCCGCCGAGCTAGAAACCAAGCTGCCGACGCTGAGAGACGTCGGCGCCGTCGACGTCCTGGCCGCGGACTTGGGCCAGCGCCTCCAGGCTATTCAGGGGCTGCAGATGCGGAGTGGCGGCGGGGGTTTCAACGGCGTGGCAGGGAGGGACATGGAGCGCCGAGGCAGAAGCCTGTGGAACGTCTGCATCCGAACGAAGAGGGATGCTGTGCTGAAAGGGCCATTGGCTGGACTTTTGTTGTCTGCTCGTGTGCTTGCTTTCCACATGCTGGAGATGGGACGGGGGAGCAGGGAGGAGGAGCAGGAAGAGGACGTCGTTTATTTGCTGGGCTTGGCGCTGACGCTGGCTAGGATTTGTGTTGTCGACTTTGAGTTGGGGCAGGCTACCTTGGCTTTAAGGAAGGCTGCTGGTTATGTCGAGCGCTTGGGGAGGCGGCCTGCTGTTGATGGCTTGGGCAGGCTGGCGAGGAGGCTCGAGGTTGAGTACTTGACGATGCGGATGACGCTGGTGAGCGAGTCTCATGATCGTCGTCGTCTTAATCTCCGCCGTCTCCGGCTAACAAAGACGGCATAGGCATGGAGGGAGGATCGTCTGGACGTCGCCGAGCACATGTACGGCAAAACCGATGCCCTTCGGCGAAACCTCGACGCCCCCGCCGCAGAGACCATGGCTGACGCCCTCCGCCATATCGGCGCTGACTTGTCCTCCAAGGGAAATCACACGCTGGCTTTGCAGTGGCTCCGGAGGGCCCACGAGCTCATCGACGCCTTGAGTCCGGAGCATCTGTCCACGCTCGGGCTCGAGTTGCGACTCGCCATATGCCATGGTCGCGTCCGGAGCCTGCTTGCGATGTGCTCCCCGGAGAGCCTACAGGAAGCCGAAGACCTCGTCGCCTACGTCGAGTCGGAGCTCGGTGACAAGCCCGTCGTGCTTCACTGGCGTCTGGAGATTCTGAAGAAGTCGCCCAAAGACGTCATGGGCGCCGAGGCGTTGGCGAGCATCCTGCGCCGCATGGTAAGGTGCTTCGACCGTTCGGACGACACCTTGCAGTTCTTGCTGCACCAGTTTACGGAGCTCGGCCGGGACAGCGAGCGTCTGGCGTCCGGCCTCCTAGACGAACTCATGAGGCAGCACGTCCTCCGGTCCGCCAACCCGGTCTGGATCGGAAAGGTCATGGTGAAGCGAACGGAGATGGCGACGGCGACGTCGCATACCGACGAGCTGCTGGCGTCATTGCGCGGCCTGATGGACGAGGCTCACGATGCCCTATCAGGCCCCCTGAAGCCGGAAGCGGCCGGAGCTGCGCACTCGGTACGTTTTGACAAGGATCAAAGCCGCAAAAAGCGTTGGCCTACTGAGACGGGCGGCAGCTTGTTTGGACAAAGGCCGAGGCCTTGTTCGTTGCTCAGGAATATGCCACAGCGGACGCCTGGTGCGAGCTCGGGCTTCACGACCTGTTCGCCAGCGCCGGTGAGGCAAACGCTGGCAAGTTCGGGCGGAAGCGCATCCTCTGTGCCCTGAAAGTCAATGACGCGGAAAGGGCAAAGGAAGCTTACCAGAAGATGCCCGAGGGGCCGCAGCTCGACGACCTGAGCTGTTATCTCATGTTTAAGGTATCGCTCCTCTGCTGGGATCACGAGCTCGGATGCCGAAGCATTACGCAGCTGAGCAAGGCATCCGGGACGGCTAGAGGTCGAGACATGCTCTACGCCTGCGTGCGGGAGGCGCAACAGTTTGGCGACAGGCTCTGTGCCGTGACCGCGCTCAGGGCCGTGGCCGACAGCTGGGCCGTCGGGCCCGTCTCTCCAGAGGGCCTGCCGGCGGTCTTACGATGTACGATCCGGCTGATGCACATGACTGGAGAGGAAGAGGAGGAGTCGGACGCCAGCGGAGAGGGCCGCCGACAAGATAATGACTTTGCTGCTGAGACGTGCGACGTTTTTGAGAAAGGTCCCGGCGTTGTGCCTCCCCTTCCACCACCCCCCCCCCCCCCCCTTTTTTTGCACCTTGATATAAATACCGGCTGACGAAGGGGCATCAGCGGCCGAACACGCCACGCAGGGCCCTAGAGATGAGCAAGGGAAAAAGGTGTTTACCATCCCCGAGCTACACTGGTTCCGCAAGAACGCGTACAACTTGGGGGCGACCAAGTGTCACGCCTGGCCATTGCCACTCGTCATTCGTCTGTTTGGCGCATGCTTGACAATCATCGACTGCTACCCAGACGACATGCCGGTGACGGACGAGACGGAGCTCAAGACGATGGCAATGCGCTGCCACTTTGTCATAAGCGCCGCGTCCGTGTCGCTCGCTCGGGCCGAGGACAGGGTGGACGAGCAGCTGCAGAGGTATGTCGAGGCCAGACGGCACGTCGCGGCCTTTGACCAGCTGATGCAGGCCGGCGTCTGCTTCAACGACGAGGCGGTGGCCCGGGACACAGCGAGCAAGATGGCAACTCTATTCGTCTTTGACTTCGAGGGCGCGGCTTGCCTCAAAGGCTGGGACGATCTGGGATCCATCGTCAGGAAGGCAAAGACGTGCAAGGACGAGGTCGTCTTCAAGGCCATGGGTGACTGTCTGCTGCGGAGCCGGGCACCGGGGCGAGGTAAGTACAGGAGAAGCGGAGGAGGGGTGGATGGGGAGGAAGAGGTTGGACCAGCAGGAGGCTGATTTGTTGTCCGACGAGGCAGTCATGTACGCGACGATGCGGCTCATCATCAATGAGATATTCGAGCTCGAAGAATTCGACTGCAAGCAGCTGGCCAAGTACGTCCGCTGCCTGGTGCAGGCGGTGCTACCGCTTGACGACTCGCTGGCGCTGCAACTAGCGGACCAGGCGCTGCAGATTGCGCGAGAAGGGCAGCAGGTGGGCAGGCCTTTGCCGGCGGAAGAGCTAGAGTGGCTGGTGGCCACGTCGTTTAACCACGCCGTCGACCTCTACGCGCGCGCCGACGAGGCAGGCTGTCACAGGTGGGCGCTCAAGGCCATGGGGCTCGCGGAGTTTGCCCGCGATGGAGGCGCGCTGGCTGGTATGCTGCGGGACAGGTTCTCGCGTCTGCGGTTTTGAGATGGATGGATGGATGGGATGGTGAGACATCGTGAAGTGGGCCGAGGCTGTGTCGGCGAATTGTTGACGTGCCCCTCTCGCGGAGGGGCCACCCGGGCCGCGGAGGGAGCAGCCGGGCCGCGGAGGGGGCAGCCGTGCCGCGGAGGGAGCAGCCGGGCCTAGTCCCTTCGTGAGTTTAAGGCGTTTGCGGCTGTCGATATGATGTTTGATTGTCGATCCAAGTTGTAATCGTGAATTGAGGAGTTGTGGCTGATTGTGAGAGAACGACAGGGGGGGGGGGGCCTATGGTCGGTCGGCTTGTCATGACACTCTGGGATAACGGACGAATGAGAGATGATAACTCGGCATGACTCACACCGGGGAACCTGCCCGTGAATATCTTTTGACGCGTGCCGCAAATAGTTCTTCTGATAGATCAGATTGGGGATGGAGTCTGGCTCACTGGCGTTACTGTCGAACTCGGATTGGGAGATTACGGTAACCCGTTCCGTAATCGTGAATCGAGGAGTCGATATAACTGGTCGCGTTAGTCTGTGACTCACTGGCGTTACAGTCGACCTTGGATTGGGAGATGCCGATGAAATGTGGCCTGCATGTTGCCACGGCAACTGTCCGTAATCCTGAGTTGAGGAGTTCTGCGGCTGAGATTACCCAAGTTGATATGCGTTGGTCTGTGACTCACTGACGCGTGTGGATTAGCGGACGGACGCGTGTTCACGTGACTCTCTGATCGGTTGTCACGGCAACTGTCTGTACCCACCTTAGGCAGACTTGATAAATATTTAAAGGGGCAAAGCGAACGCACACCTTCCTCAATCCATCAGCGCCCTTCGCCTCAATCCATCGGCGCCCTACGCCAACGGCATCATGGAAGGGTTGAACGATATGGAGGAGCTGCGGAAACGCATTCGGGAATTGGAGGTAAGAATCGAGCTGATGAATGGGGAGTGCGTTGAGGGGATGGGGAAGGGGAGAAAGAGCAAGTGCTTGAGGATGGGGATGGGGATGGGGATGGGGATGTGATGCGGGGCGGACGCGTAGGCGGAACGACGTGCTAACAAGGAGCAGCAAGGTCGTGAGGAGGTGGAACGACGTGCTGACAGACGTGTCGAGGCGGCGGAACGACGTGCTGACGAGCAGCAGCAAGGTCGTGAGGAGGCGGAAGTACGTGCTGACAGACGTGTCGAGGAGGCGGAAGTACGTGCTGACAGACGTGTCGAGGAGGCGGAACGACGTGCTGACGAGCAGCAGCAAGGTCGTCAGGAGGCGGAACGACGTGCTGACGAGCAGCAGCAAGGTCGTCAGGAGGCGGAACGACGTGCTGACGAGCAGCAGCAAGGTCGTCAGGAGGCGGAACGACGTGCTGCCGAGCAGCAGCAAGGTCGTCAGGAGGTGGAACGACGTGCTGACAGACGTGTCGAGGCGGCGGAACGACGTGCTGCCGAGGTGGAAGAGCAGACGCGATCGACGACATTCGACGAGTACATCGCCGCTTGTCATCATGGCGTCTTTTCCCGCATGGAGGTGGAGAGGGATGCCAGGCTTAGGTCCAAGGGAACCATCACCAATCCTCGCAACAAGCTATGCCCGGATTTCATCAAGCCTTGGTCATTGTTCCTCAACTTGCAAAAGAACGTTTTTGACACTCTCTACGGTCATCTGTCGGTCGACAGTCGGGCCTTCGAGAGCAAACACTTCCTGGCCGCGCTCGGAAACAGAGTGGCGACACGACCTATAGCGGACGAAAAGGGCCTCGAGTACTTTTTGCACAACAGTGTCGAGGATCCTGTTCGAAACCTTGTATCTTCTCTCAGACGGGTCGACAACCTGCACCACGAGTTCAACATGGGCAACGGCATTGTTTTCGAGAACCACCCTCACAACATCAGCGACGTGTCCGACGAAGTGGTGGAGCGGGAACAGCCGACCACTCCGCCGCAGGCGTCGCAGCAGGCATTGCCCCCAACTGCCAATCAATTGCGGCCCGACCAAATCTGCATATATCGGACAGGCAATGAGGGCGCCGAGCTTCGGACCATGGTCTACGTGTGCGAATACAAGGCTCCCCATAAGCTCACTGCGCCGCACCTGCGGGCCGGACTACGAGAAATGGACATCTACAAAGAAGTCGTCAATCGCGCAACTATCCCGAAGTCCATAGACCCGGACGGCTGCTTTCGGTATCACGCCGAGCGGCTGACGGCGTCTGCGCTCACACAGACCTATCATTACATGATAGAGGCCGGTCTCGGCTATGGTCTGCTGACGACAGGCGAGGCCATCGTCTTTCTTCACGTGAACTGGACAGAGCCAGGGACGTTGTACTATCACCTAGCCGAGCCCGCATTCGAAGTCGCGGCCCATAAGGAACATGTACAGTCCAGTTCGGCGGTGGGACAGCTTCTGGCCTTCACCCTGATGGCGCTGGGCCAGCCGGGCGAACAAATGATACGCCGGCAGGACCAACGTGATGCGGCCAAGGCAAAACTCAACAGTTGGATGGAGGATTTCGAGATGATATTGCAGGCCATGTCACCCGATGAACGGAAGCCGCCCGCCGACAGCGAGTCCAACTATGCACCGAAGACGTACCGTAACTTTGATCGGACGCCGGCAATGAAGCGGAAGAAACGCCTCTTCAAGTGCGGCAAGATGTCGGTCGGGAGTTCGGAGGACGAAACATCGGACGAGGATGGGCCTCCTCATACGCCGAGTCCTGACGTGCGGCGGCCGCGAGGCGGTGCCACTGCGAACGCGCCTCGCAGAAGCCAACGTCTCCTGTTGGCTCAAAAATCAAGGGAAGAAGGCGAGCAGGAGGTCGAAGAGAGCTTCTGCACGCAAGCATGCCTTCTTGGGCTGGTCCGCGGCGGTGCCCTCGACCGTCGGTGCCCGAACGTGGCGTCTCACTGCGGATCTGAAGCATACAGTCGCAAGCATCGCGTCAGCCATGCCAAGTGGCTTCAGCTTCTGACGGAGCAGATGCGACGCACCTTGGATGGCGGCATCGAGAAGCTAGGCAAGGGCGGTGCTCGCGGCGTGCTATTCAAGGTGACGCTCTTGGCCTATGGCTACACGTTTGTGTGCAAGGGCACCGTCAATGCCTTTGTCCCGGACCTGGAGCACGAAGCGGCCGTGTACAAGCGGCTGGAGCCGGTTCAAGGCGTCCACGTCCCCGTCTTTCTCGGTGCCGTCGATCTCCGGAAGGTGGGCAGGACGTACTACTACGACCATCGCGTCTACGTCATCCACATGACTTGTCTCTCCTGGGGGGGCAATACGGTGACGGGCGTCGGCTTGGGGGATCCCTGTCTCCAGGACAAGGCTCTCGCCTCGCTGCGAGCTGTCCATCGATGGGGTGTGCTTCACAAGGACGTGCGCAGCCCTAACATTGTGGTCAACGACGCGGCGGACGGGGTGATGTTCATTGATTTCGAGCGTGCTGTTTTGCTCTATAATTCGAGTCGGAAGAAGAAGAAGAAGAAGAAGAAGATTGAGTCGGCCAACGGCGAGGACGACGGCAGCGAGGCTCGTCGTGACGAGTATCGAAAGTTCATGATGCGTGGCTTTGAAAAGGATCTTTTGATGCTGCGAGCGGCGTTTTGAAGCAGTAACCAACCAACCAACCAGCTTGGGAAGGCTTGAAGAATATATATATGTACATACACACACGCATAGCATATATATGTACATATGTACAGTCACTACTATATCATATAAGGTCGTTGATTCTGATGCTGCGTGATGCTGCTTGATGCTGTGATGGATGATGACGGTATATATGTATACTTATGTACATATGTGCTTACTGCTCAGGGAGGGGAGCTGACTAAGGAGGACATGGGGTGGTTTTATATAGGGTAGGCCCCTCCTCAACAATGGGGTAGAAACGTTGAGCCAAGGAAAAGCTTATAAGGACCTCACTCACATACCTTGATGACCAAGCGTCAAGTCTTATAGTTATAGGTAGACGTGAGAGCAAGAAGAAGACGGAGACCAAGAGCCCCTTGGACGCCAGGAACAAGCCTGTACCACGAGCCCCTCCTCCGTCGACGACTCCCCATTCTCTGCCGTTTAGTCCATACATACATACATACATACAGTTCCTCCGCTTCACTCACTACCAAGCAAGAAAGCTTCACTTACAACAAAAGCCAGTCCCGGGACAGCATCGTCTTCGCGCCGCCCCCCCCGATCCGTAAAACGACCAAAGAGCGTAAAAACTGAAAAAACAAAGCTGGTATCTCCTCCCCTTTGCCCAAATGAATTTTCCCTCCTCTCCTGGAAACAGAAACAGAAACCAAACCAGGAAAGGAAGATTCGAATCCCTTGACCGTGTACCGAGTTAGAACCGACGACGCCTCTTCCACCCCTTTGTTATACATGTAAAGGCCTCAGATTATATTCGCAATGCTGATGCGCTCCGCTCCCCTCTTGGCCGCTGCGCTCGACACAGCGCCGGCTCCCACCGGTCTGTGGTCCACGAACCGCGGCGTACTGGATAGCCGCGAGCCACCCATCGCTACCACCGGAGTCTCCCTCTTGGCTTGCGGCGTGAGGGGGGGAACCGGAGCCCACGAGGCCAGGCCGCGCACCGCCGACTCGAGACGGGCCCAGCCGCCCCAGTCCCTGCGTTCGTCCACGCTTAGGCCGGTACGGATATCGGAGCTGAACAGGCTGCTCTCGCCGCAGCCAAGCTTGGTATATTGTTCTTGCTGTCGTCCATGTTGATACTGATGCCCATGCTGCTGATGCTCATGCTGCTGCTGCGGAGGCGGCGTCGGTAGCGGCTCGTGGTCCCAAACCCACGACGCCTGAGGAGACGCCTGCAAGTCGGCCGAAACGTACGCCAGCAGCTCCTCGTCCCGAGCAAGAGACACTAAAAGGGCCGACTGATCGACGGGAGACTGCCGCGACAGGTAATTCGCATGGTCGGCTCGCTTGGCCGCCAACGTGGCAGCGAAAAAGGACAGGTAGCGGCCGCAAGGCTGGGCCACGTCGCGACGACCGTCGACGGAAGCCAGCAAGCGCACGCACGTCACCGCCTTGTCCAGATAGCCCGTAAGCAACAGGAAAAGGGCGCAACGGAAGACATGAGCCGTCAGCAGTGCCGTCGCCCCGTCGGCTGGAGCCTGAGTCCGGCCCACGAGCATAGCTGTCTCGAGAGCGACGTGGGTGCAGCCCTCGACGGCGCCGAGCCGCGCCTCGGGCGGACAGATGGGCGAGAGGTTGTGCCGGTGCAGCAACAGCCGCGCGTGAAAGAGATAGCTGAGCGGCGCCAGGAACAACGGCTCCAGGGGCACCGTGCTGTCCGGGTCGCAGGCGGGCGGAAACGTGGCCAGGCATTTCTTAAAATGCACGTCAAATGTCGCGAGCTGGCCCGCAGAAAGCGTCGACGAGGCCTCGAGAGACTTTGCCAGCGACGTGTACGAGCGGACGACGTGGATGACGGCCAGCAGCGAGTGCGTCAGAGGCTCGGCGCCGCTGGGCACGCGCATCCCGTCCTCGCGCAGGTAGTGGTCGTCGACGGCGGCCGGCAGCGACACGTCGCAGTCGGCGTCGTCGATCAGATAGGGGCGACCATTCTCCGTCGCCATGCTGCGATCGAGGATATACATGGCCCACCATGTTCGCCGGCGCATCTCGCCCTCGATGGCGGACCACGAGCCGGTCTCAGCATAGAGGCCCAAATCTTGGCCGACGCGGACGGCGCTGCCGAGCCAGCTCCACGCCGTCGACTTGAGGTTCATCTCGCCCAGGCAGAGAGTCATCAGCACAAGGGCTCGCGCCCCGTCGAGCGTCGGCCGGTTGGTCCAGGGGTCCATGACCCGCCGCGCCGTCTCGAGTAGTTCGGCAGGTCTGTAAAAAGTAGTCGTCGTCGTCGTCGTCGTCGTCGTCGACGTCGTCGGCGGCGGCTCAGGGCTGAACAGACTGCCAGTCGCTAGGACGGCGAAGAACAGGGACATCCATGCCGATGAGACCCGCGGCGGTGGGCCCGTCCTGTACAGGTCGTCGACCATGGCCTGGAAGGTTGGCATGTGCAGCATGGGGAACATGGTGTGTGCCGAGCTGCAGTACGACTGCATCAGCCGGTCGACGACGGCCTGCGGTGGCAGCTCGGGAGCCACCAGGTCGCCCAGCGCCGGCGCCTGTCTCGCCGACGGCGACTTCCAGAGGCCCTTGGAAAAGCTTCGGAGGTTGGCCCTGGCGGCCCTGGTCAGGTCGGGATCCGGCGCATGCCGTCGCCGTTGCCGCGGCTCTGATCCTATCGGCGGCAATTGGTACACGGGGGGACCGGCGTCCACGTCCATGACTGGACCGTCCCTCTCGTTGATGACGCGGCGTAGGGTCAAGTTATCACGCCTGAGGCGCTCCAGTTGCTTTTCCAGGTCCTGGACCTGCTTGATTGATGACATCCGTCGGTTCGTCTCCTTGGTGAACTGACATTTGACATTGCGGCTCGAGCACTCGGAGCAGCTCGCCGTCTCCGTCGCGTCGCACTTGACTTTGCGCTCCCGGCAGGCATCGCAGCTGGGGTCCTTGCGTCGTTGCCGGTACGCCCTCTTCTGCCCTTGGCCGCCGGGCAGGTGTCCGTGAGCCGCGCTCATGACCGAGTCGGTCGACGCGAGCGACTCGCGCCCCACGACGGACGCGTACGGCGGGAAGCTCTGGTTGACGGGAGGCAGCGACGGCATGCCAATCGGCTGAGGGCTGGAAGCTGCGTTTGGCCTCGAGCTCGTGCTCACCAGCAGCTCTTCTAGGTATCGAGACGGCGGCCTAGGCGAGGCAGCGGACGAGACGGACGAGGAGCCGTAAGACCTTGTGGACGGGTTGGGAGATCGAGCATACGGGTTGTGCGACGACTCTGCGGCCATGGCTGACGACGGAGGGGGGGAAAGGCAAAAAGGGCCAGCCAACGTCAGGCTCACCTGAAGATTCGAGTGAGAGAAGGAGTAGCAGGAGGACAAGGGGAAGAGTGAAAAAAAAAAAAAAAAAAAAACACGAGAAAGGCGAGAGGAGGCTATCGCTTAGGTCGTCTGCCCCCTTCTCGTCGACCAGGTTTGGCGTTGAAACCCAATCGAACCGCTACCACCTCGGGGCAGGGGCCTAGAGGGAGAAGAGGAATCAGGTCAAGTATCCGGTTGTGCGGCAGATTTTGTGTGACTCCAGGCCGCGCCGTGTCGCGATGGGAACATGCGTGACTACCCGGCAGTTTCGTCCGAGCCGTCCAGGAGGCCCGAGGCCAGCCAGGGATGAGGACGGTCCTTGGGTCTTCGGCAGTCCGCAACTGCTTTCCCGCCAGTTGAGGGGGGCGAGGGCACATACATACATAGATATTAGTCGAACGGTACCAGGTCAGCGGTGTTCGCCCGTCGTCAGCTGGGACGGTCCGCGCATTAAAGCAAACTCGGGGATTATTGGCCTGGACATATCGACAAGGGGGTAGCATGGGGATGGGACAAGACGTCGCGATCACCACGGGCCGCTAACGTGTTTGGACCTGAGCTGGCATCTCGCCCTTTTGCCGGAGCGGAGCGAACCCCGGTCGTCGATGGCATCCCATGTACGTATGTATGTATATATGTATGTATGTTGGAGGCCTGGCGATTAGCGACACTGTCTGTATCCGTATGGATACCTCGATGTTACTTGGGGACCATCCCTGCCCCCCCCCGGCCCCTCTTCTCCCCCGGTCGGCAGCAAACGTGGCTTGGCGAGCCAAAAGACACAGTAGCAAGATGCGACTGCGGGAGGTGCCAAGCTTTGCTCGGCATGCGGGCTCAGGCCTAATTCCGGGCAGGCAAAGAAAGGCACAGGGTGCAGTAGTTCCAGTCATAGTCGTCGCGACCGGTCAATGGCTAGCCTTGGACAGGGAGTCGTCGGCCGATCAACAGGTCGAGACGGGCGTCCGATGCAATATCCCTTGGTACTGTAACGTGACGGGCGGCCGAGGCAGGCAGAGAACGTGGGTTGTGTGGCCGGGGGCGGATCGGCTCCGATGGGGCACCGGCGAGAGGGGGAAGGGGGTGGGAGATTTCGGCCTGGAGCCGAGTGAGCCGCCGGAACAGGGACCCTTGTTCTAGCCTTCTATCCGCAGGGGATCTCGATTTCTCCCCTCATGGCTCATGGACGAAGGAAGTGGCGTAGCCCGGGAGAGCGAACATAAGGGCAAGTACGGATACGGAGTCCGTACGGATATTGATGCTGAAGGTGACGGCTGTCGGCTTGCCGGGTTGGTGCGATGTTGTGCGTTACGACGATGCCCTGCTGGTGGCTGACTGATGATGCTGGGGTTGTGGTCGTGTGGGGGAAGGAACGGACGTTGGGAGATTTGCCGCATGAGGCATCCGTGGTCGACGTCGCACTTTCCTTAGCTGCCTTCTACTTACGGAGCTAGCGGTGTGTACGAGATATAGTATGCAGAGGGTCTGCCATGCATAGGTATTTCGAAATATGCATATACGTACAGGTGGTATCCGTACCTGGAGGGAGCTCACCCAGGGCAGGCGGGCAGGCAAGGCAGGCAAGCGCGCAGAGATGAGACGAGCAAGGCTCTTTCCTCTCCTTCCTTACTGAGGAAGAATGCCGCCAACCTTGAGGGCCACAGTCTTCCTCCTCCTTGCTCCTTGGTCATGTGAGTTACCCCTAAGCTTCTATTCCTCTGTCTCTCTGTCTCTCCTCTCTGTCTCTCTCTCTGTCTCTCTCTCTGTCTCTCTCTCTGTCTCTCTCTCTGTCTCGGCCTCTACCTCTCCCTCTCTCTCCCTCGGCCTCCTTCTCTATCCCTACCTATCTATGTACCTCCCTCCCTCTATTATAGTAGTACTACCTACCTATGCAATCAACCCCCTAAAAACTTCTCCTCC
>LKCN02000001.1:4930196-4948875 GCA_001633055.2 Ophiocordyceps polyrhachis-furcata BCC 54312 | reverse complement strand
CCCCCCCCCCCCCCCTCCCCCCTCCCCCTGTTCTAACGGAAGAAGACAGCCCAACTCTCAATTTCAAACCGTCAGCCGGGGAAGAAAAGGCCATATCTGCAGGCTCGAAACCGCCAACTTTTCTCACGTTCACCCCCTTTGGTGAGATTTGGAAACACAGAGAAAAGCAAAGTGAGAAGTTGCATATCCGCCACCTTTATCATCTACATACTTGACTAGGTAGTACGGGGTAAGTCCGTACGAAGTAAATATAAGTAACTATACAACCAACTCTACGAATACAAGGCAAGGAGACCTACCTGTCCACGGTGCCGACGCAGCCGAAGTTCTTCTTTAAACCTCCTACCCTGGAATTAGTTAACAGGCGATGGGGGAAGGGGAGAAGGGGGAGGGCAAGCTTAGCTGCTTCTCGCCAACCCCCCCCCCCCCCCTTTTCTATGTACGTATTTTCATGCGGTCCATGATCAGCGGGGAGGTTGGAGTAGGGTGGGATCTACGAATAGTTTGGTCATCCGCAGGAGATGAAGATTAGCAGGGCTGGAGTGGTGAAGAAAGTAGGAATCAATCAACGTTCTTCGGAGATGTGTCGTCCAGTCAGGACGACGATCAAAGACTTGACTTAACAAACTGTGTCCAGCATTTCCCTCTTCCCTGTCTTCGTCTCTCGGCCCCCTCCTTCGTGGGAGGAAGGACACGGTGTGTGTGTGTGTGTGTATGTGAGGGTGTTTTCGTTTGTAAATAATAAGAGAGCCTGCATATCCCTCACACCATCGGGCATAACTCCTTTCGACGCCATCATGTATGTATCATCCCTGTATGTAAGTGCGGATAGTATACGGATATGTACGACAACGAATACTGTTCGGCGCTTTGCTGGCCTTTTTTTCTTAGGGCTTGGCCTAGCTGCAGAGACTTAGCATCGTCACATCCATGATTCAACAGACTTCAACCTGCTTCGTCAGAAACACTTACGTACATCCGTCGTCTAACGTTTTACGCATATGATGGGACGTCAAGGTGAAATGCACGAGTACATGTTATCAAGATGCCAGCCCTAGTACGGGGTAGAACGATATGAAATCCTACACGTTATACGGACGTATACCGCACTGCATAGGTAGGTAGTAGGTAATAATAGTATTCGTGGGTTCGTACCTAGTAGATATAAAAGCCCACAGTCTACACCACATTTACATGTAGTACTAAACACATGGGTATGTGTAGGGTTAGTATGTGCGTCAGTATGTGTTTACCTCTATCACCATTATCCGTGCTCTCTTGAATTCAGCACAGTCCTAGCTCGATCACGGGTAGGGAGAGACATCCGCATCTATGTTGGTAGCTAGTCATGCGACGGTACGGAGGCATAACCGATCTGACCATCGTTTCGTTTCGCCCCCATGAAGCTTCACTAGTGATTAGAATGAGGCTTATTCTATCAGCAGCGAGTAGCAATGGTTGCAACGGCGGCGTTGTTCGTGGTTGATGAGGTACGTAGGTAGGTGCTACAAGATAACATATCATCAGGAGCTGAACGAAAAGGAGGTGCCCTAATAGTGAACAATGATAATAGTATTGACAATAAGAGAATTGCTACAGTCCCTTTTCACCAGTCGCCTTTTTCTGTTGAGGCTATGGGTTGATAAACATACGTGGTTGTGTTTCGACTGGGCATATCAGCATCCAAGCCTGGGTCACCGTTTCGGCAACATGAGCCATGGTGATGAGCTGGAGTCCCTGTCCGGCAACTTGTAGGGTTAGAGGGTAGGAGCCTCGTTATTTATACCTGTCTGGGACCGCTATGTGCCCAAACATACATGTACATATCTGTCCCGTCGTCACTCATAGCATACGGATCGCTCGGCCCATGCATGAAGGAGGCCAGCTTATTTTGATAGGATCAGAAAGGGGTCTCAGTGTAGTGATTCTATCAGACAGGCTTTCAACGTGTATACAGGTTTCCCTGGCGTTATGATGTTCCTCACCGGCCGACTCTTGGGTCATTACTGCCACTGCTGCGTCGTGATGTTCGGGGTAGGATGTTAAGATATCTCACGAGTCTGGGCACCTGATCCATTCTCTCTTGATGTGATGATGCCTTGTGTAGTGTCAATTTGTCTAACATACATCTTGGCTGTTGTCTGCAAGGGTGCGGTATTGGCAGTCTGACGAGTAAATTTTTGCAGATTGACCTGCCATGTGACGACTTTGCTTCCACACGAGGTAATTCTCGTCTAGCCTCCCTTTCTTGGGACGGTGACGGTTCTTGAAGAAATGACGTTATCTATCTATCTATGATATTTGTAGGTGCACGGTGAAAGGCCCTGCTTGCTGCTGATGCCACTTTATTAAAGGACCTCATCGCCCTGCACTCTTAACATCCAGTCCAACCGCCTACTTAAACACCTTGAAGCATCACAGGAGAACGTTACATTGATATTCTGCTTCTACCGTTTTTGCATTGCTAGTATTGTTCGAACTGACGATTTCTCAACCTGATATGGACACTACCAGTGTCCCTTCGACTGGCGTTAAATGTTCAAGCAGTGATAACGGCAGACATGTTTACGGATACAACAGTGACAATCCTGATGTGAGCAGAAGCAACTATATGGACTCGTAAATCATTTATGTCGACATCAAGAAGCTCACTTACTTAGATATATACATCATCATCGCAGGCTGATAACCTCAACGGCTATGGGAGACAAGATAGCTGTCATGGCCGTGATACCCGTAGAGATTTTGTGGAAAATGACGGATATGCTGACCCTGATCTTGCCCATCAACCTGCCCGCGAGCCTATTGCAGTCGTGGGCATCGGCCTCCGCCTCCCCGGAGGCATCAACTCGGCTTCAAGGCTATGGTCAGCCCTCCTCGACGGTGAGGACCTTCTGTCAGAAGTGCCGCCGGACCGGTTCGACAAGGATTACTTCCACGACTCCGACACACGCAAGCAAGGTTCCGTACGCTCGCGGCGCGGCGGCTTTCTGGATGATGTACACGCCTTCGACGCTCCCTTCTTCAACATGTTCCCAGCCGAGGCCGCCGTCTTGGATCCGCAACAGCGGCTGGCTCTGGAAGCCGCGTATCACGCGCTCGAAGATGGTGGTGCACCACTGGAAAAGGTAGCGGCATCACGGACCAGTTGCTTCGTCGGAGGCTTCGCGTACGACCACATGTGTATGCAGTCTGAATCCGCAGTCCGGGATCTGGCCGGCCCACACACCGCGGCTGGCATCATTGTGGCCGCGCTCGCCAACCGCGTCTCATATACTCTTGACCTGCGCGGACCCAGCGTTTCGCTCGACACCGCATGCTCGTCGAGCATGGTGGCGCTACACCTTGCGTGTCAGAGCATCTGGTCAGGAGAAGCCGATGCGGCGATGGCGGGCGGCGTGAACGCGCTGCTACGGCCTGAGTATACCATCATGCTTGGCCAAGCGGGCTTCTTGTCACCCGACGGCGTCTGTCGCAGCTTCGACGCCAAGGGAAACGGATACGTCCGCAGCGAGGGCTCTGGCATGGTCTACCTGAAGCCACTGAGCCGCGCCGTCGAGGACGGCGACAGGATCTACGGCCTGGTGCGCGGTTCCCTCGTCAACTCCAACGGGCACACGCCGGAGGGGCTCACAGTCCCGAGCGTCGAGGCGCAAGTAGCCCTTCTCCGTGACGTCTACCGACAGGCGGCCGTCGATCCGGCTGCCGTCTCCTACGTCCAAGCCCACGGGCCGGGCACGGCGATAGGAGACCCGAAAGAGGCACGTGCACTCGGCAGCTATCTCGGTCAAGCCCGTGGCTCCACCACCGACAACTCTCCGACAGCGGCGACGGCTCCACTGTGGATTAGCTCATGCAAAGGCAACCTCGGCCACCTGGAAGGTGCCGCCGGCATCGTGGGCTTCATCACTGCCGTCCTCGCCGCCTTCCATGGACAGGCGCCGCCGCAAGCAAGCCACAAGGAGCCGAACCCGGCTATCGACTTCAGATCCCTTCGGCTCGGCATTCCGCTCGAAGCAGTCGACCTCAGAAAAGGGCCGTCTCAGGGGCTGGTCGTCGGCATAAACTCGTTCGGTGCCGGCGGCACGAACTCGCACGCCATCATCCAGGAACCGCCCCGAGCCGAGTCCAGGTCGGTTCCGAGCCACGACTGTCGGGTTGTCCTGATATCGGCAAGGTCGTCCGACGCTCTGCAAGCGGTTGCCAGAGATGTCTCTTCTTTCATCAAGAGCCACAAACCGAAGCTGGCGGACGTGGCCTACAGTCTCAACACTCGTCGCACCCGCCACTCGCACTTGGCTGTCGTTCCCGTCCGAGATGCTGATGAGCTCTGCGCTCGGCTGGACATTGTTGCAAGAGGCGAATCGTCGAGAGAGATTCTCTCTCTCAACAAGTCGACTACTAATGTTATAGCAAGGCCTAGGGTGGCTTTCGTCTTCTCGGGACAAGGTGGTCAATGGGCTGGCATGGGTAAAGCCCTAGCAGAGCAGGAGCCTGTCTTCGCCGAGTCCATTCAGGCCTTTGAGAGCTTGTTCGTGAAGCATGCCGGCCGGTCGCTGCTGGCAGATGTCTTTGATCCGAACCAGGCGGCCATGCTCAACAAGACCACCATCGTCCAGCCGGCCATTGCAATGATACAGATCGCACTCGCTCGCACCCTCATGTCGTATGGCCTGGCTCCTCACGCTGTCGTTGGCCACTCTATCGGAGAGCTTGCCGCCGCACATATTACCGGGGCTCTGAGCTTGGAAGACACCGTATGTATGCTGCACCTGAGGGCCACGATCCAAAGCAAAGCCGCCGGCAAGGGCGGCATGCTCGCCACCGGCTTATCGGAAGCCGAGGCGAGGAAGCTTCTCTCAGACCTCCAGCTCGCAGGAAACGCTGAGATCGCGACGCTGACTGGACCCAAGACTACTACCCTGGCCGGCGACGTGCCTAGCCTGGAGACCGTCGCCAAGGAGCTCGAAAAAGAGAACATCTTCGCGCGCTTCGTAAAAGCTGAGGTTCCCTACCATAGCCGCTTTATGGACCCGCTCAGGGACGAACTGCTGGAAGCCCTTGGGCCTTATCGTGGCTCCGACGTCGACGGCGTCGAGCTCTATTCCAGCGTCACCGCTGCCCGCGAGCCAGGCACCCACTTGACGGCGGAGTACTGGTGGTCCAACGCCCGCAACCCAGTCCGGTACGCGGAGACGGTGCAAGCCTTGCTCGCCAGCGACGAGCCTCCAACTTTGTTCGTCGAGATCGGGCCGCATCCAGTTCTCGTATCCGGGACGCGCACCACGGCCGACGCCGCAGGCATCAAGGGCGTCCAGGTTCTCCCGAGCATGACTCGAGATAACGACGTGACAGCCCTTGCGCACATTCTAGGAGCGGCGGCGGCGTTGTGCAAAGACGACGGTGTCCAACTGGACGCCTTCAACGGCGGAGGTGGGCAGTACATGACGCTGCCGTTGTATCCCTTCCAGCGAAAGCATTACTCCTACGAGCATCCCCGGGCTAAGCGAACTCGCCTGATGGCCGGAGAGCATCCATTCTTTGGCGGCCTATCATTCCTATCCGATAGCTCGCGCGGTATACTAAACTTACGCCTCAGCGTGGGCACCGCACCTTTCCTCGGCGACCACGTCATGGACGGGAGCGCCATCTTTCCGGCCATGGGCTTCGTGGAGACGGCTTTCTTGGCCGCCGAAAAGCTGGTTGCCGGCGGTGCTATATCGAATGCACAAGGGCTGTGGCTGGAGAACATGACCTTTGAGCATGCTCTCGTGCTGCCGACCACCACCACCGGAGGTGGAAGTAGTGGCGGAAATATGAAAGATTGGCCGCCCGAGGTGATACTGGAGGTTACGAGCGCTCAGAAAGACTTCGTCATGAGTTCGCGACCCGTTACCGGTAATAATGCCGGCCAGGGAGGCGGGTGGACGGCGTGCTCGCGGGGGCGCATCAACAACCTCGACACGTTCGACAGGGGCAGCTTCGCTGCCGGCGACTTGTCGACCGTGCGGCAGCGGCTGGAGCGGGGGACGGAGATCTCGGGCGACGACTTCTACAACAGCCTCGAAGCAGCAGGGTATCGATATGGCGACTCCTTCCGCGGCGTACAGAACGTCTGGCGGCTGGGAGACGAGACGCTCGCGACGGTGAAGCTGCCGCAGGAATGCGAGACCGACAGCGGCCGCTTCCGCTTCCACCCGGCCATGCTTGACGCTTGCGCGCACGCTTCATCCGCTTACTGGATGAACGGCCTGGGCATTAAGCACATGTACCTGCCGCACCGGCTCGAAAAGGCGCTCGTCCACGACTGCCGCGGGATCAAGCATGTGGTAGTATACGGGCACAAGACGTACTTCGGCGACACACACTTTTCATTTGACGTTTGCGTCTACGACGTGAGCGGGCGTGTGCTGGCTCTGCTGATTGGCCTCACTAGCAGGCGCGTGCTGTCCACAGCGGTGGGCGCAGAGACAGAGTACGAGACGGTGTTTGAGGAGCAGGACAAGCCGCCTTACGAGTGTGCCGATATCGACTTCAAGGCCGTCCTCTTCATCGGCCAGCCTGACTCTTCTTCCGTCTCGCTAATTGTTAAGCAAGCATTTCCGGGAGCTGAGTTCCTATTCCGCCTGATCCCTGCTGACGGCGCCACATTCGACGCTTCCAAGCTACCCCTGAGTCTCGACAGACGCACGCTCATCGTGCTCTCGCCTCCCGCTTTGGACACTGGCAGCGATGAGGCTTTGGCTGGCGGCGGAGGTGGCGGCGAAGAAGCTGCTGTAGGCCCTGGCATTGCCATCGTTCTCTCCATTGCACGACGGATCCACGCGGAGCAGGCTGCGATTACCTTTATCGTACTGACCCGCGGTGCCTGCCGGACGCCTGTGGACGGCACGGTAGGGTGCAACCCTGCCGCCGCCGCCCTCGAAGCTGCTGCCCGCGTCCTTGCCAACGAGCTGCAGCAGTGTCGCGTGCGAGTAGTCGACTTACCGATCTTCTCCTCGGAGCAAAGTGCGGCAAAAGACGATGAAGCGCAGGTCATGAGGCTCCTGTCGGACGAGCTTCGCTTCCACGGAGTCTTATGGCACGACACGGTGACGGCACTCCGACCCGATGGGAAGCGATTCGTGCGTCGAGTGGTAGCCGTCGACGAGAGCGAGGCTCTGAGGGTGGCGGCAGAGAGGGTCAACGCCGTCGGTGGGGAATACTTTCTCGAAGTGGATGCCTCGAGCAGGGCGGGAGGGGGCTCCAAGGTGGGCGATGTTGTGGTTCGCCAGCAGCAGCCCCAGGCGCTGGGCCGCGACGAGGTGACCATCTCCGTCGAGGCTGCCGGCCTGTGCTTCGGAGACGTACGGAACGCGACTGGCATGGCGGCTGGTCTAGAGGGACTGGAGAGCGCGGATGCAGGCCTCTCAGGCTTCAGCCTCGGGCAAGAAGTCGCCGGCACGGTCATAGAACTTGGGGCCAACGTCAAGAAACTTGAGCTCGGACAGAGAGTCATGGCCCGCGTGGCCCGCGGGTTATGCGGCAAGGTTTCGGCTCATCAAGAACTCGTGATGCCAGTGCCCAGCGGTCTCACAGCCGCACAGGCAGCTTGTATTCCTGTCGCCTACCTGACGGCCTACTACGCCTTGGACAAGCTTGCGCAGCTCTCATCGGGAGAAAGCGTCCTCATCCAAGCCGCGGCCGGCGGCGTCGGCTTTGCCGCCATCCAGATCGCCAAACTTCGAGGCGCCCGCATATTGGCCACAGCCGGGAGCCCGGAGAGACGAAAGAATGTGAAGGAACTCGGCGCCGAAAGTGTCTTCGACTCCCGCTCCGTGGCACTCTGCGACTCGGTCATGGCGGCTACCAAGGGCCGCGGCGTCGACGTGGTGCTCAACTGCCTCGGCGGCGCACTGCTGGCGCAGTCGGCTGCCTGCCTGGCTCCTTTCGGCCGCTTCATCGACACGGGCAGGACAAGCACGAAGGGCTACACGAAGCTTGGTCAATTCGGCGACAACGTCTCCATATTCGTAGTCGACATGGACCGCCTGCCGATATCGAAACCACACATTCACCGCCGGCTATGGAGCGAGGTGTTTGAGCTCTTCGAAGCCGGCAAGCTGAAGCCTCCCCCTGTCGCGGAATACCCCGTCAGCAAGCTGTCTTCTGCCCTCAGGGATCTGCTACGCTCCAACGTGATCGGCAAGGCCGCCATCACGATGCACAATGGCGACCAGGAGTGGCTCATGGCCGAGCGGCCTACCTACCTAGAGCTCCGTCCCGACAGGAGCTACCTCGTCACGGGCGGCAGCAGCGGCCTCGGCCTGCAGATGGCCAAGTTTCTCGCCGACCGAGGGGCGCGACACCTGCTGCTCGTGAGTCGCAGCGGGCCGAAGACTGCCGAAGACGAGATGATCCTGGCCGGTATAAGGCGAAAGGGCGTCGCTGCCGAGCTGGTAGTCGCCGATGTGACGGATGCCCAGGCGGTGAAGTCGGTCATTCACGACCCAGCTCATCCGCCAGTCGTCGGCATCGTCCACTCGGCCGCTGTTCTTCACGATATCTACGCACACAACAGCTCCATGGACGACTTCTGGAAGGTCTTCCGGCCGAAGGCGCTCGGCGCGTGGAACCTGCACGCGGCTGTGGACGACCTGCCGCTAGACTTTTTCGTGCTCATCTCGTCCATGTCTGCGACGCTGAGCTTCGCCGGCCAGGTGAGCTATTCGTCAGCCAGTCGCTACCTGGACGGGTTGGCACATTACCGCCAGAGTAGGGGCCTCCCTGCTCTGTCGGTGAACCTCGGCCTGCTGGGTACGTATGCCGGCATGACGCGCAAGTCGACGCCGGCGCACAAGATGGTCGACATTCTGTCTTCCGAGGGCCACCGAACCATGCAGCTGTCCGCCGTGCTCGACGCCTTGGAGCGGGCCATGCTCGACGGTGCGGTATCACGCATGCCCCTGTCGATCGACTGGGGAACGTGGCTTAAGGCCCACCCGCATTTGGAATTTGATGCGGCGTTCAGTCACTTGAAGAATACGTCCTCTCGACAGTCGTCGTCGTCGTCGTCGTCGTCGTCGGCCTCGAAGAGTTTGCTGTCCGGCCTCTCCCATGGGGAGCTGTTGGATGCCATCACCAGCAGGCTGCGGACGGGCTTGGCGCGCGTCGTTGGTCTCGAGCCGGCGCAGGTGTCGGCGGAGGAGAAGATGGAGACGTATGCTGCTGACTCCATCACGATGACGCAGATCAGCGGCATGATTCTCCGCGAGTTCCGCGTTCGCTACGCCGTCATGAAGCTGCTCACGGGACCGACCCTTAACGAGGTCGCGGCCGAAGTAGCTGCCTCGTACGATGACGGCCAACCGGCGGCGGCGGCCACCGATGGCGGCCTCAACGGTCCCAAAGGCAGCTGGCCAACATGGCTTCCAGACGGCATCTACCCCGTATCATCCATGTTCGTCAGGGGAAAGCCGCCACCTCGGGCTGAGGGTCTGGCCAAGCTCATCTGCTTTCATTCCATGGGAGCCGGCGCCAGCCTCTTCGCGCCTTTCCTGACGGACCCACCCGCAGGCTTCGACGTCTTGGCCGTGCAGCTGCCTGGCCGGGAGAACAGGTCGGACGAGCGGCATCCCCAAGACGCCTCGGCCGTCGCCGAGGAGATTGCCGGGACTCTACAGGGCGACGACTACAATCTGTCGGATCGCGACGTCATCTGGGGCCACTCTTTTGGCGGCCTCGTCGCCTTCTTGACACTCCGTGCGGTGCGACGGGCGTGGAAGGGAGCTGGAGGAGAAGCGGCGGCGCGGAAGAAGAAGAAGAAGAAGAAGAAGCTACCGCGTCTGGTGGTGACGGGGGCGATAGCGCCATGCCTCGGATATGTGTGGCAGAAGCGGGACATTGTGCTTCAAAGCTTACGCGAGGACTTCAGCGCAGAGTACATGCTGGCGGTGTCGCGCTACGTCGACGACGCCGACTTCATGAGGTCGGTGACGCACGGGATGCGGATGGACGGGCCGATGCTGCTGAGCTACGGATACGACGAGTCGGAGGAGGCGCTGGATGTGCCCATCACGGCGTTCGCGGCCCTGCAGGACGACGTTGTCTACCCGGACGAGATGGACGGGTGGCGGAGGGAGGCGGGTGAGGCGGAGTTTAGGCTGATCAAGGTTGATGGCGACCATTGGTTTATACATCGGAATCGGAGGCTGATTCGGGAGACGCTCGAGGAGATGGTGAGACGAGACTGAGGGGGGGGGGGGACTGGGAGACACAGTGGCCTCTAGGAGGGTTCCAGGCTGGTGAGAGCTTTTTAGGCTGACCACACCACAACACGATACACACACCTTTTGCCTCTGATTCTTCTTCTTCTTTGGAGGGCGTGAGACCTGAAACTTGAGTCATTTGAGAGCTGAGCTGCCTCTTTTCTTTACTTGATGAGATAATATTAATAATGATCCAAGTGAGTGCGGCGGCCCCTGCCGTTCGGTTAAATAACGGCTGCTGGAAACTTCTTCCAGATGGTTCCGTCCCACGCTTGCTTACTGAATACTGACTGACTAAGGCGCGATGACACCCAACCCCTCGCTCCTTTCCTTCTTGCTCCGCGTCTCGAATTTCTTCCCTCACTAACGCGCACGCACGTAAAAAAACTGCGCAAAATCAGAAGCGCGCTGTACGGACGACCAATCACCGGCCTGCGTCTACTTCACTTCACTCGCCGCCTCTCGTTACTCCCACTGCCAGCACCGCCAGGACATACCCTTCTCCTCTCGCGACCTTTCTTCCATACCAAAGGTCCAATGGAGCTTCCATCACCGGACATAGCGCACGTCGGCCGCGCTTCCAGCAAACGCAGACGTTCTCTTCAAGGACACGACTCGGCATCCATCCAAGAAAAAGCGTCTGGCCTCTCACGGCCGGAGCCACCCGGATTTTCCACCGAGGAAATTTTGGGAGGAGCTGACCAAGATACACCTTACGAAAAACGCGCTGCGGGCGTTGGAAAGATATGGAAGCCCAAGACAAACGCCTACCGATCGAGAGCCGACGTCTGACCTGCAGTCGGCCGAGAGCTACCTGCGCAGCTGCTCCCCGACGGTGTCAAAACAAATACTTGGTTCCGCGTCACAGGGCGGCCCAGACCTAGAGGACCTGAGGGGGGTAAGCTGCTGCCTTGGCTCCCTTTTCATCAGAGTCGAGTTAATCAGCCGCGCAGTACCGATTCACCGAGCCGGAACACAAGATGAGCGCACGAGAGTCCAGCCTTGGTCGTCGAAGACGAGAGCTTGACCTCGGACGTCCCACGCAAGGCTCACAATCCCCTGCTCAGAACAGCGGGTCACGAAAGACGACCACGACGCGAAACACGGGCCCAAAATATGACGGAAATTTTGAGCAACATTTGATCAGGCACAGAGTCTACCCTAAGCTCTTTATGTACCCTAAAGGCAAGGCTCAGCTAAAACCCGATAATCTGGATGAAATCAGGCAAATACTTGCCCAACGCGGAGCCTCAATTTCCTCGTCTCAGTTCTCGGAGGATGCGTTTGAAGAATTCCGCGTCACGGATGTACATAGTGCTAAAGAGTTGCAGGTCATGATGATGGTCATTCCAATTATTGAAGGAGGGCTGGGTTATGATCCTGCCTGTGTTGCGGTAAAAGAACCACTTAGGAACCTTAACCCCTTAACCGACGGCTCAATTATGCCTGGTATTCCCAATATTTACTACGGCGCGCGACCTGAGCATCTTCGGCCAGGAATATACCCTGAGCTTGGCGGTCATATTGTACCTTCGACTGATGACAGTCTTCCGGTCGTACCTAACTTTTTCCTCCAAGTGAAGGACCCGGATTGCGCCCCATCCGTTGCGCGCCGGCAAGCGTGCTACAACGGAGCGCTCGGAGCGAGAGGGATCCATACCTTGCAGTCGTACAGGCGACCAGAGCATTACGATAACAAGGCCTACACTCTGACGTCCACATACCAGGCAGGGATACTCAAGATGTACACGAGTCATCCGATACCACCGTCTACTCCGGGAGGACGACCCGGGTTCGCTACGACACACATTCAAACTTGGGCGTTGACTGGTGATGCCGACAGCTTCCGTCAGGGGGTCACTGCATACAGGAATGGCAGAGAATGGGCGAGGCGTCAAAGGGACGATGCTATCAGCCAAGCAAACGAGAGAGATGAAAACGAGAGAGACGAAGAACCCCTATCTGGCCCACTCGGTTTGGCAAGCGAAGCCCCCCCCGGTAGGCGACATATCTGCAACAAGCCAGTACGCAGCGCCGTCGGAGAACGATTCCGGACCCGAGACTCGGGCAGATGAACCGGCTCCGGACTCTCGAGCATGCCCGACTCACCGGCCTCTCTCGGCGGAAGAAGAAGCGAAGGCGCACTACGCCTCGTGGCCGCAACGCGACGAAGCTTGACCCAAACGCCAGATGCAAAGACAGACAGACACGGCTTGGGTACCGACAAAACGTAGGGTTAGGGTTTGACGTATTCTAGCGGCTTCGACAGGCCAGGAAGATTCTTCTGCATGTATCATGTTCCGCGCCCTGAAACGCTTAACAAGGGAAAAAGCTATTCTCTACAAGTGAGTCCGTCCGTACGTACCTACATACATACAATGAAGGCCCTCTCCACGATGTCGCTATAGCACCTCTCACACGCAACCGACGCGGCGTCACAAACAGTCTGTCTCTCAACTGAATATTCTTTATAGAAAAAAAAAACCCTTCATCCCTCCGTCGTGTCCATACCATTACCATCATCATCATCATCACCATCATCATCATCATCATCATCATCATCATCATCATCTCCAGCAAGCTTCGCCTGCGCAGCCGCCACCCTGTCCAGCCGCCACTTCTCGATGCGCTCCCTCAGCTCCGTCTGCGGCACCGCGTCGTCAATCGTCATCGGCTGACGCGTAAACGGGTCCTTGGCGTCGCTCAAGAGGTGCTGCACGATGGTAGACCGGTCCACCACGTGCTTGCTCGGCAGCAGCACCGGGTCCCTCATCAGCTCGCCCATGATCGGGTCCTCGAACTCGGCCGGGATGTCGCCGAGGTCAATCTCCGCCTGGTTCTGCCGCAGCTTCGCCTCGGCGAACTTGGCCTTGAGCTCCTCCCACTTGGCCATCTCCGTCGCCTCCTTCTGGCATTTCGACGTCAGGATCTTCGACACCCGGTCCAGCACCTCGGGCTTGTAGGACCGCCCGTCCGCCGCCACGGCATCGACGAAGACGGCCGAGTAGCCGAGGTGCAGGTAGATGTCGACAAAGTCCGAGATGAGCTGGATCGGCCGGAAGTGATACTTGTCCCTGTTGGACACGCTCAGCTCCGCCGCCGCCCTCTTTCCGGCCAGCGTCTCCACGTTGTAGTTGAGCATGCTCGCCAGCCGGGATACAATCTCCGGCATGGTAAAGGAGTCGCTCAATGCCTGCGTGAACAGCTTCATCATCTGAAGAGTTTCGTTCGCCAGTTGCATGTACGACGTCGCCTGGTTGCCCAGCGTCTGCAGTTCCTCTTCCTTCTTCTGCCGGTCTTCTGTCGATAAAGAGGGGTCCTCTATCTCCCTCTCGAGCGCTCGCATCTTGGGGAACTTGGTCAAGGCTTCGTCCAGGACATACGTCGCGTCGTTGAGCAGCATATTGACGAACTGCACAAAGAAACTGCGGTTGACACTATAGGTAGGTAGAAAAGAGCCATCAGTAGACCTTCCTTCACCCATTACAAGTATGAACAGAAGGGGAAGAAAAGCTGAGGGGAAAAAGGCGTCTTACGTGCTCTCCCGCGTCAACTGCTGCTTGTAGACGTCATTACCCCAGACGCACTTGATAACCTGAAATATCTCGTATCGAATATTAAACTTGTCGTAAAAGGCCGTGTTGGCCCCGGTCGACTCGCACTCGATGTAAAACTTGATGAGTGCATGGAGAAGATGATCGTTGGCAAACGGAAGGCCGATGAGGTGGTCGCCCAAGACGCCTTTCTTGAGGTGCATGAATGGCCACGTGCCGGAGAAGAGAAGCGATACGAGCGACGACTTGAGGTACGGGTTCTTGATCAACTCGGACGAGCGGAGAAAGGTGATGCAGAGGGCAATCATTTCCTCGCCCACCGCGCTCAGCAGTATATTCGGAAGCCATCTACCACTCATCAGCCTCGCAGACCGCGTTTGCAGAAGTCTGGCCTCACCTGAAAACGAATTTGAAGTTGTCGACAATGTTCTGGAGCGTGTACTCGGGGAGGCAGGCGAATGCTCTCGGCCCGTCCGTACCAAGAGGCAACCTGACCAGCGTCAGCGCTGGAAACTGAACAAGGACAGAATAAGTCAAGACGTACTTGATCATTTGCGACTCCTTGCCGGGCCTGTAATCAGAGTCCGTGACGAGGCGAAGCAGCCAGACGGCGACGTATCGCATGAAGCGGAGTGATGTGCTCTGCATCCGCTCGTCGAGGAGCGCCCCCTCGGTGGCGTACTTGAGCGCCATCGTCTTTTCCAGCACGTTGCTATGTCGCTTCAACGTCTCCTCCAGCATCCTCAGGTGTTGCGGCTTGTTAGCCATCTTGGGCCGCTCCGCCTCCATGCTCTTGATGCTCTTCTCTAGGTACTTGATCTCTCGATCCAGCGTCTTCAGCTGCGAGTTGAGGGCCTCGGAACCGTAATGGTGCGCGGCCAGGGTAAGGAAAAAGGCCTCGGAGATGAAGTTGGAATCGCCAGGCTCCTTTTGCTCGTAAAAGGCGTCGGCTGTGGCCTGGTCCGAGTTGATCTTGGTCTCATCTTCGATCTCGACGCGCGGATGCCGTCTGAAGTACTTGACGTCAATCTTGTCCACCTTGCTGAAGTCGTTATCCATGAATGGCTCACAGAATCGGTCCATGATGCTTGTGACGTTGAGCATGAAGCCGTCCGACGCCACCTCGCGCGGGTCGACTTGCATCGCCCTCCGCTTGTGGTTCGTGTTCATGATGTGGGCAAACCAGTCGAGGGTCCGGCTCCTCGTGTCGGGGCCCGCTCTGACAAAGGCATTGGCGATGACAAAGAGGTCGTCCTGGTGAGCCCGAAGGACCATGCGGAGCGACTCTTGGGCGTTTTCGATTCGAGTCCTGTCGAGAGACCGCGCGCCTGGGAAGTAGCTCTTGATAGCCTCGGGCTGAAGAGGCGATATGCGGAAGAACGGCCCTAGGAGAGTGTGCCTCTCGATGCCGGCGGCCGACTGAGCACTGTTGAAAGACGGGTGTCGCGCCAGATTGGAGACAAGAACAGGGAAGCGGGTGTACGTCAGAAGCGCCTGGCAGCAATGTCGTCAGCATTACTCGAGTTGCCATAAATCTCGGTAACGGGGAGGCGTCCCACCTGAATATAAGGCTTGTAGTCGTCTCCGAGCGACAATTTCGAAAGTCGGGCGCTGATGTCGACCATTGCGTCGCTGAAAAGAGCAGGGAAGGCCTCATCGTCGTCAAAACGTTTGATGGACTCTCTGATGAAGTCAAAGTCAAGCCCATCCTCGGCGGAGATGCCGCGAAGAAGGTAGGGAACCAGAGTCAGGTGGTCAGGGTTGTCGTCATCATCACGGCTGTCATCATATGTCAGCTACCTAGGTAGACAGAAAGGAAGGGGAGTAGTTCGCCTACCCGTAAATTACCGGCATAGTCAATGAGAAGAGGCAGTTGCTGAGACAAAGACGCTTCGCCTCGTGATGCACTTGAGTGTGAGCAAAAGTGGTGTTTCTGGCAGAACCAACGACCTTCAGAGCTCGCTTCCAGCAGGGAAGCAGATAGTCTAAAATGGGCTTTTCGGCCGGCCAGATACTGCAGGCTTCGATGATGGCCTGGTCCAGGTTAGCGGCAGAGAGCTTCAGTGGCTCGCCTGCGTCGTTGAGCTCCTGGTTTAGGCCGGCAAGGAAGACGAGACGCTGCCCCTGGGGGTTCGACATGTGATGGGGATCGACCGTGACGCGGAAAATTTGCGTCAAAACGCGGTGTGCATAATCGACATCCGACTCGGGCTGTTGGGAGCTCGTCTTGCGCGGAACCTGGACGACCTCGTCATCTTCGGCGGCGGACCTCTTTTTGGGGCTGGAGCTGCCAGAGGTGGCTCGCGGTTTTTGGGCTTCGGCGGGCAGGACGCCCAGCTGGGAGAAAGGGTTGGCGCTCGAGGTAGAAGGCCCAGCGGCCTTTTGCGTATCGGCAGGCTTCGGCGTCGACGAGGAAGAAGAGGAGGTGGACGAGAGCTTGGCTACGCGCCGAGCTCGGATCTGGGAGGCTGACGGTCAGCAGCGGCGGGGAGAGGAGCAGCAGCAGCAGCAGCAAGTGACTCGCCTGGTCCATTTTCTCTTTGTCGGGAGCCTCGTCACCGGGTTTACTATAGGGCTGGTCATCCGGGTTCATGATGCACCTTGACCCGCCAGTTTGTCGGACGTGCTGGAGAGAGGCAGGGGATGAAGAGGATGATGAAGGAAGTTGAAGAGACAAGGCTGAGGTAATACTGATGCAGCAATGCCAATTGCCAAGAGGAAGGAATCGATTGCGAGGCCGTGCGAAGTATACATTAATCTACGTATTAACACCGTGTGAATCGGCGGGATGATGTCATTTTTCTATTTGCACAAAAATCACCGTGCAGAACGCAGCAGAAGCGAGTCCCGCTACGAGTAACAGGGTATGTACAGTGTCAATCCGATCTAGGCCGCTCCCGCAGCCTCGCGAGGCTCCGGCATGTTCGTCTGTGCAACGTGAAGAAAAGGACGACCCACTGGTGTTTCTTCCATTTTCTTAGGAATGTGAACGTGTGTGCTTGTGCATACAACTTAATTGAACTTATGTACATACATACATACATATGTATGTATGTATAAAAGCCGCTTCGCCCAGCTTTGCACAGCAGTCTTCTCCTCTCCACTCACAGCCGCGGCAGATCCATGTCCGTCCCCGACGAACGCCTCCTCTCAGGTAGCGCAGGCCCTCCGTCGGCCGAGCTGTCGCGGCGGATGGCAGCCGACGATCCCGTGTTATTGGCGGCCCTGATGCGGCCCTCCTCGCGGCTCCGGTTGAGCAGCCAGTTGACGTGCATACGGATCATGTTGATGTTGTTGCGCAGCTCCGTCACCTCCTCTCGGATAGGCATCACCTGATTCATGGTCCACATGCTCTGCCGAGCCTCGAGTTGCGTCAAATTCTGATGCACCTCCTCGAAACCGGCGTCAAGGTCTTGTATCGTGTGCTTGTCGTGGACCATGGGGTCGACACCTCGCCTCGCCGCCGCCAGCTCTTCGATTCGCCCTTCGGTTTCTGCCTGGCGGGCCCGCAACTCGCGCATCTCCGCCTGCAGATCGTCGTGGGATTGCAGAAGCTGACGCTGAGCCCGGATGATGTAGCCCGAGGGGGTATCCGGGTGAAAGGAGCACATGCGCGCGTGCGTGCTCATGTCGCCGCGAAGGGCCCGTGCGGGGCAGCCGACGTCGTGGTGCGGACACGCGATCTCGACGCCGTCGCACTCGAGCGTACGGTGGGCGTCGAGTTGAAACCGGTAGATGAGTTGCCAGCAGCCTTGACAACGGGCCTTGGTCTTGGGGCACGCCAGCAGATGGGCGTCCACCTCGGAGCCGTCGACCTCGGCGTCGCAGAGCGAGCAGCTGGTCTCTGCATGGGGACAAGTATCGTCCTTGGGCTTGCTGCGTACTCGCTGAGTGCAGGCTGCGTCAGGGCATGCAAAGTCCCGATAACGACACTCGGTAGTGGCGTGCCGCTCGACAACCTCGCGACGCAGCTCTCGGGAGCAGCCACGGGTGTGATGGGGGCACCTGACGACGAGCGCATTAAGCTGTGTGCGGAGAAGCCTGGCGGCGGTGAAGCAGTCGAGCCAGGAGAAAGGATCCCTGTCGATGGGACAAGTAGTGCCCGAAGGGCTCGAGGCGATGCTCCGGCGCAGGCAGCGGTAGCAAAAGGTATGATCGCAGGGCGTCGTGACGGGGTCGACGAGCGGGTCGTGGCAGATGGGGCAGAGGAGGCAAGGATCGGGTTCGGCGATGTAGCTCAGAGCATACATGTCGAAGACGGCGGCGCCGCCATGGCGAACGGGGATGTCGAGCGAGGATGGATGGGGGGGAGCGAGCGGCCCAGAGCGTCGGTCGGAGGCGGCTAAAGAAGGGCGCATCGGGATGATGAGTTCGGAAGAGTAGGCGGACGAGAGTCTCGGCGGTAGTCGGCGACGGGCGTGTACGCCGGGGGCGACATAGAAGGCATCGGGCGAGGGGGGACGGACGAGACTGGTGACGAGGTCTGGCGTTGCCGAGGTATGACGCAGATTGCGTCTCGCAAACCGGCGGGCGGCGGCGGGACTCATGCGGAGGCCTTCGTCGCTGGATTCGGAGGGAGAGTGCCGGGCGGCGGCCGGAGAGCGGCGCCGCTCGGACATGATGAAGATGGGTATGTGTGACTAGGTCGAAGGGTGATTGTGAGAGAAGCGAGAGTGATATGAGGGGGGAGAGAGAAAGAGGGGGGAAAGATAGCGCGAGAGAGAGAGAGAGAGAGAGAGAGAGAGAGAGAGAGAGAGAGAGAGAGAGAGAGGCGATGGTAGGTTCAACAGAGGGAGGTCAGGATTGGCTACGGGCCGTCTCTGACGGCGGCCAAGACCCGGGATATTGTTATTGGGGCCCCGGCGAGAGGGGGGGGGG
>LKCN02000001.1:4907698-4919783 GCA_001633055.2 Ophiocordyceps polyrhachis-furcata BCC 54312 | reverse complement strand
CTGCTGCTGCTGACCCTGCTGCTGCTGACCCTGCTGCTGCTGCTGCTGCTGCGCTTGCTGCGCTTGCTGCTGAGCCTGTTGCTGGGCTTGTTGCTGAGCCTGCTGCTGCATAAACATCTGGTGCTGCACCCGCCTCTGCGCCATGGTACGTTGAAGCACGTGCTGGGCTTGCGCTAACGAGGTCTGCTTCATCTTGTCGAGGGCATCTTGAGGGATGTTCTCGAACCCGCCAAACTTCGCAGCTGCCCCTTGTACCAGCCTCGAGTATGTCTGGCGGGCCTGATTTTGGATCTGTGTTTGGATCGGGTTAATGCCCATCTGCGGCGCCTGGCCGGGCTGGTGTTGCTGCTGCTGCTGCTGCGGCGGCGGCGGCGGCTGCTGAGTTTGGTGTTGCTGGTGTTGCTGATGCTGTTGCTGGTGTTGCGGCGGCGCTTGCTGGTGCTGTTGCTGTTGCGCTTGCTGTTGCGCTTGCTGTTGCGCTTGCTGTTGCGCTTGCTGTTGCGCTTGCTGATGCTGTTGCTGCTGCGGTAGTTGATGCTGCTGTTGCTGTTGCTGCTGTTGCTGCTGTTGCTGCTGCTGCTGCTGCTGCTGCTGCTGCAGTGCCGCGAGAGCCTGCATGCTGGCATTGCCACCGTTCATCATCTGGCCGCTTATCTGCTTTTGCATCGGGTTCGCCATTGCACCCATACGCGACATCTGTTGCATCTGCGCCTGCATCTGCGCCTGAAACTGGGGGCTCATTTGCCTGCCCTGCATACTTGCCAGCTGCTGAGCATACTGTGTCTGCTGCTGCTGCTGCTGCTGCTGCTGCTGAGCCTGCTGCTGAGGCGTCATCATGCCGCCGGGAGGAAGCGGAGGATGCTGCTGAGGATGCTGCTGAGGATGCTGCTGAGGATGCTGCTGAGGATGCTGCTGAGGATGCTGCTGAGGATGCTGCTGAGGATGCTGCTGCGGTGCTGCTGCTGCTGCTGCTGCTGCAACAGCATCTGGCGCTGCATCATGTGCAAAAACTGCTGTTGCTGCTGCGGTGACATTGTCTGCCCGCCCAAGCCGACGCCGTTCTGCATCGCTGCAATCTGCTGATGATGATGCTGCGCGAGAGCGCGCTGCTGCGCTGCGATCTGGGCCAGAACCTGCGGGTTATGCTGACCCATGCCCTGAGCGTTCATCATCATGGACTGACCCATCTGTGAGCCCTGCGCCATCATGTTAGGAGGTGGGCTGGCCTGGCTCATGCGTGGCGTCGCCACCATGGCGGGCCGGTTGACTGGTGTTCCATGGGTCATGATGGGCGTCGAGTGCGGCATGCGAGGTGTGCCTGATGGGTGGCTCTGCTGACTTCCCCTGGCAGACATGTTGTGGGCCATGGGGACCGACATCTGCGGGTTCTGCACCACGGACGACGGTCGTGGCGGGCTCGCCGCCATGCTCGAGTTTACTTGCTGCATGGGCACGCTCCCGGCCATGGGGGACGACATGTTTTGCGGTTGCTGAGGAGTGCCCTGACGGATTACTGGCGACGAGGCCGGAGGCTGACCCATTTGAGACGGGTACCGCTGCTGTACCTGACCCTGCATGCCGTTGGACATCGCGTTCTGAGCCGATGCGGGCCCGCCGTTGAGCATGCCGCTATGAGGACCGCTGTTCTGAACAGCATGACCGTGCTGCTGCGGAATGCCCGTGTTCTGCCCGCTGTTGTTCTGGGGGTTTGAAGCCGCGCGCGCTGCCATGGCCTGCCGTTGGGCCTCGGCCTGCCGCATCTGATTTTCCCTGGCGGCGGCGGCGGCGGCGGCGGCGGCGGCGGCCTCACGGCGGGCCTTTTCCGCCTCTGCCTGCTGTCGCTGCAAGGCCTCCTGCTGTCGCTGCAGCTGAGCCCTCCGGTCACTCTCCTGCTGCTTGATCCGTTCCTGCTCCTTCTTCTCCGCTTGGTCTCTCTTGATGTCCTCGATCACCATGAACCGCTCGAACCGGGGCTCGAAGGTAGCCCCCCCTGTCTGAGCATCCCCCTCGGTGCTGCCTGCACCTTGGGAACCCGTGGCGTTGGAGAGGCGATCGTCGAGAATAAGCATATAGCGCTCTTGTTCTGCGGCAGCGGCCTGGTCGGCTGCCATCTCGGCGACTGTCCTCTTCCGCGTCTTGGGCTTCGGCGGCGGCTCGGAATGCATAGGGGATGACAGAGCTTCGAGCAGGGCAATGGTCTCTTCGGCACTCTTGGTAGGCTGCAGGTAGAGTGGCGGCGCTGTAGCCAGTAGAATCTGACCCTCGGCGGCGTGCACATTGCTCGCATCGAGTTCCATTTTCTCTCTCTTGGCCCGCTTCGCTGGCGGCGGCATATTGGAAGCCGAAGGGGTCGGAGGCGCAAGTAAGGGCGTTGAAGGCGGGACGGCAGACGCCCCGTCGGAGCGCGTGTCGGTGGCTCCTCTCGGTGTATTGGCCTTGATGCGCAGGTCGGCTTGCAGACTTTCCTGGGTCGGATGTAGGACGATGGTAAATACCGTAGGCTTGGAGGCAGCCTTGGCCTTGGAGGCGTCTCGTGATGACCCCGGGGCGGGCGTAGCCTCGTCCATCTTGCGATTCTCTCCCGACCTCTTTGTCTCCACTCCCCTTCTGGAGAGTTCGTCGGCGGTGGCCTGCTCCTCCTTCGGGAACGGGACATATGGCGATGGTGTCATACACTGATTGTAGTTGTGGATCGACGACGGCACCACGGTACTGGATGAAGACTTGGTGGTCGTGACATCTTTGGCCGGCGTCGATACTTTGTAGTTGTGAACCTTGACGATCAGACGGCCGTCGTAGAAGGGTACGTTGGCCTTGTTGAAGTACTCCAAGAGGTCGTGAGGTATAGTACGACGGCGTAGGTGCTCGATGAAGATGCGCATGGGTGACTTGAAGGGGAACATGCCGTCCTGGCCGTCGAAGCGGAAGTGAGTCGGGTGCAGGTGGACGACGAGCGATGGGGGCCGACCGGCATGCTTCTTGAGAATGACGGCGTCGGAAACGACTAGAGGACTTGCGTTGGCATCTACAGGCAGCGTAAAGGGGAACGAGGCCGAAAGCCTTACCATGTGGTAGTGGTTCTGAGTCTTGGACGGCCATATCGGCGGGAAAAGAGGCTGAGCGGATGCCAGCACTATTCCTCGAGTTCCTGCCTAGCATCTGCGACGAGGCCTCACGGCGGGCTCGGTTAACAGGGCGAACGGTCGAAGCGGTGATGGAGCGGTCGCCAGCGGAGTTGGGGGGCAGCTTCGCGCTCAGCGGCGGTTTCTTGGCCGAAGCCATGGATGGCGATGGCGATGACGAGAGGGGCAAGGTTCCGTTTGCCGGGATACCAAGCGGAGGGGGGCGTTTGGTCTTGGAGGCGCTGCCATTCTGCTGCTGGACGACGGGACTGCTGGACGCCATGTTTGACTGGTTTAGCTAGCTCCCGCAGCTGGGGAGCGCTGGATCGGTGGGCGCGGCCCAAGAGAAGGTCATCGATGTGATTTCGGAGTAGAAGGAAGAAGATTTTACGACGGCACGGATGTGGGATATGGCGACAAAAGATTGCGTCGACGCGCGTAGGTTGCCGTTGATAGTTGTTTGCTAGGGCGAGGCGTGACGAGGCGGAAGTCGCATGTGGGCAGGGCGAGCGAAGGTGACGTGGTAGAGAGTGTTGAGGACGGAGGGAAAAAGACAGACTGATCTGTTTCGCAGACGAGATGAAGCGCGCCTCGTTGGACGTTGTAGCCCGAGGCTTCTACAGCGGCGATCGTCGTGGTCGTGGTCGTGGTCGTGGTCGTGGTCGTCCTGACCATGGAAGGTGTGGTAGACCGTAGGCACCACGGCAGCCCCTCACGGGCCTATCCCGGGACTTGGATTTGTGTCACGTGACCGCTCTTATCCCTACGCACTCTGCGCCGCATTCTGCACCAGGCTAAGCCACAGCCGCAGCCGCCGTCAAGCTAGAAAGCCCGACCAGTACATACATACCATGATACTATGCTATATATATTATTCAAACCTCATATCCAGAGAAAAATCACTTCGACATGTGTATGTGACTAACTACCTACCTATGTATGTACAGGAAGAGTGAGTTGATGAAGCATTCCCACCCCCCCCCCCCCCCCCTTGGCTGGTTCATACCTACCTAGGTATGTACATACATCACATTCACTCTCGCCCTTGTACTCGCCTAATCCAGTCGTCATGTACGCGTATACCGTCGACAACGACGATGCCGCGGCCGCGTCCGACCCTTTCGGGCCTCTGCCACCATTTTTCGCACTTCTCCGTCTCTGACTCACTGTCTGCCAGACCCCCGGATCCTCTCTCAGCCCCGACGACCAAGACGACGTCATGCCGCAGCCAAGTCTGTAGGCTGGTGATGACGCTTCCATCTTCACCGCTCAACGACTCTTGAAGATAGACAATCTCTGGCTGGATGTGACGAAGTATGTGAGTATGCCCTGTGGGAGTGGTAAAGGGGAGGATCATGGCCTCCTTGTCGACGAGCCTGAGCGCCTCCGAATAGATGGCTTGGAATAGGGGACTGCCCCCAGAAGATGCGGGACTAAAGCACCCGTCAGCACGCGACGACTACGTCGATGGGTGTTCTTACGGGGACGTCCTGGCATCCGCATCAGGGCTTTGCGCTTGGTCATGCCCGATGTTGGAAAAAGAGGAGCTCAGTGACACCGGCGGCATGGTGCTGGCCGTAGTCTCGAGCGTCGTGTCTTTGAGTTCGGGGGCATAGATCAAAACATAGATCTTGATGGCGAAAAAATCATTTTGACGAGGGATGTATGACAGGATGGACTGCAGTATGATGCCGTCAGCGGCGACGGATAGGGAGAAGTGGGTGACTCACGGCGTGTTGGTGAGATGGGTCTTCCTCTTCGTCTCGAGGGGCATGAGAATCGGCGGAGACGACAATAGCGACGGCCTTTCGTCTCTTGTTCCACGAGGCGGCGGGGGGGCGATCTTTCTTCGCATCTGCCTCTTCAGACCAGGGATTATTCTCGGGGTAGGCTTTGTCCTCTTCGCGGATAGAAGCCAGAACCTTGCCGACGGCGGCGACACCCGCGGCCACGGTCTTGCCGGTCGAGTCGAACAGCTGCTGAGGGCTCGGAGTGCGCCGCAGCGCTCCCGATACGCGAGCGCCCCAGCCGGACCCGGGCGGGTGACCCGGCGCTCCCATCTCATCGTCGCGTGCCGACGTGGCGCCGTACGGCGGATTGTCGCCGTAATCAGCGTTGTCGTAGTCCAGGCCCGGTTCGACGAGGTCTCCGTCATCGTCGCGACGCTGGCTCCATACCCAGGCAGCCAAGCCGACGGTCGCAGCGGATAGAGTGACTGCGAGCGGCACCCAATGCGTCCAGACGCCGCGTCGCGAAGACCCGCGGTCGTAGCTATCGAAAGGCGGCGCCATTTACGCGGCGAGGTGTCGCATCAGGATTATCTGAGCTTGCTGCTGAGGCTGTGGGAGCTAACCAGGGGAAAAAGCACGGAATGGGAGAAGATACAATGAGCGAGCGTCAGTCAGGCCCTGTTCGCTACGGCCTGAAAGTCCAGTGGCTGGATGCAGGGTCAAGTCAAGTCCTGCATGTAATCAATCCATGTCACGTCCGTCCGAAGCTGAGCTGATGATGAAGGTGTGGGGCCGGATTCAACTTACCAGCCACACCCGCTCCCCCGCCACGGCACGTGAAACGCGGCTCCTCCCGTCAGTCAGCCTTGTTTGTGCCTTGTAGCTCTCTCTAGCAGCCTTACCTACGTCCTACATACATATGTATGTACATACACCTACCTACTGCCGTAGGCAGCACACACAAGATCAACGACGACAAGCGAAAACTTTTCCCTCGTTTTCCGGGATGCCGCACGCCCTCTCGATGCCTGCGACCGGGCTGCAGGCCATCATCCTCTGCGGGCCTGGATCCTCTCTCTCTACCTTTACTTCGAACCCCGATGAAAACCCCAAGGCACTTCTGCCCATCGCGAACAGGCCGATGGTCTGGTATCCTATCGATTTCTCCCTCCGCATGGGCGTCACAGGTATGTCGGCATCCTTCTCGCTTTGACTGTCACGCGCTGATCCCGCGATAGCCATCACGTTGATATGTCCTCCGTCTGCCTCCCTCGCTCTCACCACCGCCTTCAACACCAACCCGTTCCTCACCGGCCTGCCTCTTCCTCGTCCTGATATCTTGGCCCCCGTCAGCCTCGATCAAAATACGGGAACGGCCGATATCTTGCGCATGCCCGAGGTCCGAGAGCTTGTCAAATCAGACTTCATCGTCCTTCCCTGCGACCTCGTCTGCGAGCTTCCTGGCGAGAAGCTGCTTCAAGCGTGGATGGTCAAGGCAGCCAGCCTCACCCAACTCCTCGGCATCGTCAATTTTTCCAGCGGGGGCCATGCTCGACACAGCGGCGGGCTGGGGGTATGGTTCAACACCAAAGCAGCGTCGACAACGAGAGTGAAGGGCGAGGAGACGGACTTTATTGCGACAGCGCCTCTACCCAGACCACCTACAGCCGCGGCCAAGGAATCAGTCTTCCCGAATTTATCGAAGCTGGTGTACTCGGTTCCTACAGATTCGCTCAATGATATTACGGAAGAGAAAAAGGCCGTGCCGATTCGCAAGAGCCTCGTCAGGAAGCATCCACGAATCCGTGTGTATGCGACACATAGAGATGCCCACATATACATCTTCCCGCGCTGGATCCTGGACTTTGTTGAGGAAAATGACCGCTTGCATAGCATCGGTGAGGATGTCGTCGGCTGGCTGGCAAAAGCGGGCTGGCAGAGGGGTTTGGCCGGGAAACTTCACCTCGACACGCTTCTTCGAGACCAACCGACAAATGGAGACTCCAGCTCGACACCAGACAAGGCGGCTACGTCACGGGAGGCAAGCCCGGTCAGCGACGAAAGGCCGGCAAGGTGGGCGTTGGTGCGAACGGTAACGGCGGAGGTCAGGCGGGCAGAGGCGAAGCGCAATGCGTCTTCAGAGTGCCCAGTGCCCCCGATGGTGGCCTACGTGCATCCCTCCGAGGGCAAGCAGAGCGAGCTGCTCATCCGGCGGGTTGACACGCCGCAGCTGCTGTTGGCGACGTCGCTCCAGCTAGCAAAGCTGCCGTCGGTGGAGGAGTCTGGAATGGATGGAGCGTCACCATTTGCGCATGCGAGGAAGGTTGCGTACCCTGAAGGCGTCAAGCCGCGGACTACCATCACCAAGCAAGACAGCGTCATCGGTGATAACGTCACGGTGGAGGAGAAGACGTCGATTAAGGAGACGGTAGTGGGAGCTAATTGCCAAATCCAAGAAGGAGCCAAGCTTTGGCAGTGTCTGCTGATGGAAGGGGTTGTCGTCGGCAAAGGCTGCAAGCTCAGCAAATGCATTCTGGGCCGGCGATGCATCATTGGCGAAGGCACGGTGCTGACAGACTGCGAAGTACAGGACAACCTCCTAGTGGAGGCGGGCAGTAAGTGGTGTTACGCCTATTCCAGAGAAGTACGAGCTGACGGACGGCTTCAGCCGAGGACAAGAACAACAAGCTCATGAGCTCGGAAGGCTTGGAGGCGACGGAGGATGAAGTGAACGAGCTGTTGCAGCAGGAGGGCGAGGAGATTGCCGTGGCCACGGACGAGGCGGCGGGCCACTAAAGCAAGAAGGAGGCGACTCAGACAGGATGGGGGTGGATGGTGCACGCACGTCCAGCCGATGATGGTCGGTGGGTGTGGCTGGGACACTGGCCTGGAACAGCAGCCAAGCAAGACCAGACCAGGCCGGCCGCCGGTTGGTTCCGAAGGAGACGGCGTGAGGTCCGGAGAGGGGAAGGGTGGGAAGGAGGAAGTGCTTGTGCGTGCGTTTTTGTGTGTGTGTGAGTGTGTGGGAGATTGGGGGGGGGGAGTGTGGGAGAATGACGAGATGTAAGTCTTGCGATGCAGGAACTCTTCTGGCGATGCGAAGACACACACTGCTGTTTTTTGTTTTTGCCTCTATCGCCCCTGTCTTTTCTTTTCTTTTCCTCTCGGTATTTGAGGGCTCGAGCTGGTATTATAACAACTCTCTCTACATATCATCAATCATCCTCTGCCTGCCACACACAGGCACACACACATAACACACACACACAACACACATACATACATACATACATACAACAAACAGCATGAATCAGGTTTTTATTTGTTTTTTCTGTCTCTCCTATTCATTCATTGCTTTGCTCAGGCCCGAAAAGGCGTCATGTCATGCGCGAGACTACATACATACATATGTACATACAGCGGCATATGCACACACTTAGACATGTCTGTACATACATATGTATGTACATATATACACATATAGAATGTATAGTATGTTTTCATCTTGGAGGTGAAAGATGACTTGATAAAATAACCACTCTTATTATTATAGTAGCCCCCTTTCTATGGCGCGGATGCACAGACAGGGGACGTCGACCACGCGATACTTGCAGCTGACAAGAGAGAGAGACAAAGATGGAGAAAGGAGCGGCTATAGAGAGAAGGGGGTGGAATCTGGAAAAGAGACATACAACATATGTATGTATATACATATGTACATATATATGTACTGATATGTATGATGTTGTGTATGTATGTACATATGTATGTGTGTAATAAGTTATAGTGTCAGAGGGAGCAGTCATATTGTAGCCGTTGCTGGGAGAGGGGGTCGTATGTACATATGTATGTCGAACGCTCGCTGCCTGGTGTGAGTGAGACTTTGGCAGCTCAGTCTCTTTTTTTGCTATAGGCTATAGACGAGACCGACCGGCATAATGGACGGGATTAGATTGGCTGGTTGGAAAGGTGGATGGAAGAATTCTTGTCGTCAGATGGCGCGCATGGCTGGGGGGGGGGGGGGCGGAAAGTCAATCAAGGGGTCATTGAATGTCATGCATACATACATGTGTATGTACATGATATGCACGGATATGTAGCCTGTAGGTAGGACAGGAGGAGATAACTGCTTATTACTAAAACAACTCTATTATACAGAGGGAAAAAAAGAAGAAAAAGGGGGAAAAGGGAGAGAGAGAAGAGGAAGTTTTGGATATCGGCCGCGAGAGCCGGCGTTTCAGAATCAAAGTCTCTGGCTGACGAGAGTTGGACCTATCGGGTTTGGCGGCTGTCTTGTCTTGTCCTTCTCGGGAGTTGTGTTGAGAAGAAAAGACTGTCTGTGCTACCGCTGGTGCCGCGCTGATGCTGATGGGGGGGGGGGCCCTGCATGCATGATGTATGTATGTATGTATGTATGCATGTACATGCATATAAGTGTTGGTAGTGCTATTATAACGTCGGTACAAAGGAGGGTGGAGTTTGGCTCGGCTGCCGGACCGCGTGGGCTTGAGTGTTGCGCGAGCTTATTGGCGAGAGAGATGTTTGTATATGTATGTATGTATGTATGTACAAACATATGAAACAAAAGAGTGTATATATATATATATATATATATATGATAAGAGAGAAAGAGAGAGATAATAGGAGAGGATAGATATGTATGTACATATGTACACACACACGTAGATGGACAGGAGAGGGGAAATAGCTTGACAGGAGAGTGAGAGTCGAGGAGAAGCAAAAAGGAAGATTAAGGTTAGTATTGGAAATTGTTTAATATGCATATTTATATATGTATGTATCTATGTACGATACATATCTCGGGGCCCTGAGGCCGAGCTTGCTTCCGGCAGGGTAGTATGAGTATCCCAGCAGCTGTCAAAGTGTCAGACTACCTATATATATCGATGTACATATGTACATACATCCATCCATATACGTATATACATAGATCAATCTAACTTGGCAGCTAATTTTGGCTGTTCCGCGTGTTATACATACATACATATGTCGTACAATGCCTGTATGTATGTATGTACATATGTAAGTGCATATGATACGATGGGATCTGATCTGATGGGATGGGATGGGATGCATGTTGGTGGGAAAGGTATGTGTCGGAGCGATATTCAATGCACTCACTCACTATATATACATGCATACGTATGTATGTATGTTCATGTATGTACATACATAGAGATGGATGGATGGATGAATGGATGGATGTTTTCTCGGCGTCCTTCCGAGAGCCGAGGGTACCCCCCCCCCCCCCCCCCTGCCCCTTTTTTTAACCCTGCCTCTTTCCAGGGACTTTCATATCGTCTATTTTCGTGTTTCTTTTTATATGTACATATGTATGTATCTTCCATCTGCCTAAATTCACATATCTATGTATGTATGCATTGGTTTGCATTGCCGGTTGCCGCTCGTTTGCCACCCCTATCCCACCGACTAAACGGGGTGTGTGCTTGCTTCGTTTCACAGCAGAATATCCGAATGTCCATCACGTTGTATGTACATGCATATGTACATATGAACATACAGTATGTATGTAGGTATGGATTTCCGGTTGAGCAGGTTCTTCTAGAAGCCTTATAAGGCTCTGCTCGGTTACTTGAAGAAAATCTGCACTCACTCAACTGCCGCCGCGCTGCTGCGAAAAACGTAATACGTGTTACGTTATACTTATACCTGCAATGCACATACCCAGCACGGCAAGAGTCTGGACAATTCTGTATACATATGTATGTACATATGTATGTATGTATGTATGTATGTATGTGCGTTGGCGTGTGTGCTCAAATGGCTCTTCCATTAATCAATCTTAGGGTCCACGAACGAGAGACGTTTAAAAATACTCAACTAAGGTCTTTCCATGTTTCCTTTTGTCACTATCACTGTCACTATGAGAGAGAGGGAGAGAGGCTATTAGTTAGGCTGTGCATGTTGGAAGAAGGAAAGAAAAGAAAAAAAGACACGAACCACGTGCCGATGACCTGCATTCGATAGATAACACGCTTATACTGGCTAGCGAAGCCGCGTCATCATCAACATGGTTAGAAGGATACTTAACAAGGGGAGCCCAACAAGGTTGATTGTGAAGCCTCACCTCTCTGTGGAGAAAGCCAAGATGAATGAGGAAAGAAAACGGAAGGAAGGAGGAAAAGAACCTCAAGACGAACAGGAAAACGAACCGGCATAGGACAGGGGTTCAAAGACGGGAGAGACGAATTTTTGGTTCTTTCTCGTATGGAGATATGTTAATGTACATACATACATACGTACTGCCGGCGCATGTATGAGCTGTATGCATGCATGTATATATGTATGTATGTTACGAGAAACAAACAAGTATCATCTCTCAAGGGCTGGCTGCATGAACGCGCCCGACGGTGGGTTGAAGACTCTCATAAGATCCATCCGACCATGCAGAGGCAGAGGCAGAGAGAGGCATGCCCACGTCGTATCCAACAGGGCTACCTGCCTAAATAGCATGAGCATCTTGGCGGGCCGTGGAGAGGAACGCAAGCCCAGTCTATTTGTGGGTGGAACTTGCCGCGGGATCCATAACAGCTTTTAGCATGAACGAGTAGAACAGAACAGGGCATGGTGTACGTTGGTTCTTTAAGCCGGAGAATATCTTCGTCTTCGTCTTCGTCTTCTTCTTCTTCTCAACCGGCGGCCGGGTAGCGGCGGGCCATCTCGGGGCTCCGGTGCGGGGCGGCGGCGGGGGGGCTCCCCGGACGACCAGCACAGACAACGTATGTATGTACATACATACATACATACATATGTATGTATGTATTCCCCCGACTCGGCCTTCGGAGCAGAGCCGGCCGGCCTTTTTGGAGGTTGCAGGTTGTAAAGACGACGGCTTTTGAGTTTGTACACGCATACATATGTGTGTACATACATATTTATGTATACATATGTATATGTAGGTATGTGTTGCTAGAGTAGCAGCAACGTCCAGCCTCATTCAACGGGGCCGTTGCGGGCTTTTCTTTTCCCTCTCTCTCTTGTCTTTCACACGCTGTTATTTAGACTTTCTTCTCGCACGTATTCCCCCCCCGCTCAAGCGGAGAGAGAGGCCGCTTGAGCGGGGGGGAGTGGTCAACAAACGCTCTCTATCCCTCTCTCTCTCTCTCTCTCTCCCCATATCTTCTGTGACATGGTTATGTGGACAGAGTCATCGTTCGTTCTCTGGTAACCCGGGGTGTGACGATGTGGGAT
>LKCN02000001.1:4875798-4892362 GCA_001633055.2 Ophiocordyceps polyrhachis-furcata BCC 54312 | reverse complement strand
CCAGAGTACTATGTCAAGCTGACCATCAGGACCGACCTGACCCGACCATAAACCCACTTTTTTCCTTACCTCATCCGACCACTACTTCTTTGGTCAGGTTATCTAAGTACAAGAGCAGTACTTCGTATCTATAAGTAGAGAATATTTACTATTATATAGAAAAAAAATTTCCTTTATCTTTTTTTCTTTAACTAAATTAATTAAAAAGTATTTATAGTACTATAGTATAATAATTGATTTTTATCGATTTTTTATCGATTTATTACGATTTTCTTTATCGTATAGTATATATATATTTACGAAGTACTCCTCTTGTACCGAGAAAGAAGGAGTGGTTGGATGAGGTAAGGAAAAAAGTGGGTTTAAAGTGGGTTTATGGTCGGGTCAGGTCGGTCCTGATGGTCAGCTTGACATAGTACTCTTGATTTAGGGGGAAGGGGGGGGGGGGGTGGTGATGGTTGATGGTGGTGATGGAGGTTGTGGGTATAGGGTAGGTTACGATAGTAGGACGACTCACGAGTCTGTACAACTACACCGCATGCCTGTCTGCTGATGAATAGGATGAAGAAATGAAGAAAGACAGGCATGTTGGAACAACGAAGAAGAAGAAAGGCGAAGCATCCTCTCGCCAGGCTACGACGATATCCCTCCGCTTTCTTTCCGAGGAATCTATCTGAGTTCCGAGACGGACCGAGCCGGCTTGCACATGGCGTCGTGTCGTGTCGTGTCGTGTCCGTAGTGCTGGAAAGGGGGGGCTTTGGAGACGCCATCGTCACGCTTGGTTTGTTCTTGGTTGCTTTCATCTGCCTTGTCTACCATGATGGATATAAACTAACGGGAGAGAGAGAAAGACGACATAGATAAGGGTTATGCAGTCCCATCATCGGGCCCTTTATGAAAGAAAGGGGAGGGAATCAGCGGTAGGCAGATATAGGTTAGTCGTCGTCGTCGTCGTCCTCCTTTCCTTTTCCTTTTCCTTCTTCACTCCTTCTTCACTCCTCCTCTTAATTCCTCTTCTCCCTTCTCCCTCACTCCTCCTCTTCCTCTTCTCCTCTCTTTCTTGCTGCTGTCAAGCTTTCCCCCCCTCCCCCAACAGCGCAACAAAAAACACACTCACTCCTCCTTCCCCGGTTGATTGTGCGACTTTCCCTTCAACACGTTACCGAGATGGCCAACATTAAGCTGGTAGGGGAAATCCACGGCTGCCAGAAGCTCAGCCGTGAGGAGATACCAGCCGGCGATCGAGGCTATGAATGAAAACGCTCCGGCTGACTGCAAGGGTAGTTTTATTCTTGGTGAGAAGACAGAAACAGAATAACAAAAGGGGGGGGGGGGGGGGGTGGAAAAGACGTACGACACCCAAGTGTTTGGCCACCAGCTTGTTCGTCTCAAAGTCGTTGGCTAGAGCCAGGGACGCGCCCGTCTGCAAGGTAAACTGAACCATGATGCAAAAGAAGAGGGAGGTAAGAACGACGTTGGTCCGAAGAGCGCAGACACAGAAGAGCAAGCTCATGATGGCCATGAAAAGAAGCCACCAAGCTTTCCATCATCACCGACCTCGTCAGCTCCCAAATCTTCCTTTTCAGAAAAAAAAAAAAGAATTTCCTTACCATTGCTAGCATGATACCCTCGCGTCTCCATGCCTTCAATCGCCGACTTCCCAGGCGCGTACGCAGACCCAATCGCAAAAGCCGGCGTCTGCGTAGCGGCAAACCCCATCCAGAACGTCCCGTAGACGCCAAACGTCACGGCCGGGAAGGTGTTGCCGAGAACCCATTCGAGGACACAGCCGATGATCATGAGGATGCCGCCTTGGAACCAGAAGGAGCCGCTGGAGACGAGTTAGAACAGGCAAAGCGAAAGAACAAAACAAGAGAAGGGAAAGAAAGGGGAGCTTACAGCGAGGCGTTTCCATGGCCGCCTGCGCCTCTCCAGCCCATAAGATCAGCGGATAGGGGACTGAGACAGATGATGAAGCCAGCAAGACCACTTGCCAAGAAACAAATTAGCAAAGATAAATCAATCAAACCCAGAGAAGCAAGAAAGCCAAGCAGAAACTCACAGAGGCGCCCCATTTCCAAAAGTACGACGCAGATTCCCCCCCTTATTATTAGCGGGCGTAAGGTACAGCTTCTCGAACAGCTCGGGGCTCATAGACACGCTCGTCGCAGTCCGCAGGTTCTGAAGCGCCTCCAACCGACCGTCTTCCCCATCGGGCCGAGGCGTCGGGGAGGGATGGGTCTTGTCCGACATTGTGCTGCAGTTGCCTCCCTGTGCTGATTCGTAGGTCAGAGGAATGGAAGAAGAGAAGAAGAGTCAAGAACAAAGAAAAGAAGGGGGGGGGATTAAAGGAATGGGGTTAAAACGTTGGAACACACACTCGATGGCAACTTAAAGGGGGGAGAAAAGGGGAAAGAAGAAAGAAATAGGGCGACGGAATAGATGAGTTTACCTAGATCATTCGTCCTCAACTTGCCCGGCATTCCTGTTCTCGTCGGCAGAATAGCATCGAGCGAACGAGACGGCGCCGGCGCCTGACTCCGATCCAGCATGGCGCCGCCGTCCATCTCGCCCAGACCAAGAGCTAGTCCGGCCTGCTTTTGACTCCCGAAAAAGAGGACACTAGGAAGCTAGAATATAGATGGAAGATAGAGCTTCTTTTCTGGTCGCGTAAGTAGTTTGAAAGAGAATGAGAAAGTGCCAGTCTGGTTTAAGGGGGAAGAGAGAAAACCAAAGGAGAGAGATTCTCAGCAGTGTGTGTGACGGTGTAAGTGAAGGAGCAGAGAGAAGCGGAAGAAGAGAGAGAGAGAGGAAGAGAAAGAAGGAAGAAGCAGGGACTGAGGAAAAGTGAAAACCAAACTAAACAGGTAGCTCAACCCTCTCCGCCGCTCTCGTCATGGTTTCACTTCCAAGCGAGACAACGGGAGAGATGAATAGACGGATTGACGAACACGTGTGACAACAGCAAAGACGGAGAATTAAAGGACGAAAAGAAAAGGGAAAAAAAAAAAGACACCATCTTTTACTTACCCCTGAATCCACTACCGTTGTGTGGCCTCGTTGCTTCTCTCCCCTCATCTACGCTCTCGGCCTTTCCCAGTCGCATCCGGGACGGGACCCCGAAGCCAGTGAATCCTGTTGGCATGTTTCTGGTTTTTCTCCCCTTATAGGGACTCATCCCCTCTCCGTCCATTCTGTCTCGATGAACTGAGCTCGTCGGAAAGAAATGTCTTTCTGTTGTTGCAGTCAGTACATACATGACGACGACATCATCGTCAGTTGCCCATCAAAACTGGGTTTCTTCATCCAATCCCTAACCTTTCCCTTCCCTGCTGCAAAAACACCACATTCACCCAAACCTAACCTAACCTACCTTCTGGCCTAGCTACTAAGCCAGGTAGGTAGGTAAGTAAGTAGTCAGTATAGACGCCATCCCTGATCCTGGCTAGGCACAAAAAAAAAAGAGGAGGAGACCAAGAAACCCCCCCCGCTTCCGACCACGCGTCTTAGACGATCCACCTCCCTGTGTCCGGCCTCGCGGCTCTCCGGAATCGTCGGTGATTCACACCTGCTCGGGCCTCATCGCCAACCCTGTCTGTCCGCCGAAGCGACTGGTGCCCGAAACGCCCACGTATCCTCCTCCCCCAACGTTGGCGTCCTGAGCCTTGGCCTGAAGCAGCGTCAGCTCCCTCAGCAGACAGGCCGCCGCCACCACCCGGAAGCTCCTCATGTCGCCGTTGCCCCGGTGATAAGTCCCGCCCTCCTTCACGCAGCCGACGACCAGACACGCCCAGCACAGCTGCACCGCCTTCTCTCGCTTGGATGAGTCGTCCTCGGTAACCTTGCCAGCCGCACCACCCTTTTCGCCGTTCGTCTCGACCTCGTCTTTGGCATCATGCAAGTTGACCCCTCCTTCTTCGTCGTCGTCGTCGAAGTCGTTGTCGTCGCCATCGTAGTCGCCTCTGTCCCGGCTCGGCTTATCGCTATGACGCATCAGGCTCACGATCCAGCGAGTGAGCCTGTCCGTCTCCTCCAAGAGCTTGATCGAAAGGTCGCGCTGCCTCCGCGTCTGCGAGCCCCTCTTATTGAGCAGTGAGCCGCAAAAGGTCTCTACCTCGCTGAGCCGGCTCCTCGCGTCGCCCGAAAACTGCGACATGAGGCCTTCCATCGAGTCTTCGTAAAGTGAACGTATCATCCACGCTTGTTTCGCGTTTGACTCATAGTCGAGATCGATCCCGCACGCCTTGATACCGTTCTCAACCCGCGTCATGAGCAGGTCCCAAACAGATGGTCCTCTCTTGTCGACCGCCTTATTGATGTCTTCGTTCCAGATTTTTTGCTCGTCCACCCCGCGGTAGAGCCGGCCGAGAATCTTCTCCGACATGTAGTACTTGTATTTAGTAGGGCCCATGCCGTCATCGTCTTCGTCCTTGTCTCCGTCCTCGTCTTCGATGTGGGCGACCTGTCCATGTTCATACATCTTAACGGGCGGAGCCGGCGCCAGGCTAGGTACTTCAAGTCAGCATTTCTTCAACGCCGCGGATGCAAAGCCCAACTCACAAGTCTGGCCGTATTCGCTGCCCCTGGGGCATTTCTTGCGGGTTAACAGGGATGCCTGTCTTGGAGAAGTCGACGGCCGTCGAGTGCATTTCAGCTAGCTTGATGCAATCGGGGTCTTCCGTCCCTTCCTCACGGTCGTCGGCGAGGATCTGATGGCGGGTCGCGATGAGACCCAGAATGTCGGTCCGCATAAAGTCGATAAAGAAGTCGGCCATGTCACCAGACTTGACCGACCTATCGAGCTCGACCGGTTCAGCGCGAGGATAATCAGCCGGCATGTGTATCTTCTCCGGCATCGCTTCCCGATCCCAGATGACCTACAAAGTTCCGGCGAGTTAAGTTCACAGCAAGCACCGTGAGAGACGATAGATAAAATGTGCTTCTCACCTGGTATAAGTCGCCATCCAAGTCACCCCCGGAAAGCTGACTGGGGAGGTCGCGCGTACCCTTCTGGCTAAAGACGATGCAGTTCGCCTCCTCGAGCAACGGGTGTCCCGGCGGCGGCGTCCTCATGTTGGCCACCTGGATGTCTCCTGGATGGAGGGCCGGGCTTCGGGTTACTATGACCGGTCCGTCGGCGGGAGCCGTCTTGATGCGCCAGCCGCGTCGTGCGTACGTCTTGTCAAAGGTTATGTAGACCTCGTCCTCGCCCAGCCAGCCCGTCTCGTCCATGATGCCGTAGAGGGCGACGCCCTGATCGACGGGGATGCGAGCCTTGTGCTTTAGCAGCCGCAGTTCGCGGAGGACGACGTGCTCGACGACGGAGCGCAGGAAGTCGTCGCGGCGGTAGTCGATGCCCATCGCGTGGAGACGGCTGATGAACGACGATAGCCCCAGCGGTCTCCCCACGCTTTGATAGCGTATAAATGTGCTCGTGTTGGCCGCCGTCGCCGTGACGCCGCGCAGGAGCCGGAGAGCCTTTTCCTGCTGAGCTTTAAACCAATATGGGTTGGTCCGCATGTCCTCGAGGATCTTGATCAACTGACGATTGAGGTAGAGACGCAAGGGCCTCACAGCCACGTCGCATATGCCAAGCTCACGTCGGTCGTCGCTGGGGAACTTGGTCATCGAATCGCGTGTGTGAATCATCTTTCCGGGAATCGTTGGATCCAGTGCCAGCATGCCCTTGACGCCGCCCCAGCGGATCTGGAAGCACGTCGGGGCGGCTGAGCGCTGGGGCAGTATTTTCCACAGCTCTTCCATGGCCTCTCGCGAGATGGCGCCGACGCCGTCACTGAAGACGCGCGAGCCGTCGGCCGTCTTGACGTCGGGAACTCTCCTGCTCATGATGTTCGCCTTGATCAAGTCGACGGCGTAAGGCGTTTCCGAGAAGGCCTGTCCGATCCTGGCGGCGCACTTTGCCGCGATGCGGATCTCGCTGAAGTCGCCCAGCTTCTTGAGGATGGAGTCATAGTCCTGGCGTTGCAGGTTCTCGTCCAAGAAGGGCGCCATGAACCACGTCGAGTGGGACCGGAGCGACGAGTGCGAGAAGCCGAGAAAGGAGTACCGGCGGCCGGCGATAGGGATGCCTTCCTTGAGAATTCGTCGATACCTCTCGTAGACGACATCGTTGGAGATATTGGGGCTGTAGGTCAGGTCCTGGCCGTTCTCGTCCATAAACGACACGCGCAGAAAGTAATCGCCGTGGTTGGGGAACAGACGCAGTACCCTGTTCTTGCTTTCCGCTTCGGGGCCTTGCAGTGTGATGGTGGTGGGCGTCACAACCGCCTTGAAGACCCAAGCTTGCTTTGGTGGAATGCTTGGGCCGTAGACGCTGGTCCTCAGCGGATCGTTGTTGCGCTTTTCGGCCTCTAGCTCGGTGGCCTGTTTCATGATGTTCTCGGGATTAAATGCAGCTGCGTCGGTGTGCGGGCCAGGATAGGGAATCTTGTGTATCACCTGCCTGAAGGTCTCGATCGACAGAGGGAATTGGCCCTTGACCCCGTGTGGAAGCTCCTTCCCGGCGTACTTGATTAGCTCCAGCATCTGCAAGGCGATTGCAGGGTGAAGATAGTTGTTCCACACTGTAGTTTGGACCAGGAAGAGTATGGGGAAGGGCACGACCCTGGCAACCTCGAGGCTCTGTAGTCTGGCTTCAAAAGCTTTGATGCTGGTGCTGTAGTCGTCAACAAAGGGAGTAGGATGGCGATCGACGGCGAGTCCTTTAAGGCTCACTTCAAAGAGCTGCCGGGATCTCAGGGAGCTGATTGTGTCGTGCTCGTCGGGACTCGGCGCCATGGACAATTGGTAGACCAGGCAGTGCGGCGCATATTTTTCGTGGTTGGGCCAGGACGGGAAGGAAGCGACCCGTATCCATTTGTTTTGCGTCTTCTCGTTGAGGCTGGACGTGATGAAGAAACGGGGGGATCCGCACAGAACGAGGGTCAAAGTGTTTCGGCCTTTTATGGCCGTGACGATAATCTCGTAGGGAATATCCATTCGCGAGTCACTCCCGAGGGTAGTGGTGAAGTATCGGCGGCCGAAGCGCCCATGACCCCTAATATTGATTCCGGACTGGTAGGCAAAGGTCGGTTCGTCCTGATGGAAGCCAGAGTAGACGATCTTGCCGCAGGCCACTTCGAGGATGGTGCAGTTGATGGCCGAGGGCTGGGGTTCCTGGGCAGCTGGCCTCTTGGTTCTGGCCAGACGTTCTCGCTGGAGGTAGCTCAGGGTTTGCTTATTGACGGCCTTACTGCTCTGCTCGACGTAAACATTGCATTGTAGGAGTCGAAGCCGGGGAATGTCGCGCTGACGAGGAGGGCGCTGAGAGCCGAGAGGCCCTTGAGACCGAGGAATTGGTGGGACCGACTGAAAGATGGAAGGCGGTGCAGGGATTTTCCCATGAAGCTCGAGAAATTTTGCGCCGTCGTTGGGCACGAGAAAGATGACGCAGCTACAGCTTATACCTCTCCGCTTTTCGCACGTCCAGTCGACGATCCCCAGCCGATCCATGAAGGGCGTCAGCACCTTTTTGAGGTTATCTTCGTTGAGATCCTTGGGCACATTTCTCATGAAGAGCTCCATTGCTGGGCTGGGTTATGTCCGTCCTCGATCTCGTCGTCGTCGTCGTCGTCGTCGAAGATGGCGAGGTCGTGAAAGGATTTTCGGATCCGAATTGTATGTAATTTGATCAACGACGGACGACGCTCCTCGGGCCGGCAGATTGGCGGTGCCCTCCCTCGTCTTCATTTGCTTGTTTGCCGATGACGAAGGAGGAAAGTTTTGACGTCGGAGATTTTTGGGTTTTCCTTAGGCTGTGTGTATCGATTCGACTGATAGCTGATGCTACCATGAGAGGGGCACGGTACGGTTGGCCGATGGTCTGCGCGGACAGGACAGTGCGAGTGCTACCTAGGCACGTGCCCTTCCAACCAACAACCCACAACCTCATGATTTTGCATCGGGAGAAGACACGATGTATTTGTTAGTAAGTGTATGTATGCATGATTGCATGTACATACAATATACATATAAGGAGTGGCTGAAGCCCCTTCGAGGTCGACGGGCTTCAACACGCGTAGGGGGCAAACGCGATTAGCAGATCAGCATGTATGTATGTATGTATATAAAAGCAGCATCATTGATATTCCCTCCAATCAGAAGAATTCAGTCTAAAGCCCCATTTGCCCTTGTCCGCGATCCATTCATCAATCTCACGCTCGACGCGGAATTTCCTCTCGATGCCGGCGCACTTCCCAATGAGATAGGTTCCTAAGAACAGCCCGGGGTCAGACAACGAATACCATCCGTATCATCTTGGCCAACTCACTGGCGAGCTTCACTTGATCGTAACCGCCATCGCTCTCGAATTCGACGTAATCCACGTCCTTCAAGGCGACGGGTATAGGCTTCGGTGGGCGCCCATCTTCAGACTGTATCGTCAGGTTGTAAGTCTGGCCCAGCCACAAACGCTCAGCAATGCGCCTCCGAATTTTCCCCATCTTCACGTAGATTGCGTTGTCGGTTCCGGCGGAATATTCGTTGGCGGTCTCGAGATACACTTCCAGTGGCTCAAAGTGACTGCATGGCAAGTCGGGAGCCCAATCCTCGGGGCCTGTGTAGCCCTCCCATGCAGTGTACCTGTTCCACGCCAGATGTCGGACGGCGTGGTGGAAAGAAAGGCGTCGGTTTATAGAGGCAAATCGGTGATTGTTGACGAGTACCTTTGACTCATCACACTGTCCTATGAGTCCGATGGCTGGGACATGATGGTGACCGTGTAAGTTGCTTCCCCGCCCGAATACAAGTTCGAACAACTTACATGACAGGCCCCAGGGGTCTCCGCCTCGCCACGTCGTTTGCGTGGCATTGATGCGGAGCTGTCGGATGCGACCGACATCTATCGTCTCGTACCCAAACACGCTTTTCAAGTCGACGGGTTGCCAGCCGTGAAACCCGGCCGCAGGTGCCTCGATCATGACGTGCGGTCTTTCTCCTATGCCGACGAACTCGAGCCTCAATGTGTCCAACGTTCCATCATCACTACCAGACGACGCTCGGAAGTCGACGTAAAGCCGGTCGAGGCGGGAGCAAGTGTTCTTCTGCGTCTGCGGAGACCATACCCAGCCATCGAGCGAGTGAGGATCTTCCGAATACGTAATTGGCTCGCCGTCGCATTGGAGAGACTTGAGCCTGTTGTTGAAGATGCCTAGTCCCCGTGAATCTTCGCTCGTAAGATTGACGCCTTGGTCAGAGTAAGCAGAATAGGCAGCCTGGAATGAGCCTCCTTGACAGCCGGCTTCACTGCGGTTTCGTTTCCCCGGTCAGCCATGGCGTTTCTCACCTGCCCAAGGGAACTCACTCGTAAAAGCGACAAGTGCCAGCGAACCACGTAGAATCGAGGGAAGACACCTTGTTCAAGAATTGGTCGGGCAGAGCGACTGGGGAGGAAGTCAGGAAAGGATGGTTAAATCGACCTGGACTAACTCACCGCACTGCTTCTCAGGGGCCTCGACCCAAGCACAAGGCTGCCGGAAGCCTTCATTTTCACATACAAAGACACTGCTTGTAAGACTCGCTATGTAAAACTCCATCAGCCGAAGATGCAGCAAGCCTTTCTTTATGGGAGAAACCTCACCGTCACGATCGTGTCTCGTCGGCAACTTGATCTTCTCCTCTGGCTTGGCGCCGTTGAAAACAACCCTATTGCCGGTTCCTGAGGGTAAGTGTCTGATGGCGTCCTTGTTGGAGAGCTCACGTATGCGTCTGCACAGCGCTGCCGTGCCACTGAGTCCTTCGAGCGCGGCAAGATAGGCAGCGAGCCCGGTGACGAAGGGAGCAGCCACCGAGGTGCCGGACATGAGCTCAATACCGCCTCCCGGTTTCAGCGAGAAGCTGACACCCGGAGCGAAGACGTCGACTCGTGGACCGTGATTGGAGCTGTCGATCCTGTTTAGCGGGTAGACGGCACCGACGACACAGACGCTCGGCTCCGACCCCGGCGACGTCTCGGCCGCGTCCATGCGCTGATCCCCCGCGGCGACGGCGACGAAGACGCCCTGGTCAACCAAGGCGGCCGCCGCGTCGTCCAAGGCCTTTACCACGGCGCCATTACAGCCGGCTGAGAGATTGACGAGGACGCCCTTGGGGCACTTGCGGCTGGCTCTATCCTTTGCCACGAAGTCGAAGGCGGCGATTGCGGCGCTTACTGGGGACTTCTCAGCAGCGCTAGTAGTGTCGTTCAAGATCTTGACGCCGTAGATGTTCGTCTTCTTGGCTACGCCGTACGTCTTGCTGCCGATGATGCCGGCGACGTGCGTTCCGTGGCCACAGACATCTCTCTTAGCCTCTGGGATGAAAGACTTGATCTGCTTTGCCCGACCTTCGAACTCCTAAAGAGAGGGATCAACAGTAAGTCTCGACTATGTCCCGGGAAGAAGTCCTACAGGGTGACTGTCATCGACGCCGCTATCGAGCACATAGACGCAGGTTCCTTCACCCGCAGTATCGTCGGTGACGTACGTGTTGTAGTTCTGATAATCTGATGTGTTATGAGATAAGAGGACGAGGCCCCAACTGAGCGCTGGGTTTTCGACGACGCTGGATGCGGTCATGTACTGATCCTCAGCAACATACTCAACCTGCAAGCCTTCACATCAGCGCCGTTCTCTTCTCCTCTCATCCTGGCACCTACACAATGATGGTGACGTATATAATCGAGTTGCTGCTCATCCAAAGATCGGGCGAAGCCACTAAACTGGCCCTGATACACATGATCCGTCTCGCCCGAGAGTTTTATATGAGTGTCATTATGGCACATCGACGGATCCGCGTCTCGCTTGAATTTGACGATGTATTTCCCGGGAATCGTGCTGCTGCTGCGGACGGATCTGTGAAGCGAAGCCGGCACATGATGCTTCGAGGGAGGAAAGGACAGACCGGCGGCGGCGGTTAAAGGAAGGGATCGAAGGAGAAGTGAAAAGTGCATTTAAACAACAACAAAAGACTGACATGAGTCCTCTCAGTGATGGCGAAGGAGTGACAAAGGAGGAGAACAAAAAGGTGCTATTGACATGATACGGGAAAGGGAGAGGCTTTCGAACTGGAACAAGACCGTTGAGCGTTGAGCTTTAATAGGGAAAAAGAAAGGAGCTCTTCGGGTTGGTTGGTTGCCTTACATACCTTACATAGAGAGAGACTGCTGTGATGCTATCCTCGCCTACATTACATATGCTGCCATCCCTGCTAGTACCGTGGAAGTCGGCATCTTTGCCGATAGCGTGCCTACTGAGGTATGCTTGTACAAGGAAATGGCAATCAGCGGGACCGCAATGAAGTCATCTTCGATCGCATCGCAATAGGAATGCTGCTCGGCTTACTTGCCGATCTCCTTGTTTGATATGAATGTATGTATGGATGTGTAAAAGGAAGACAGGCCATGCTAAGGATCAGGGTGAGAAGAAAGCTGGAGTATCGTATGTATGTATGTACATATGTATGTATGTGTTTATAGATGTTGTATGTGAAGTTCCCTAACTACGGACTACAATATCATGAATCCAAGATGGCAGTACGAATTAGAGAGAGCCAAATTATCCCCCATCCCTTCCTCTATTCCCTCTCCACTCGCATGAAGCGCCTTGCAACAAAAGCTTCGTTCAAGAAAATGTATGGATGTATCTATCAGGGGTGTCCTTGTGTGCCACCCATCAGAAGCGGCCCTCCCCCCATGCCCAGATCCAACGCGTCTGTGCCTCATTAGGGAAAAAGAAAGCATGCGGCTGTGCTCTCAAGAGGCAAAGACAATGCCATTCATTCACAATCTGTGTCTTTCCCATGGCGTATCACTCACAATGCGGTCTTCCCTATAGTCCACGACTGATTCTAATAACACTCTTCCCCACTAGGCAATCTGCCATTCTGCTTCCTTTCTTTCCCTTCTCTCCACGGCTTCTAGTTGTCCCCCCATCCCTACAAGCGTCTACTTAACAGCAAATCTCCTTTGAACGGATTTGTATGTACATACCTTTCAGCCGGGATCAGCCTTTGAAGGAGGAAACGCAAGCGGAATCTATTCATTTCTTCCGAAATTCTGGTCTGCATATTGGCAGGGAACCCTCCGATTGCCCCCGTAGCCTGTGGAGGAGTCGTTCGTCTTGCTCTTGACGATTCCAGCTAGTTCATACCCGTCCCGTCGTCTTAGTGGGTATCAACGGCAAACAATAACCTATTTGGAAATGTCAATTTCATCTCATCAAATCTCTTATCCGAGATTGAGTGGCCGTCCCTGTCTGTCACTCGGCTTCCGGCACTTCTTCTACCTTTCCTTTCTTTTGCATGGCATCATCGTCATCTTGTCTCATCCAAAATTGACGACTCGTGTGAAAGCTATTCACAACTAACTATAATTCATAACTCATAACATAGCAAGGAGGGAAGTCAAATCAACTTCCCGTTTCATCAACACGTGATCATCATGAAACACCTTTCCGTTTCGCCCAGGCTAACCGTCTTCCCATTCGCCTGCTTGCTCAAAACCACAACGACTCTTCTCAAACCTCATTCATCATCATCATCATCAATATCATCCCATCATATCATATGTAAATACATACATACATACGTCACAATGTCAGGCCTCCTCCACGTAACAACCCAACCATCATCCCCCAACGTCCCCCAATCCCACTTCACGGACTGGTACAACAACGAACACGGCCCAAACCGTCTCCGCCTCGCCCATCACTTCCCCCACGGCCACCGCTACAAAGCAAGCGACAACCTCACACCCCCCTACCTCGCAATCTACGACGTCAAAGACGCCAAAGGCCTCTTCTCCGACCCCACCTACACGTCCCTCAGGACCAACAGGTCAGAGAGAGAAGCGCGGGTGATAGCAGCGGTAAACGTCAACAGACAACTCCTCTCGCTCGTCTCGACAAGACAAGCGCCTCACTTCCAACAAGAGAAGGACATCGTCGACGGCGCCGTCGCCGTCCAAGAGACTCTCCCCCCTGAAGCTCTCGACTCGCGCATCGAGGCCGTCGCCCTCCTTAGAGGCTGGCTACGCACCCGCGTCTTTCGAAAGGACGACAACGCCTCACTACTCGCCCTTCACGACTTTTCCACCCACCATGACCCCTTGCCATCTGATGAAGCCGTCAAGGACCAGCGCCTCTGGTCTCTCATCTACGTCTTCGGCCCTGCCCCTCGGGACCTCGCCTCCCTAGCGGCCAAGCCGAGGCCGGAACCGTGGTCGGTCAAGGGGACAGCGACAACGCCAGGAGATGACCCGACGATAAGCTCATACGTCACCGCCGACGACGGCGTCACCACCATCCCCTACCGCCTGGAGGGAAACGCCGCCCCAGGGGCGCCAGTAGTGGCAATGAGCAACTCCCTCCTGACCTCACTAGAAATGTGGGATCCCCTCGTCCAGATCCTCCGCCGCCGCCGCCCCGACCTCGCCATCCTCCGGTACGACAGCCGAGGCCGACATCGGCTCCCCCCCCAATCATCATCTGCAGCAGCAGCAGCCGCGTCGGGCATAACCATCGACCTCCTCGCATCTGATCTCAACTGCCTCCTGTCCGCCCTGCGAATCCGCCGCCTCCACGCCCTCATCGGCGTCTCCATCGGCGGCGCCACCACCCTGCGCTTCAGCCAGCTTCACCCGGAGCGCGTCTCGCGCCTCATCGGCTGCGATTTCAACGCCGTCTCGACCCCGGCCAACGCCCAGGCCTGGCGTGACCGTGCTCGGGTCCCCCTCGAAACCCTGGCCGAGCAGACGGTCGACCGCTGGATCCACCCGCGAAACGCCGCCTCCGTCACCCCCTGGCTCGTCCCCATGCTGGCGGCCAACGACCCGGCCGGCTTCCGGGCTGCCTCCCAGGCGCTCTACGAGTACGACCTCTGCCCTGATGCCCCGACCTGTGAGGTGCCCACCCTCCTCGTCGTCGGCGACGTCGACGCCAAGGGCGCCATGCGTGCTGCCATGGCCGGCTTTGCGCCCAATCTGGGACCGCGCGGCGCGACGCTGCGTGTCGTCATGGAGACGGGCCATGTGCCCATGTGCGAGGATCCTGAAGCCTTTTGGGACACTATCCGAGACTTCTTGTGACGCCCTTTCATAGCGATGAACTTATTCATCGTGATGCTACATCTTTTTTTTCACCCCTCTGCTTTCTGCTCTAGGTACAAGTTCCCTTAGCCTCCTTCGCCAATCGTCGTGAGCGCAATGTCATACTGCGTTAATGTTTCACCCGTCCGGTTTATCATCTTCTCCCTTCATCGCTTCCTCGGCATCAAACTGACACCTCGTAAGGCTGCGAAAAGGTAAACTCATAGCCGTCGCCGCAGCCCGAACCAAATACAAATACCGACGAAGAGAGGCCTGAGGCTGCTTGCGTCCCTGATCTCTCGGCCCCTCCATCCGGTCCCGTGTCCATCGCCTCTGGCCCACCGCTGGGTGAGCGAGAAGCAGAGCCAGTGGGAGCTTGTCTCATGGCTGGGGACTGTTTTCGGTCCTCGACGTGCTTTTCGGAAAACCGAGTCCCTCGTCCGCGGCCGTGGGGCGTCCGGGGTCTTCTGGCAGTTGGAGACGAGATCTTCCACTCGCATGCCAAAAGACCGAAATAGACTTGGAGGGGAGTCTCATGGCGGCTGGTCGTACTCTGTGAGGCGTAGCGAACGTAGTGGTCGCGAAGCCAGTCAAGTATCTTTCCCGACTTGGGGTTTATCTTCCAGGTGCCGGTGCTGGGGTGGCAGTGGGCGACGTCGTGGAAGATGCGATCGCGGCTGCGGAAGACGTGCGAGGTGCGGGAATCTATTGTTGATAATCAGCTGTGGCCCGAGACGATGCCGTGAGCTGGCAAGGCACTCACCGGCACGGTCGAGACACTTTATCTCCTCGCCCTCCTTGGGGACGATAAAGTAGTCGATCAAGTAAAACTCGCGAAGGTTGGGCAGGTTTCTGGCTAGGAATTGATAAAGATGAGTAGGGTAGTTTCCGGCGTCTACCTCTCGATGCTTGCCGCAGCTGCACATTCGTTCAAGTATCGTCTCCGGCCTCCAAGTGGGACAGAAGCGGACGGCCAGGCGGCGAACCGTGTCGAGTCTCGGGCAGTAAAGGTCGACATCCAAGGTGTCGTTTCTTCTGTACAGTTCCTGGGGGTAGTAGTCGAGGATGAGCAGGTCGGGAGAGCGGTCGAGGGAGACGACGGTGCCGGAATCGAGGCGCAAGACGCCCGATCTCCTCAACAGGCTGTGGACAAATGTTCGCGACTCTTTGCAAGTGCTTCTCATAATGGCCAGTCGGCGGCGCAAAAGAGCATGGTGCGAGACTTCGGCCACGGGGTCGGGGTAGGAAGCGCCGAGAATACAGTCGACAACGCCACGCGGGACGGCATCGTGTTGCATCAAAAGGCGAATGACATCGTCAGGCTCGTCTGCGGCGTTATCGGGAGAATCTAGCTGGTCCGGCCTCAAGGCTTGTTCATGGCCTTCATCAGCGACATGAAACTTGACAAAGTTGGCGCCCTGTTCGCTTCCGAGGTAGGCCTGCCAGATGCGGTGGCGCAGCTCTAAGGGGAGCCGAGGGAACAGGGTGAAGGTGCGGCAGCCGACAGGCACGTCGAACTTGATTGCAGGCGAAGACATCATGAGGACGAAAGGCCGAGGCCACGGCGGCTGCCACCCATCGAGATGGAAAGGAGCTAAAGAGGACGATATTGTTCCGGGCGGATTGCTGTCACCGTTTCGCCGGCATCGAGTCGACTGACGAAAGGATGCTTTGTGGAAGAGGGAGGGAGGGAGGGAGGAGGTGAAGAGAAAGAGCCGTCGGATGAAAGACGTCTGACGACGATAGAGAGACGCCAGAGAAATGTATGAAGAAGAGATAAGAGAAAGAGGGGGGGGGGAGGTTAAAGAAGAGGAGGAGAACAAGGTTGAATCCTCGGGGAAGATGCTGAGGCGAGAGAAGATGAGAGGGAGAAGAAGACGAAGAAGAAGAAAGAAGGAGGAGGAGGAAGAAGAAGGAAGAGAAATGAAGCTTCCCGGTGAGCGAAGATGCAGAGAGGGAAAAGGCGCCTACCGCCTGTTATCAACACCTAGCGTGGGTACATACAGCCACTGTACCTACCACTACCACCACCTTGTTACTACTGCTAGGGCCTAGGAGAGTGTATGATGAGCCTAGGCAGCCGCTAGGGCTCGGCAGCTACAGGCGAAGAAGGCGCTGAAGGGAATTTATTACCCCTCCTCCGGTCCTCCCCGTTCTTAGCATCCCGCCAGCCTCATCTTCACAGGAACAACACCGGATCTCGCGTTATTCGTGTATGTATGTATGTATGTATGTATGTATGCTTTTCAGCATTGCTTTTGAACCCTATTGATTGTATATGTACCTACCTACCTATGCATGTATGTGTATGTACATACAGCTCTGAACTTAGGAAAACTAAACCAATCTTTTCATCTCCCTTCCTCCTGGGTTAACGAAGCAAGCCTCTCTCTCTCTCTCTCTCACACACACACACACACTCTCTCTCTCTCTCACACACACACA
>LKCN02000001.1:4853341-4875469 GCA_001633055.2 Ophiocordyceps polyrhachis-furcata BCC 54312 | reverse complement strand
CTCTCTCTCTCTCTCACACACACACACACACTCTCTCTCTCTCTCTCTCAGAGAGAGAGACCCTCCCTCTGCTGTTGACATCTATTCTCCCCCCCTTCCCTAAACCATAACCATCAACAAACCAACCTCGGACAACCTAACCACCTAGGTAAGTAACCTCAGTCACACCCCGAATGCTCAACCAAACACCTCAAAACGAAACCCCGTCAACATCATAAATAGCCCTTGCTTCTTCTCCTTCGTTCCCATTCCCGGCTTCCATCTTCAAAAACCCCCTGCTTATACATACATACCTCCAGTGGCACCACAGCACCCCAACCGCCAATAAGCTCCTCCACCACGGCCGAAACAGGCAACCCCATCTCACAGCAACGCTCCACCAAGAGGCGCAAGCTTTTTTCCTTTTCCTTTTCTTCTTCCTCGATGTATTCACATGTGTGTGTACATAAGTCTGTAAGTATATATATGTAGGTAGGTAGGTATGTATATGGATAAATGGATGGATGAAGGGATGGATGTATGGTTGGGAAAGAAGGTATAGCATGCCCGCCCGTTGGTATCTGCAGAAAGAGGTATCTCAAGAAAGAAGAGGCCTGGTCGAGGAAGAAGAACGAAAACGAAACAAAAAGAGACAAAGGAACAAAATCACGCCAACGGCAGACAAACACAAAGAAAAACCCCTGTTCCCACTCAACTCGACTCACGCCGCAAAGGCCTCTCCTCTTCCAAAGCCGCCTACCGTCTTGAACTTCTGCCACCGTCCATCCGCCCCCATGACATCCATCCGAGCCGAGCCCATCACGTCCGTCGTATAGCCGCTGAAAAAGTAGCCCGTGATGACGACGAGGTACGTCAGAAGCAGGATGCTGCCCTTGAAGTAGTTGCTCTTCCCCTCGCCGTACACGTTGCTCAGGAGAAAGACGCAGAGGATGACCGTCACCATGTCCCACTGAGGGAAGAGAAGCGAAAACGTGTACATGCTCGCGTCCTCACCCTGTCCCGTGTTTGGATACAGTGCCGAGAACAGCACCAGACAGGGGATCTGCAGCAGGCACACCTGGAGCGCGTAGGCCGAGCCAATCTCCATCGAGAGCGCAATGTTGCCGTTCATGGCGAACGAGATGGCATTCTGGCAGATACGTCAGCTCCCAATCATGACCAAAAAGAAATAAAATAAATAAAAACCGTCTCCCCCTTCCCGCCACTTACCAGGAACTCCGTCGTGTTGGGCACCAGGGCAAAGAGCGTGATGCCGAGGAACTTTTGATCGATCGAGAAGCTCTCCAACACCACGTCCACAGTGTCCACCAGAATCTCGGCAATGATCGCGTACAGAACCGTTGCCCCGAGGAGGATGACTGAGCTCTTGGTCCGGCCCCAGTTGGGCGCGTCGTGCCCGCCGTGTCCTCCGCCTTGAGCCGTCGCCGTGTCCGCCACCGGGGCTGCCGACTCCTCCGGCCCGTTTTCGTGCACGACTCCGGGCCGGGGCACCGGCACGTGGCTGCGCGAGCCCACCGTCGATCCGCCGCCGCTGGGCGCCGCCGACATTCTGCGCGCGAACCGTTCGCGCGACGCAATCGTCGCCGCAGTGGCCGCGATTTCCGCCACCTCCCGCGCCAGCGCCGTGTTCTCCGCCGCGCTGAGGCCTGGAACGTGCACTGCCGGCCGAGCAGCAGTCTCGTGACTACGAGGAGGCACCACATGCGGGGTCGCCGCCGAGCCGTTGGCCGGCAGCGCTGGTGCCTGCGGGGATTCCTGAGATCCTGTCGATACCCATCGGTGCGTCTCGTCCGGCCCCGGCTGCAGTCCGGCTTGCCTTAGTGACTGCCCCAGGATGCGCTTGTAAAGCTGCGAGTCGCGAATGTCGGTGCTCGTCGTCTCACCCGCCGCCGGCGGCTGCGCGCTCTTAAGCACAGACGCCTGCAAGTGTTCCTCGTGTCGTTTCTCTTCCACCTCGGCGTTCCAGATGACGGCCGCGTGCGTCCGCAAAGTGAACCAGAGACCGATCAGGTACGACAGGAACAGCATGGCGGCGGCAAGGTAGCAGTAGGGCCGTACAGCCTCGAGGTAGAACCGGTTGTCCAGCGCCGGCAGCTGGGAAAAGTAGCAGCGGCGACAATCGTGAGTCCGCCTCGGGTCCTCGGGCCCGCCAGGGTTCCAGTCCTCACACTCGAGACAGTTGAGCTGGTGGGTGCCATGGATCTGGTAAAAGAGAGTCGGACTGAAGGCGCCGACGGCGGCGAACAGCAGCATCGTCGACGTGACGCCGGCCGACTTGGCGTTGAAGCGCTGCGTCTTGCGCTTAATGGCGCCAAAACACATGGAGATGCCGGGAAGGAAAAGCACGCCGGCGAATATGCTGCCGACGATGCTCCCCTCGACGAGCTGGCCTTTACCCTGGCCGAGAGCGACGCAGTAGAGAAAGACTTCGACAATGGTGGCGAAGAAGGCGTTGACGGCGGCGCCCAGGCCCATGGACGACTGGGCCGATATGGAGGCAACAGCCTGGCCAATGAAATAGGCCAACGGAATAATGGACAATAGCGATGCGATGAAGAGAAAAGCCGGCGAGGTAATGTGGTTGTTTAGGTGAAGGACGCGGTCCAAGACAAGCCAGTCGAAGATGACGAATATGACGACGGCCATAAGATTAATCAGGAATATATTGGTGCCGTCTACCGTGTACTTCCAGTACTTGGAGCCGACAGCCCGATAGGTGCAGAGCAGGATGGACGAGTCGGGTGCGTCCTCAGCGCGCGTGTAGCCAACGTGCGATTCGAACGACAGTGCCAGCGGGTGACGTCGGAGGTGGTCGAAGAGGAGGAACGCCACCTTACCCATGGGGATCCAGAAGACGAGGAACCAGCAGATGGCAGAGACGATGATGAGTGAGGGCGTGATGAGGCACCAGAAGAAGATGAAGAAGATGACACGGCCAATATTCCACTCGCCGCGGCCAAAGAGCCTCTGGCGGCGGCGACGCGTGGTAGCGACCGAGTGAGACTCACCGCGACGGCCGCGACCCAGGAGACTTTCCGTCTCGCTCGGCTCTGAGTCGATGCTCCGGCGTGAGCGGCCGACGATGGACCGGTTGCGGTCGGGCCCAAAGAAGAGTCGGCCGTACTCGAGATCGCCGCTCTGCCACTGTTCATATTCGGAGATGCTTCGGCCCTCGTGTGCGTCCTCGTGCAAGTAGGCCTCGTCCTTTTCCAGACGGACAAACTTGCCAAAGGGGTAGAAAAGATAGCCTGCCAAGCCCCAGAGGATGCGGCCGTACTCCCTGCCACTCGGAGCGGCGGCGAAGAGGAGGCAGACGACGGCGCCGAATGCAGCCAAGGCAGCCATCCACCAGCCAAAGCAAAGGGTCCAGACAAGGTTAAAGAGCAGCAGCCAGCGACTGACGTGGCCGCCCGGAGTAGAGTGGATGTCGGCCTGAGCCGACTTCTGAATCGAGCGGTTCTTTTTGTACAGGGCGGGCTTCCAGACACGGATTCCAAAGGGATGCGTCTGGTTGATAGCCTGCTGGCGGTCCTTGAGAGTAAAGCTCTCAGCGTCGCTCAGGTCGCTACTAGAGTCACAGTCGACGTGTTCTTCAAGGGGCATTTCCTGGTCCTGATCGGGGTTTTCATCCTCTTCGTCCTCCTCCGTCGTAGTCGGCGGAACTCCACGAGACGTCTCGGCTTCGGCCTCGGCTTCGGCGGCGCGATACGACGGCAAACGCAGGTTCGACGACAGCTGGGTGCGGCGGCGGGTGCCATAGCCGACGGGCAGATCGCGCTGCCGGTGGACGGCATCGGCCTCGACCTCGTGGGTATCGTCGTCGGCGGAGAATATTTCGCCACGATGGGGCGTGCTGGAAGATATGCGACGCGATAAGGGAGGCTTTCGCTGGCGACTGAAGGACTTGAGGCGATCGGCGGCGGCGGTATTGCCGGGACGCGGCGTCGAAGCAGCGCTCCTGATCTGAGAACGATCCTGCGAGGGCTCCAACGGGGAGCGACTGGAGCCGGGAAGAGGCGAATGGATGGAGCCTGGGGTCAAGGGTCAGCGCGCCTGCAATTTTTTATATCCTCTGCCCAGTCGACACTGACCGTATCCGCTGCTTTCGGCAGTGCGACGCCGTAGAGTATCGCCTGACTGCAGACTCTCACCATCGTCGGGGACCGCAACCCTCAACTCCGGCAAGTTGCGGGCATCGGTGGGTGACGCCGGGTCGGACGAAGGCGACGGACGGGGGCGGGCTTGCTCAGGATCCATGGTGCCGATGTGGCGGAAGGTGGCGATGCGAGCGATGCCAGCTCGATAAAACAAGGGCCGGGTGGCGAGCGACGGCGGGGAGCTCGGACGTTGGAGGGGCTCCGGGACGAGACGACGTCTGCGACGGAGGCTGTGACAGAGCGATGATTCATTACCATGGAAGAGGCATGGAAGGGGAGAAGACAAGAGAGGAATTGGGACGGAGGTGAGTGGTTAGGTAGGTGGTAGGTGGTAGGTGGTAGGTGGTAGGTGGTAGGTGGTAGGTGGTGGGCAGGATAGGTTGCAGGCGGGTAGGTGGTGGGTAGTGGTTAGTGGGTAATAGGTAGGAGGAGGAAGCGCCAAAGGAGTTGAATCAAGAGACAAGAGAGAGGGAGAGGCGAGAAATTCTGCGGCAAGGCCGGCACCGAAGCGTCGCTACCCTTGACTGGCGCAAGCAAGCGTGCCCTGCAACAGCGGCAGACTGCTGAGGGTGGTAATATTGGAGACGGTGGATCTTGGAGATCTGCGATGCGATGAATATGATTCTGGAGCCCATATAATAATACTCTGCCCAATTATTCGTGGCTGAGAAATCTCCATTCCCCGCCACCCCTTAGTAGAAGATGCCTGAGGCAGCGACGGCAGGGCGACGATGGTGACGACAACGGAGAGAAAAAAAGACTACACCACCAACAAACAACGGACGCGCCCTTGCACACATGTAGGACGTATGTATGTATGTATGTGTACCTCCTACAATGCACACCCGGTAGAAAATAGTAGCCTGGTAGGTATTTCCGATCAGGAGTAAAATCCAAAAGGGTCATCTGCAGATGGTCTAGCCGGGTCAGCAGAGAGCCTGCGCGTGGCCCCTTCAGCCTCGACAGAGCATCCATCATGTATCTGCACAGCCATATCCCATATCCGTACATGTCACGCACACCGATAGATATACACCATCTTGTACGCCATCGTCGTTGCATTCGGCATTCGACTCGACGACAACTTGAGTGTCTGTCTGTCCTGCATCTATCTGCACCGCCGCTTCGTGTGGACTACATACATACATACAATGTACATGAAGGTAGCGGGAAATTATTCTTCCATTCCATTCCGCTCTCGGCCTTAGGGTCTTACCTAATCCCGTCAATCGTCTCCTCCGATCGTGGCCTGGCAGCCTCGCTCAATCCCTATCTCTCGCTCGCGGCGAGTGCCAAACCTCCCTCTTGCCCCCATCTTCCCCATCCATCTCTATACCGCTCACCCACCAGATCCCGCATAAGCCTCTCAGCATGGCACTCGATCAGTACTATCACAACAAGATCGAGGCTATGAAGCTCGAGATCCTCAAAGGCCAGGCCGCCCTTCGCCGTCTCGAGGCCCAACGCAACGACTACAACTCGCGAGTTCGCTTGCTCCGTGAGGAGCTCGGCCTACTCCAGCAACCCGGATCGTACGTCGGCGAGGTGGTCAAGGTCATGAGCACTAAGAAGATCCTGGTCAAGGTGCACCCCGAGGGCAAATACGTCGTCGACGTCTCCGACAGCGTCGACGTTTCCAAGCTCACCCCCGGCAAGCGAGTCACCCTCTTGTCGGACAGCTACAAGCTCGAGAAGCTGCTACCATCGTCGGTCGACCCCCTGGTGTCGCTCATGATGGTGGAAAAGGTGCCGGACAGCACCTACGACATGATTGGCGGCCTTGACCAGCAGATCAAGGAGATCAAGGAGGTTATCGAGCTCGGTCTGAAACATCCGGAGCTCTTTGAGTCGCTTGGAATTGCCCAGCCTAAGGGAGTTCTACTGTATGGTCCACCAGGCACGGGCAAGACGCTGCTGGCGCGCGCCGTCGCCCATCACACAGCCTGCAAGTTCATTCGCGTCTCCGGTTCGGAGCTGGTGCAAAAATATATCGGTGAGGGTAGCCGGATGGTGCGCGAACTCTTTATTATGGCGCGTGAGCACGCCCCGTCTATCATCTTCATGGATGAAATCGATAGCATTGGCTCCTCCCGCGTCGAAGGCTCCTCCGGCGGCGACTCCGAGGTGCAGCGTACTATGCTCGAGCTTCTTAACCAACTCGACGGCTTCGAGCCCACGAAGAATATCAAGGTTATTATGGCCACTAATCGACTGGATATTCTCGACCCGGCTCTGCTGCGGCCCGGCCGTATAGACCGCAAAATTGAGTTCCCGCCGCCCAGCGTCGAGGCTCGGGCCGATATCCTACGCATTCACAGCCGCAAGATGAACTTGACGCGCGGCATTAACCTTAACAAGATTGCCGAGAAGATGAGCGGCTGCTCCGGCGCCGAGCTCAAGGGCGTCTGCACCGAGGCCGGCATGTACGCCCTCCGCGAGCGGAGGGTTCATGTCACGCAGGAGGACTTTGAGCTGGCCACGGCCAAGATTCTCAATAAGCACGACGACAAGGAGGTGTCACTCGGCAAGCTGTGGAAGTAGGCCACGGCAATATATATGAATATACCTACCTAACTAGACATGGCCCTGTACGGATACCACCACTACAAGACAAATGGCAATATCCATTCGCTCACGCCCCTGGTCTAGGCCGTGGCAGGCATGCCCTCCTTTTGTTCTGTTCCGTGCCCTTGCTGGCGGGCATGATTTTTTCGACGCTGTCATCCGGTTGTGGTGAGACGACGATCCCTCCCCCCTCCCCTCCGAACAGAGACCGTACGAATAAGGAAGAGCAAAAGGTGTGGTTACCGCAACGTCACGACCAAGACAGAGGGGGAGGGGGAAAGGGAGAAAGCATGTTGCCTGCGCATCGATCCGTAGGTAGGTAGGTATGTTTGTGTGGCATAGCGGGCGGAGCGGGGGCGGAGCGGGAGCGGCGCTTCTCGGCTCGGGGACACACGGAATCTGGGGCACTATCCACGGCGGCTCCCGCGTCTCGGCCTCGACGGCGGTCCGGACCAATCCAGTCATCCTAAAAGAGAGAAAAGGCCCCATGTCCGTAAATTACACTATTTCTCGTCGACGGAATCAACTTCGCGCACTGTCACCGTCCTATCACGGCCGTCGCACGGGACTGTGCTCTTATATGTACATAGATGGGCGATCTGCACACAATGCCTGCTGACCGGTCCGCGGTAGGATGCATCATCACGACAACTTTGAGTGAAACGTCGCACATCCATCTCGGAGACAAGAAGAGGCAGGCCGGTCCAGAAGCACTAACGGCGACTTATGTTTTTTTTTTTTTTTCACGTCTCGACTCGAGGAATATCGACGCTCAGCGATACAGTATGGCCTTTGTCAGGATTACTGTATCGTATCGTAGTCAGGGTCCCCGTAATCATCAACTTTCTCTCCTGCATCATGCATGCGAAACAGTCGGTTGGTTGGCTCTTTGTCGTCCATCTAAACACTGTACAAAGGAGGACAGCTCGTGGCGTTGGGGGCGTCGGGGGAGGATTTGGGGCGGCAGAAATCTGCAGGAAAAAGGAAGAAAGGGGTTTTCTTCTGTCGTCACTCGTCAGACACCCTATTTGGCGGGCTGACGTCATGCGGCGTTTCTTGGCATGGCTGAGCGTTCCTCGGCCCGGCATCACGGTCTCTTTTTCCTTTCCTTTTTTCCTTCCTTGGCGGCGACTAATCCGTCACGACTCTCTCACTAGATGAAAATGGTTGCCGCAAGTCATTCTCTCTCCCCCACCTTCTCTCCATCTCCCTTGGTTTCCTCCCCCCCTTGAGAAAAGGCCTGGACCGGATTTGCCAAGCGCGGTGTGACGTCGGGCATGGGGCCTCCACGGGGCCGAAGCGTCTGGACCAAGGATGACGGCGGGCTCATGTGCCAGGGCTTAGAAAGCGGTCCAAACGTGGTCTGTTAATTTTTTTTTTTCAGACTGACTGTTCGTTATTTTGCTTGACCTCGTTTGCAGCTTCTGATGCCCAACACGTACATATGTATGCCGAATTTGAAAACTGCCCACTACCTACTAGTATTTCGTATCTGAGGTTTGGATATATCATCATTCATCATTCATATATGTATGTATGTATACATAGGTCTGGAAGGTAGGTAGGTATGCGTGATATCAAACGGAGATGGGTAGGCATGCACAGTAAAGACGCTTCTCAGAAACACTGTGAGTGTAACACATCTCCCGAGTCCCGACTTACATAAGCCCCATCGTTCTCTGTCTGAGTCGTGCCCGACTTTTCTGCCCAAGAGCAACCAACAAAAAAAACACAACAGGCCTGAGAAACAAGAAAGAGGGCTTCCAAGCCGTCGAGAACCTCCCCTTCAAGCCCTAGAGACAAGTCTTTAATCCCTGCCGCACGCGACCATCCATCGAAACGCGACTGAATCTCCGGAGTCCTGCCCCGGTTTCGCGCAACCCCCCCCTGCGCTTGTACATATGAAGCGTGCAACGCAACTGCACAGCGTTGCCTCGGTTCATCCAGTCAGTCAGTCAGTCCGTCCTATTGTCAAGACTTTTTGCGGATTTCCTCTCTAGGGGACGTTGCTGACAATCCTCTTGCCAGCCCCCCTTACCTAGCCCGTCCCAAGGGTTAACAGATCTGAGGGAGGCCATCTTTCGTCGTGACTCAGTCAGTCCGACTGGTCTTCCTTGTTAGCACCAGAAAAGGATCAAAGGGGGGGGACCCCTCAAAATCTCGGTGACGACTAATTCCAACTATTTGCGTCCGTCTTCCTATTGTTACCATAATAACACCAAACAACGACGACTCGTCGCACCTCCCTCTCCTAGGTATTTCACACCCTTATTGCCTCATCAGCAACAGCAAGAAAGATATCTCCTCTTCTGTCTCTGGAAAAGACGAAGAAGAAAAAATCAGACTTTTACCTCTCCACTCCTCCCCGCCAGCCCGTGGATCCGGATCTCGTCGCCACCCAGGTTCGGGCCCAGGGTCCCCCTTTAACGCCACCTGACGTATCACCCGCGCCATAGCCCTCGGCCCCCTCCCTCCTCTTCATCCTCTCCATCCTCCTCCTTTGGTTACATATCCTCCCTCTCTATTCACCAACAAGCTCACTAGGACCTTTCGATAAACAGTGCTGTTTCTTCCCCCCCACCCCTTCTTCAGACGCCGCCTTCCTGTGGCTTGTTGATAATGGCCAGTTGAGTTTGGCTGAGCCAGGCGCCGTTGAATGCCTATCGCCATGCACGACTCACGTTTTGCCGACCGGACGCCTGTCCACTACACTATGAAGACTCACCCGAGACCCGCCGCTGGAGGCCCCGTCTGCCACGCTGTGGCTCATCCTCCTCCGCGCGCCTCCAAGTCGACGAAGCCGACGCCGACGACGACGACGCCGCAGGCATCCCCTCGCGCTCCCTATTCTGTTGGTCAGAATACACCACCCGTGCTCTCGCCCGCCCGTCATCACGACGCCCGAGCCTCGAGCCCCAACTACTTCGGTCTGGTTGTTGAATCTTCCACTGATCCGCGTGAGTCGTCGGGCTTGGGCCGCGACAACTGGAGCCCTGCCTCGTCTTCCATCAAATCTTTCGCCGCCGCCCTGCCGAAGCAGCTCCCCCTCGAGCCGAACCCCGAATTCGAGGCATTTAGGCGCCAGGCCGACATCAACTGGTCCATGTCGTTTACCCTGTCGGCCGCGCCGAACAGCAAAACCACGAGCGTCCGCTCCCGTCCGCCCAGATTACCGACCCCTGCCAGCGATGGCCATCCAACCAACACCTCTTCTGTCGCGCCACCCGTAAACGCCTCTAGGGATCGTTTGACCACCAAGATGGACGTCGACCATGACCCTGAGGTCGGATCGCAAGGCAGTACGAGGCCCTCCATCATTCCCACACAGATCACATCGATGCCTGTCAGCGACTCTCCAATGATGATGGACTCGCCGCGCCATCCTCCAAAGCCATTGCGTCCACCAACAGCCCCTGCACGGACAGACGGTCGGCTGTCTATGACCGTCGATCCCCCAGCGCCCATGTCGTCAGGTGCGGCCGAAGCGGGCGGTCGCGCCATCACGTTACCACCCAAGCTGGACGCTGGCGGCCCGTCGATGATTTCGGATGCCCGTCTCAAGGAGCTGATGGAAACAATTGACAACGATCGTCTCCTGCTACTGGACATTCGGTCTTTGCAGAGCTACGCTCATTCCCGGATCAGGGGCGCCTTGAATCTCTGCATCCCGACGACGCTCCTGAAGCGGCCCAATTTCAATATCGAGAAACTGAAGCAGACGTTCCAGGGCGGCTCGGAATCAACCAAATTCGCGGACTGGCGACGTATGTTGTGGATCATCGTCTACGACGCCCACGCGTGGGAGAGCCGCGAGGCCGTGACGGCTCAGAACATGATTAAAAAATTCACGAAAGAAGGCTTCACGGGCGAGACGGCCATCCTGCGGGGCGGCTTCAGTATCTTTCACAAGTCGTTCCCGCGGCTCATCGATGACGGCTCGGCGAATCCACCACCGGCGCGGGGCGGGCGTTCTGGGCGCGTTAACGCTGGGCTAGCTCCCGTCATTGGCGGCGTCAATTTGCCGGCGTCGACGGGCGAGGTGGACCCCTTCTTCTCCAATATCCGGCAGAACGTCGATCTCGCCGACGGTGTGGGCCAGATGGAGGTGACGCGACCACCAGGTCTGGACTCGCCGCTGTTGCCACTTTGGCTGCGCGAGGCGGCGTCAACAAGCGATCGTGGTCGGCGCGTGGCAGACAAGTTTCTGCGCATCGAGTTGGACGAGCAAGCCCGAATGCGCAGCGCGTACGCAGCCTTTAAGCCCGGCGCTCGAGGGCAGGAACAAAGCAAGATCCAGCTCTCGGGTGTCGAAAAGGGAGGCAAGAATCGGTACAAAGACATTCTGCCGTTCGAGCACGCCCGCGTGCGGCTGCAGGACAAGCCGGACGGTTCGTGTGACTACGTCAACGCCAGCCACCTTGGGACGTCTCGGAGTCACAAACGTTACATTGCATCACAGGGTCCATTGCCAGCCACGTTTGAGGTGAGTGCCGAAGCTTGTCGGGGTACAGCAGACTCGCTGACTTCCACGGCAGGATTTTTGGTCTGTCGTCTGGGAACAGGATGTGCGGGTCATCGTCATGTTGACCGCCGAGTCGGAGGGTGGACAGCTCAAGTGCCACACGTACTGGAAAGGAAGGGAATTTGGTGCCATTAAGCTTCGGCTTGTATCGGAGAAGAAGGCGTCGCTGGACATGGACAAGCACCGAGACGACGCGTGCGCGACCTGCTCGGCTGCTGAGTTTGGCCGGAAGCGGGCGAATACCACGACGACTCTCGAGGCGACGGCAACGGCGGGTTGCGCCGGCTGTCAGGGCGGCCAGGGCCAAACGGAGGCTCCGTACGTGGTGATTCGCAAGTTCGTGCTGGCCCACGCGGCGCACCCGTTTGCGCCGATGCGCGAGATCACGCACCTACACTTCCCAGCGTGGCCCGACTTTGGGACGCCGGCTAAGCCATCGCACCTCCTGGCACTGGTAGAGCTGGCGAACCTGATGCAACGGGCAGCGCGCCCTATCGAGACGACGTCTTTATTCGGCGCCGGACGGTCGGCGGCGGACGACCATGTGCCGGCATCATGGTACGACGAGCCCGAAAACGACAGCCAAACGCGGCCGATGCTAGTGCACTGCTCGGCCGGGTGTGGGCGAACGGGAACATTCTGCGCCGTCGACAGCGTGATTGACATGCTGAAGCGACAACGTCAAGCGAAGCTGGCGGCGATGCGTGGCGCGGACGAGGACGACGAGCCCATCTCTCCACGCAGCAGTGGCATAGGAGCGGTTGCAGCGAGCGGTCGTCAGACTGCGCACGCGTCGGAAGCGGATTGGGTGCGGGACGAGACGCAGGACCTGATCGAGACGACGGTTCACGAGTTTCGCGAGCAGAGGCTCAGCATGGTGCAGAGCTTGCGGCAGTACGTGCTTTGCTACGAGACGATGCTGGAATGGACGCACCGGATGAACGAACGATCGGCGAACATGCGGCTGCGTAGTGGAAGCCTGAAGCAGTCGAGACGAAATCGGTAGCAGCAGCAGCATTATTAGGGAGGCGGTTGTATCAGGTCTTGATTCATCGGTACGATGCAGCAAACGGGCAAAGGGGGCTGGCACCTCAGCCACTATCTAGCGCCCTGCGGGGGTACCTATAAATAAAATGGGAGAGGAGAGAGGATGACGAATGGATAGAGAATCGGCCACTAATATCAAATTCCTTTGCAGAAGCAGAAGCAGCAGCAGCAGCAGCAGCAGCAGCAGCAGCAGCAGCAGCAGTAGCTAAGGATGGTACTTTTGCTTCGTCTTCTTGTTCTTCGATCTTCCTCTCTTCATGTCTCGACAGGGCTGCCGATCTTCGGCCCGGCTCTGCACTAGCAGCTCAGCCGTACCACCACACGTCAGGCGGGGCGGGAGCGGGGCGGGAGGGGTACGTACAGGCAGATAGTGTATCGTAGTGCACGGGTCTAGAAGTGCGGCGTCATCCGCGAAACAAAACATGGACGAGGTTCCGCAAGCAGGATTTGCTTCGGATCCGGTGGGCTTCTTCCCCCTCTCTTTGGCTGGCTTTGTGCCGGTCCCGTGAGATCCGTTTTCTGTGTCTTTGTTTCTCTCCGTGACTCTCTGTCTCTGTCTCGTCATCTGGCGGGGGAATCCTTCTTCCTTTCACACACACACACACACACACTCTCTCTCTCTCTCTGTTTTCCCGCCTCTCGGCATCGTCTTCGTCCCCCCCCCCCTCCTCACTTCTCTCCTTTTTTTTTGACATCTATCATTTCCTCTTCTTCTTCGCCGTTTGGCCTCGACGGCCTGTTCCCCTCCTTGGCCTGGCTGCTTTACTGCCGCTATCGCCCAGGTTCCACGCTTTTTTTTCTTCTACTCCTGCCCTTCTCTTCGCCATCCTGGCACCCTCTTTCTCCTCCTCCTCCTCCTCCTCCTCCTCCTCCTCCCCCTGTTCGACCAGCCGAAAGCTCGCCTCCGTCTCCTCCGTTCAGCTTCTCCGCCGGCCATGTCGCCCGATCCGACGTCACCTCCCAGCGAGGCTATGGACCTCGACCTCGACCTCGCCATGCCTCCTACCGACGAAGACGCTCTCGAGCGTGACGATCGAGTTTATACGCCGCCGCCGCATATCGCTGCCCGCTTCTATCGTCCTTCGCAAGCTCGTCGGAGGGATTCGGCTGCGTCGTCACGCCGCAATTCCATCTCGTCCGCACACTCTCGTTGCTCCTCGATACAGCGCTCGACATCGCGCGAGCCTCTTCACCATCATCAGAGCAAACACGTCGCTCAGCATCTCCGCCGCGCCTCCTTCCTGGAGGATCGGCGAGCCCGTTTGGCCGACAGGGCCGCACACGCAGAAAAGGTTCGTCTGCGGGCGGCCATGGCCAAGGCTGCGCCGCGCGGGCAGTCTTCGTCCGAGGAGAGGGCCCTGGCTGCTCAACAGGCGCGGGAGCGGAATCTGGCTGAGATCGTCGCCAATTGTGCTGAAGAGGTCAAGAAGGCGAAGCAGGTGGCCGAGCTGACCAAGGAAAAGCGCGAACAGGAGGTCGTCAAGATGCGCGCCAAGTTGGAGGAGCGTCTGGCCGAGGCCGAGCGACGGCGCGAGGAGCTGCGCACCAAGACGGCGACGGCGACGACGGCTCGCTCACGTGGTTCCCTCCCTGCTGCCGCCACCATGGTTCGCAAGGAGCCTGACGCCATACCCCAGGTGAAGGAGTCGGACGACAGACCGACTCTGGGCGACAATGACGCTGCCGCCCGCATACAGAGCTGGTGGCGCGCCCGCGCAAGGCGAAGAGCCATCCACGACTTCAACGCCCTCGGACTCTCCGTTGACGGCATCCGGGGCACCTCGTTCGACGAGGTGGTCGCGCTGCTGGCGCGCCAGGAAGTACTCGTTGTCACGGCTCGCCTTCTGGCCATTTGCGGCCTCCGTGAAGGCGCTCCCGGCTCGGTCGAGGAGATGGCTGCTGTCCGCACCTTTTTAAGCGCTTTTCTCATACTCGGCCACCCGAAGCAGGTGCTGGGGAACAAGATGGTCGACGACGACAGAGTTCCCGACGATGCGCTCGCCGCCCACCGGCTGCCGTCGACGGACCTGGCCAACCCACAACTGCAGGACCTGATACGCAAGGCGAGGGACCTGCTCGTGGCGCTGGAGAAGATCCTGCCACGGTTATCGCCATGTAACCGACACACGATGCCGCCGGCCCTGAGGCGGACGCTGCCCGAGGCCTACGCCGTCTTCTACAACGCCTTCATCGCATGGAAGTCGCGCGACTCGGACGCGCTGGTGGAGGTGATGCTGATGCAGTTCCTCGAGCTCGACGCCATCTTCCAGACGGTCAAGGACTCGACCGACGACGCGGCCGCCGCCCTGTACCGGCAGAGCATCCAGGACAACCAGCTGATGCTGATGGTACGTATCAAGAAGCTGGCCGGGGCCGAGCGCGGCAAGCGCATGATATTCAAGGCAGTAAACGACGCGAGAAAGGCCAGAGTTGCCAAGAAGCAGACGGGCGATACGAAGCCGCGGATGGCGGCAGAGAATGCCGTGGCGGAGGACGAGGCCGGACAGCAGACGCAGACGCCGACGCCGCCTGCGACACCGGCGGCGCGCCAAGAGCCGGACTCTCGGCCGGCGGCGGTGATCCGGTCCGGGCTCAACGGACTGCTGCCGGACAACCGCGTGGTGGTGCACGAGCTTGCCATCAACAAGGCCTACCAGATCCCCTGGGAGGAATACGTGGAGCAGCAGGCGATGCTGGCACGGCCGCTGTACGCGCAGATGAGGGCGGCGGCGGCGGACGGCGAGGCCAGCTTCCGCTTCTTCATGCTCATGTCGGACAACATCCGCGATAAGTTGCAGCGGCTGCTCAAGCCGGGCAACTCGCTGTACAACCTGATCGGCGAGATGCTGGATCCGGACATGGCGGAGAGGCAGTTTGCGCTGGGCAACTTTTCCTACGAGAAGCTGTTCGCCGCCATGGGCTCGCTACTACCCAAGCTATGCGCGCCCTTTCGCGACGACGAGGTGACTGACCTGGTGCAGAACCGGCTGGCGTCGGGGCAGGACATCATCGGCCGGGTGGAAGCGCTCAACGGCTTCATAGACGCCATGCTGTGCGACTACATCAATTATCTACTCCGCATCGCGGCGCCGCAGCTCATCGAGTCGGCCGCCCCCTACGAGGCGAAACGCTTCGCCGCCGACGTCCTCGAAGGAGGCTCGCCCGAGACGGCTTCCCTCGACGCGGCGGAGGAGGCGTGGCGAAGGGCGCGAGCCAAGGTCGTGTCCGAGGCGCAGCGAAGGGATCCCGAGGGCGTGACACAGCTCGCGCGCGTATCGGCCGGACGCATCTACGAGCAGATGCTGGTCGACGTCTTCACACAACCGGCGGCGCGGGACCGGGTCGTTCCGGAGATGCTGAGGCTGGACGTCGGGCGCATCAACGAGGTATCTACGACGGCGCGGCGCATCGTCATGGTGGGCGCGATGCTGCTGCAGTGCAAGAACCTGCTGAAGCGCGACGTGCGGACGCAGTGGAAGGCCGAGGCGAACCGCGTCATGGCCGTGCTGGAGGCGGCCGGCGACGGCGACGACAACGGGGGCGACGGAGACAACGAGGCCATCGTCGACGGCACCATGGCCGCGCTCGAGGCGGGGAGGTCGATGCCGGCGGCGACGCGGACGCACCTCCGGGCGCTGGTGGCCAAGGTTCTAGCCGCGGGCCAGGAGATGGCGCGGACGAACTCGGAGCCGCGCGAGCCGGTCCTGCGGCTGCTCCTCACGAGGCTACGGGGCAACCTCCTGGCGAGGCTTCTGCCGGGTTCGGCCAGCGAGAAGATCAAGGCCGCCAACGTGGCGGGCGAGAGGCTGGCGAGCCTGGGTCTTTCCGAGTTCGTCGAGAGGGTTCGTGGCATGGCCGATCTGTTGGATAAGGTTGGCGAGGTGGATAGGGCGGCGCATGGGGCTTGGTGGGATCTTGTTGCTGCGAGGGTGGTGGAGGCTTGAGCTTTTCCGCCCTTTATACTTGAACCTGGCTGGTTGGCTGGCTGGCTGGCCGGGGGGATTTCTGTCTACATACATACGCATATCTCGGTTGGTGTTATGGCGTTCTTTTTTTTTTTTCTCTTCCTTTCTTTCTGTCCTTTCCTTTTCCTTTGGTTCTTCATCTACGGAGGGGGAGCTTCGTGGCTTGCATTTGGGAGATTGGGATTGGGCGGGAGTTGGTGATTGGGGAGCTGGCTTTTTCTGTTTTCGTTAGCTTGCCTCACCTACCTTACCTGCCTTACATAGGTAGGTAGGTAGCTTGAGAGGAGACAAGGGATAGCTGGAAAGCCAGGGCGTGAGGCTGAGAGATGTCCTTCCCTTCATCATCTGGCTCGCACGAGGTAGGTAGTAGGTAAGGAATGGAATGGAGTGGAAGATGAGGAGGTTTTTTTGTCATCTTCTAGAATTACCGTGAAAAAACACGTGCGGATCTCGTCGCCTCAGGCACCCATTATATCTCTCTTATCATCTATCGCATTCGCATCCCAGTATCAACCTTCCCTCCACTCTCGACGACGACCACGACCACCACCAACACACACACGCGCACACACACACACACACACTCTCTCTCTCTCTCTCCCCCCTCGTCTCTCTCTCTCCCCCCCCTGTCTCTCTCTCTCTCACCACATGCAAAAGCACTTTCCGCGGGCAACCTTGTTGGTCGTATCCTCCTCCTCCTCCTCCTCCTCCTCCTCCTGCAGACGCACCACCACCTCGTCTCTATCCGGCGTCTCCCCCGCACCGTTGCCCCGCTCGTCTGCGAGGCGATATAAATAGGGAGCCAACCATCGAGCCATCTCCAACAGCTCATCATCTCGTACCTTTCCTCTCCTACAGAAAGCACATCTCGTCTCTCTGTTTCTTCCTCCCTCCTTCTTTCTGCCCCTGTCTCTTCCCCTCTTGAGGAAACGAAAAGGAATAGCATCATGGCTGATCGCGATATCCTTCCGGACAACGTCAAACCACTCCACTACCGCTTGTCCCTGTCGGCCTTGGACTTCGTCGCCTGGACCTACAAGGGAACCGTCACCATCGAGGCCGAGATCGTCAAGCCCACCAGAAGCATCGTCGTCAATGCTCTCGAGCTCAAGCTCTTCCGCGCCTCCGTCACCGTCGACCAGGCCAAGTCGTCGCAGGCGTTTGAGACGACGGACATCGCCTACGATGCCCGCGCCCAGCGCGCCACCATGACCTTCAAAGACGAGCTTCCCGTCGCTCGCCGTGCGGCCGTCGTCATTGAATTCGAGGGCGTCATCAACAACGAGATGGCTGGCTTCTATCGCAGCCGCTACCATCCTTCCATCTCGCCCCCGGATTCGGTCGCCGTGCCGCACGACGACGATTGGCACTACATGCTCAGCACTCAGTTCGAGTCGTGCGACGCCCGCCGCGCGTTCCCTTGCTTCGACGAGCCTAACCTCAAGGCTGCCTTTGACCTTGAGCTCGAGGTGCCGTCGGGCCTCGTCGCCCTGGGCAACATGCCGGTCCGCGCCGAGCGTCCGGCCGCCCGTGATGGCTTCAAGATTGTCTCGTTCGAGACGACGCCCGTCATGAGCACCTACCTGCTGGCCTGGGCCGTCGGCGACTTCGAATACGTCGAGGCCCTCACCGACCGTCGCTACAACGGCAAGAAGCTGCCTGTCCGCGTCTACGCCACTCGTGGTCTCGCGGAGCAGGGCCGCTGGGCGCTCGAGCATGCCCACAAAATCATCGACTTTTACTCGGAAGTCTTCGCCATCGACTACCCTCTGCCCAAGGCCGACCTGCTGGCCGTCCACGAGTTCACCCACGGCGCCATGGAGAACTGGGGGCTCGTCACCTACCGAACGACGACCGTCCTCTTCGACGAGCGCACGTCGGACGGCCGGTTCCGCAACGCCGTCGCCTACGTCGTCGCCCACGAGCTCGCCCACCAGTGGTTCGGAAACCTCGTCACCATGGACTGGTGGGACGAGCTGTGGCTGAATGAGGGCTTTGCGACCTGGGTCGGCTGGTACGCCGTCAATCACCTTCACCCGGACTGGGAGGTCTGGGCCCAGTTCGTCAACGAGGGCATGGAGGCCGCCTTCCGGCTCGACGGCGTACGCGCGAGCCACCCGATCCATGTGCCGGTGCGCGACGCCCTCGACGTCAACCAGATCTTCGATCACATCAGCTACCTCAAAGGCTGCTCCGTCATCCGCATGCTGGCCAACCACCTCGGCGTTGACGTCTTCCTCTCCGGCGTCTCGCGCTACCTCGGCGCCCACGCTTACGGAAACGCCAAGACCGAAGCCCTTTGGCGCGCCTTGACTGAGGCCTCTGGCCAGGACGTGGCCGCGCTCATGGGGCCGTGGATCGGCCGTGTCGGTCATCCGGTCCTGACGGTGGCCGAGGAGCCCGGTCAGGTGACGGTGAAGCAGTCGCGCTTCTTGTCGACGGGCGACGCCGGGCCCGACGACGACTCCACCACCTGGTGGGTGCCGCTCGGCTTCGAGGGCCGCAGCGGCGAGGCTGGCGTGGTGCCGGGCCTGTCGCTGAAGGCCAAGTCTGAGACGCTCCGTGACGTCGACGAAGACTTTTACAAGCTCAACAGCGGCGCGACCGGCTTCTACCGCGTCAACTACCCGCCCACGAGACTGGCGCGGCTGAGCACGCAGCTGAATCGGCTCTCGGCCGAGGACCGCATCGCCATCATCGGCTCGACGGCCGACCTCGCCTTCTCCGGCGACGGGACGACGGCGTCTCTCCTGACGCTGATCTTGGGCTTCCGCTCGGAGACGCACCCGCTCGTCCTGACGCAGCTGCTCGACTCTCTCGGCTCGGTTCGGTCCATCTTTGGCGGCGACGCGGAGCTGCGGAGGGGGATCAACGAGTTTGAGCGCCAGCTTATCGAAGGCAAGGTTCGGGAGGTTGGGTGGGAGTCTGCTCCTGGGGAGGGATATCTCGCGGGTATAGTGAGGAAGTATCTTATTGTCGCTGCCATTGACAGCCAGCACAAGGAGTGAGTTGTTCTTCTTGCCGTTTCTCTCTCTTCATCATCCCTTTTTTTTTGATCTCAACGAGGCTGACTTCCCAAAGAACCATCGACGAGGCCCTCCGTCGCTACGACGGCTGGGTGGTCGACGCGGAGAAGAACCCGATCCCGCCGTCGTTGCGACTGGCGGTCTGGCGGTCGGCGGTACGCAGAGACCCGGGCCCGGCCGTGGAAGTGCTCAAGAAGGAGTGGGCGACGACCAAGTCGATCGACGGCAAGACTATCTGTCTGCAGGCGATGGCGGCGGCCGAGGACAAGGAGGTGGTGGAGAAGGACATCCTCGCCTTCAACTTCGGCACGTCTAGCGACGATGTACCGGCGGCGGACATGCACGTGCTGGGTCTGATGATGGCGGACAACCCTCCGGCGCGTGACTGGCAGTGGGAATACGTCAAGAAGAACTGGGACGCCTGCGTGGCAAAGCTGGGGAACCCGATCGTGGTGGATCGGTTCGTGCGGATGGCGCTGGGGGGGTTCGTGGATGACTCTGCCGTCGACGACATGGATGCCTTCTTCCGCGACAAGGATACGACGGCTTTCAACCGGACGCTGGCGACGGTTACCGATCGGGTTCGTGGCCGGGCTGCGTATCGGCGGAGGGATGCGCCGTCCTTGCGGGAGTGGTTGGCTGCTAGGGGGTATTTGAAGTGAGGTTTTGATGGATGTGGGTGAGTTGCGTACATACAAGTGTTAACTCTCTATTCTCTGTCGTTTGTTTTATTGACTTTGGGACTGTTTACGGGTGTGACGATGTGTGTGTGTGTGTGTGTGTGCGATAGAGCAAGCTATCCCATGTCCCATCCCCCCCCCCCCGTTTTTTTTTTTCCCTTTGTACGGCTGATATGAACAAGAAGGAGGAGAAGAAGAAGAATACATGTTTACAGATGCAGCAACTTGGCATTCTCAGCTAGCCAGGCCTCAGCGCCGCTTCGGAAATCATCACGCATAGCATCGTTCGCCCACGGCCATCGGAACCACATGAGATCCCTCCGGACGCTGCTCCAGCGAGGCCAAAAGGAGTAGCTGACGACGCCCTTGTTGGGATCGAGGTTGTGCAGGAAGTTGAGATAGTAGGTTCGACAGCTCCGGGCGGCGTTGTTGGGCGGCAGGCCGAAGAAGATTTGCACCACGTCGGAGGCGTGGAATGTCCCCAGGAAGGGCAGCGCGTGGTTGTACGAGGCGAGATAGGACCAGACGGGCATCTCCGGCTTCACTCGCTCCAGGGCCAGGAGCGTTACCCGGCGGGAGAGGGTGAAGGTCAGGTCGCCGAGGACGGCGGCGACGCGCTTGAAGCCCGGGTACAGCTCGTTGAGGAGGCCTGTGCGATGGGGGCTTCCCTGCTGGAGGGCCGGATCGTACAGGTCGACGTATTGCTTGAGCTTTTCGCGCGGCACGGTCGGGAACATGACGGTTGAGAGGTAGTCTGCCAGGTCGGCCGTCGTCGTCAGGTTCCATTGGAAGAGGGCGATGGTGGTGCCCTCGTCTTCCTGATTGCCCATGATGAGGGGCACGGCGTGGATGCGACCCTGCTCGACGAGCCGGTCTGGGCTATCCGGGAGGACGACGCCGTCTGGCCTCGGGAGGTAGGAGAGGGCGATGGAGGAGTAGGAGAAGAAGGCCGGGACGGAGTTGGTCGCCTTGAGGAGAGTCGGGTAGTCCAGCTCACGGAGACACTGGAGCGAATCGGTCTCGTTGGCACAGCCCGCCGAGGAGACGACGGCGTCGTACACGGCCTGGCCCTTGACGCCGTCCACGGGCTCGGCCGGAGCGGCACCACCGGAGTTGATGATGGCGCCGCGGAAGAGCGGTTTTCCCTTGTACGTGGCGTTGCCGCCATAGAGCACCATCTGATCCAGGACGGAGATGCCACCGGACGAGAGGCCCCAGATGGTAACCTTGTCGGGATCGCCTCCAAAGGCACGGATGTTGTCGGCCACCCACTCCAAGGCCATCCTCTGATCAAGGAGGCCTAGATTCGCGCTTCCGTCTCGAAGGACTTGCTTACCGGGGAGGAATCCGAAGCCGCCCAGCCTGTGGTTAATGGCAACCAGGATAAACGACTGATTCTGCTCCGAGGCGAAAGAAAGCAAACTCGAGGCCTCATACGAATGGCTTCCTCCAAAGGCGAATGCGCCTCCCCAGATCCAGAACAGGACGGGGAGGTCGTCTCCCGCCCTCACACCCGCCGGCCTCTGCACGTCGAGCGTAAGGCAATCCTCCTGGCCCTTGAACTCGTTGAGCAGGGGCGAATCGAGCAGGTGGGAGGCGAACTTTGCCATCCTGCTCTTGGCCACGGTCGAGACGAGCATCTGTGGGCAGACGGGGGCTTCGGCCGTGGCGTCGCGGGAGCCGTGGAGGGATCCGGGGGAGGGCTTGCGTGGCGGTTTGAGCCGGAGGGGTCCCAGGGGGGGTTCTGCGTAGGGGATGCGGTTGAAGGATTCCGTGGAGGCCGTCTTGCGACCCGTGAGCTTGGAGCCTTTCCCCAGCGATACCTCTACCGTCTGCCATCTTTCTTGGAGGGGGGGTTCCGACGCCGTGACGGTTGCCGTTGCGGTGGTGAGGGTTGGGGTTAGGGTTAGGGGGAGGAGGAGGAGGGGGAGGACGAAGAGGTTTCTTCTCTTTGGGCTTGTCATTGTCAGTTTGTGTGGAGGAGGAGGAGGAGGAGGAGGAGGAGGAGGAGAGGAGAGAAGGAGAGAGTAGAGAAGCTTGGGCATGTCTTGTCGGGGAAGGGGAACTTGCTGCTTGTTATAGTGAGAGAAGAGAGAAAGGGGGAGGGGCTCGTTCGGGGAGCCCGTGTGCAAAAGGTCCGCACGAGGTCGTAGGTCGCAGTCCGGG
>LKCN02000001.1:4835277-4850278 GCA_001633055.2 Ophiocordyceps polyrhachis-furcata BCC 54312 | reverse complement strand
GAGCAAGGGGAAGAAGAAGAAGAAGAAACAGAGTGAGAACGACCAAAGATTATAAGACGGGCGGCTCGACAGCTGGAATTCAAAAAGAGACGAGAGAGAGAGGTGTGAATCGGGCCGTGTGGTGAATCAATGATTTGTGGGAGAAGGGTGGGGGGGGGGGGAGGAAGAGAGAAGAGGGAGAAGAGGGAGAAGAGGGAGAAGAGGGAGAGAGAGTGAAGAAGCGGAAGAGGAAGAGGAAGCGGAAGAGGGAGAGAGAGTGAAGAAGCGGAAGGACAAAGGACTATCTATGATTCGCAGCGCCGATGCCGAAGGAGGAGGAGAAGCGTGTCACGCGTTCTGATCTGCCTTGCCCGTTTGCGGCAGGCGCGGGCGAGGTGCGCTGTCACGTGATACAAGCAGCAGCCAAAGTCCAACGTGCCGTCACGAGTCACGACACACGACACACCGCCAAAGCACAATGACTAATCGTCCCTAATACGGTAATACCTACGAGTACCTAACACCAGTACCCCACGTCATCCACCGCCCGCAAGATATGTACATACGTCAGTATCGTATCCGTAGCTCTTCCGACTCCGACCTCGTCGCTCGTCTAGCCATCCATCACCACCACCACTCATCGTCGTCGTCAGCTTCACAGTAGCCCCCCAGCTCACGGCACGACCCGAACACAAACAACAATGCCAGTACGTGTCTACAGACGATCCCCACTTCAACATCATCAAACCCATCAACTCACCTCTCCCCCCAACAGGCCTACAACTCAGTCTTCAACGACGACCCCAACCCCCCGCGCCTCATCGGCAACTTCCCCCTGCTACCGCTGCGGACCAAAACCCGCGGCCCGGCGTACACGCTCCCGACGGCGACCGCCCTCCCGCCGTCCGAGTCGCCCGACCCGGACAGCGAGAGCTACGACATCCTCGACGAGACGCTCTCCCTCTTCCGCGCAAACACCTTCTTCCGCAACTTCGAGATCCAGGGCCCCGCCGATCGCCTCCTCGTCTACGGCATCTGGTTCCTCAGCGATTGCCTGCATAGGATCAAGCCGAATGCCTCCGCCAGGGAGGCGCAGAAGGACGTCATGAACCTCGCCCTCGACCTCCACTTCGCCATCCCCGGAGACCCCGGCTTTCCCCTGAACCAGGTCCGTTTGTTTTTTCCTTCTCGTTTCCCTTTTTTTTTTTTTTTTTTGTCTCTGACATCTCTCTTGACTCAACACCCTTGTGTTTCCTGTTAATTAAAAAAAAATAATATAAAAAACAGATGTATGAACCGCCGCGAGACCGTCAGGACGCCGAGCAGCTAAGGCTGTACATGTCTCAACTGCGACAAGAGCTCGCCATCCGCCTACTCGCACGCATCTACGCAGACGATGAGACCAAGCCGAGCAAGTGGTGGCTGAGCTTTACCAAGAGAAAGTTTATGGGCAAGGCGTTGTGAGGCCTAAATACGTTCTATTCCTGTCCGAGCAGAGAAGCTCATTACGTGGAGGGGGTATCTATCCATCCTTCCCGGCTTCACGTACATAACAACCAAAATACTACCTGATTTTTGATTTTTGATTTTTTTTTTTTTGGCCTCAGGTGCCGCCCACCCTCTTCTTTTGAAACTTTCCCCTCGCCGAAACCCTGCCCTCGGCCGGAATGGCCCGCCAGCCGGTGAAGACGTAGCCCTCGGAGCCGCCGCGGGCCGTCATGTGCGGATGCGTCCGCCCCGGCAGGACTTGCCACCTCTTTGCTCGGCTGGTCTGTACCGTCGCACCCAGAATGAGCGTCGGGTTGAGGGGAAACTCGGCCGTGCCCTCCCAGTGCTCCAGCTCGGCCGTCGTCAGGCCCTCGGCTGCGGCCGGCGGCGAAGACAGCCAGGCGGCGCGGCGAGCGATGGTGAAGCAGTCGGCCAGCCTCGTCAGGGGCTCAATGTGTGGTGAGTAGACGGCAATTGGGCTGCCGCCGGCCAGGAGCGGCAGTGCATGGCGCAGGACAGACACGGGATCCATGGTGCTGGCGACGGCGAGGCCGCAGAAGCCGCCGGCGCGGGTTCCGTCCACCACCTGGTGAATTCGGGCCCAGCGACGGCGCTTGCGAAAGTAGTTGCCGCGCCGGTTCGGCTTCCACGACGCGAGCTCCTCGGCCGACGCGTCTGGGGGACGCTCGGCGTAGGCCGGGTCGTCGTCGGGGCTGACGAGCTGCAGCCACGACATGGCCAGCAGATGGGTGAAGAGCGGATGGTGGGGAGCCGGCGGGTTAGGGTCGCTGGCGTCGTAGTCGAAGTAGCGTAGGAGGGAGAGGTTTGGCTGCGAGTTTGCGTGGAGGAGGGTGATGGTGTTTCCGGAGGCGTAGTGTTCGTCCAAGTCGTTTCCGCGCCGAGGCCACTTGCGTGGGCAACTAGTCCGTCGGCGCTTTGGAGACGTCTCTTCGGGCCTTGTGTCGTTGGTGTCGTCGGGCTTGGCATTTTCAGCCTCGGCCTCAGTCTCGGCTGCGGCATCATCTCGATACAGGATACCCATAGACTCGGCCATGGCGGCGACCAAGAGGCCACCAGTATCGTCGACGGCCAGCCACCTGCCATGGGCGCCGCCAAAGTGGACGTCGGCCCAGCAGGCGACGAGACCTATGAGCTCGAGACGCATGTCAAGAATCTTGGCCGGCTCGCGCACCTCGAGCATCCAACGGGCCAGCAGCGGCACGTCGACGGGCAGGACGGTGAAGCGACGCAGAAACTTTCTCTCCTTCAGCAATCGGTACTTTGCCAGCGAAAAGGTCGACTTCTGGTCCAGCGCCGTGTGGGAGAGCATCAATCTGGCGACGAGCTCCTTGCCGGCGTCGACACCCTTGCGCTTGAGCTCCTCGATCTCGGCCGTCGTCAGCGTCTGGCGTGAGGAGCCACCGGGGTCTTGTTGGTCTTGCGCCACGACTACGGCTTCAACTCGGGCTTCTTCTTCTTCTTCTTCTTCTTCGTCGTCGTCGTCGTCGTCGTCGTCCATCAGCGTCGGTTCCTCGACTGGCGTCTCATCGTCGGCCGTTTCCGCCAAGAGGTCTGCGTTGAGCTCGGTACCGGGGACGACGCGCAGACGCGAAAAGGACTCGCCATCGCGCTTCTCCTGAACCTCGTATGTCAGGTGAAAGGGCCGCTCAATCAGCAGGTTGCTCGGAAAGGAGCCGTATTTGCCCAACGAGATGGTTCTGCCCATGAGCTGTCAGTGCTGCTGCGGGGCCGGGCAGTGGGACGCTGTCGCACCCACGTGTTGGGTGTTATTTGGAGCACGCGCAGCGTCTCGTTTGGCAGCTTCAGAGCAGCCCATCCGTGAGGCTGGACCGAATTGCGAGCCATTTGCGAGGGATCGAGGCGGCCGAGAGCGCGCTCGAGAGCGAGCACCGGTGGTTGATGGGGGCTGACGAAATTTTGCTAGGGTTGTGCATCTATGTACGGAGAGCATTACTAATAGTAACAGTGGGGCTCTGACGAAATTCGCTAGCGGGCGCTAACTAGAGGCCCCTGTAATTGCCGAGGCTTTAGGCGTCGACTGAAGGGGGCGAGTGGGTGCGAGATGATGACGTTGACGTGCGTCGGGGCCATGAATATGATGCAGGAAAAGGAGCATTTCGGTCAGAAGAAAGAAGAAAGAAGAGGACGTCGCTTCAATGTGTGTACAATGTACATATGTATGTATGGACGCTCGTGAATCGTTCCATCACCATCATCGCCCTCACCAAACCGGACTCACCCCGTCCTCACCGAAGCCTCACCGAAGCTGCTATCCGTACATACATACTTGATCAAATCTCCTATCTAACGACGCTCACAGCCGCCACAAGCAGATGAACTACACCAAACCAAGCATACAACAACAGACTGACAGTCCCGAACACGACAAAGGGAATCAGCGTATACGTCGTCAGGTCTGTCGTCTCAGCCCCGTCAGCAGACTGCTTCGTCTCGTCTTCACTTCAAAGCGAGCCCACTCACACAGCAGACCGCCAGAGCGACGGACGACGGCATACAGCTCGCCACGCATGACGGCCTCGGCACCCGCCTCCCACCGCCACGGCCCGACGAGGCGAAACTTGGGGTTGAAGTTGGAGCCCATGGCCCAGGTGAAGAAGAGGCGCCATCCCTTGCGGGCCACGTACGTCACCGTCGGCGCAGCGCCCATGTCCAGCGCGAGCTGGTAGGCGTAGGCTTCGTGGTCGACGCCGCCCTTGGATGCGAAGAAGTCGTATCCGCATCGCGGGTGGAGGCCAAAGTCGAGCTCGTACGCCGGCAGCGCGTCACGGTCGGGACCCCCCCGGGGCGGCATCATCGCTGTCGGGAAGCGGGACTGCAGGAGGCGTAGAACCCAGAGCTGGGCCTGCAGCTCCGCCAGCGGCGGTATCGCCCCGATGGCTGGTCGGACGAAGCCGATAAAGGCCAGCGAGACGTCGTCGCTCTTGTACACGCCTCGGACGTCGGCCTGGCCCGGTCGAGGGTAGTCGGGGCCGAGGAAGGAAAAGTCGGCCGAGTAGCCGGTGGCCAGGACGACTACATCGGCCCGTATGCGCCGTCTTACGCCTGATCTGTCCTCTGTCACATGCATGAAGCCGTCGGCGTCGACATGGGTCGGCCACTTCATCACGTCGATGCGCCGGCCCCCGGTATCGGCCAGGGGCACGTTGATGATGCCGGTCCGGAGACGATTCCACCACGAGCGCGATCGGTGGCCCTCGGAGATGTACGGCAAAGCCCGGTTCGATTTGCAGAGGAAGACTGCGCCGTCCAAGGGTGAGCTCTCGTGTTTATACGTTTTTTTTGTTTTTTTTTTTTTGCCGCATCAACCTACTGGAGTCGAGCCTCTTCCGATGACGGCTGATGTGTCCCTGCCACTGATCGGGGCCCTCCTCGGTGCCGGAGATGAGCCAGTGCATCTTCTTGACCCATTGATCGTAGGCCAGCCACAAGAGTCGACTGCGTTGCAGCACTGGATGAGCGTAGGCCGTGTCGAAGAGGCTGGCCACGGAGGCGTCGACGGGCTTGTTAGGTCTCGTCGGGGCCTGTAGCCGCGGCGTCGGTATGATCTGTCGGTTGGCATCAGCCCGGCTCTTTCGTCAGAATTCTTTACTATGAAACACCTTGGGCGCACAGAACCAACCATCGCGGTGACAGATGGTGACGGACGCTGTGGGCGACGTGACGGCAAGATGAGCCACATCCATGGCCGTCTCACCCGCGCCGCAAACAACAACATTGGTACCGCGGCCGAACTGCTCACGCCGCTTGAGTCGTGACGAGTGCATCACCACCGGCACCTTGTCGATGCCCGGAATATGCGGCACGAACGGGTCAACGTGAAGGCCGGAACAGACGGCGACGGCATCGCAGCTCCAGCGAAAGTCTCGTCCTTGGGGCTTGCTGACCGTCAGCACGTGTCCTACGCCGCCCGGCCCCCGTCTGATGCTCGTCACTCGAGCTTGACACTCGATGGCGCTTCCCAGATGAAAGGCCTCGACGTAGGCGCCGAGGTAGGCGACGTATGCCTTGGGCGTGACGAAATCCGGCGCCTCGGCCGGGAGGCGAAAGTCAGAAAAGGCTGTAAGATATTTCGACGACACGAGCTCGGCATCTTCGTAGACTCGATAGACGAAGGTGCCGCCGATGCGATTCTCGGCTTCAAACAGTCGAGCCTCTATAGGCTCTATCGGGAAGAACAGATGTGCGGTGGAGAGGAACTTGAGCGTAGCCAGCCCGCCGGGGCCGCCGCCGACGACAGCTACCTTCATAGGATAGAGAGAGGAACAGACAAGAGTCATGTAATAATCAAAGACAAAAGGTTGAGGCCTTGACAAACTCGGCCCGGGAGAAGAACGGGGTGATGGGTTATAGCCATCTGAAGATACCTCCTCTCAAGTCCATCCATCCATCCATCGTTGCAGACTGGTCCGAAGGTTATAGGTTTCAGATGGAGACTGAGGCTCGGAGGATCAGATTCTTGGCGATATTCATAAACAAAGGAGTTGTGATGGAACGGCCTTTTGGGGGGGGGGGGGTGTGAATCCAATCAACGGTAACACGGGACCCCTTTTCTTGCACCCTTACTTTCTCCGTCTGTCTACCAATATATTGGCTCTTGTTGAGCAAGGCGAGAGAAGGAGAATAGTGCAAGTGCTATGGCTGCCATACAACTCATCAGGGGTGTAAGAAGAGAAGGACGACCGATTGGCCCTCGGTGAGGCCGTCGCCCGAAGCCGTCCCGTGTTTGTAGAAGAGCCGAGACGGGTGATACAGCAGTTGGCCGTTTGACATGTCATTGGCTTGCTTTGCTTGCTGCCGTCGTCGGTGTAACGGCAGCAGTTGGATAGCAAGGAGTGGATGCTCGGCGCGACGGGCCGGTGAGGACGAGGCTGGAAGGGGAAGGGTGCACATATGTACATATATATATATATGTGTGTACATACATATATATATGTACATACATGATGTGCTGAAGCGAGCATTTTTTGATTCATGTCCCGTGGACGGAGAGTGTGGTCTGTCCCATGCTGACGGCCCTCCTCTTCTACTTGCTGTCTCTTCCGTCTGACGAACATGAGGAAGAAACGTATACTTGGCTCGGTAAAGAAAACAGAAGACGGTGATGGTGGGATGCACCCTCGCAACCCATACTGTTACCGAACGCTGCACAGAAACCTCTAGACAGGGCAGGCAGAGGCGAGAGCAGCAAGGTGAATCCCCAGCACAAGCCATCCTCAAGTGTGGCCGCGAGGGAACGAAGGCCTTTGGGCGGACGGGTATTGAAACGGCGTATGTATGTATGTATGTATGTATGTATGTATGCACCAGCTCGGACTTGGGGGGGGGGGGGGGGGGACGGTTCGGCCGAAGCCACTGTAACACGCTTGGCGGCATGGGAACGACGACGTCACGCCGTTGGAAGAGGCACTTCAACTACAACCGCTGATCTGTAAGTACATACATACATACATACATACATACATACATAGTTGAATCTATCCCTGGCTAGATACGGCAGTGTCACACATATATATATGTATGTACTTCCCTATTCTGCTTACTTTCTCTCTATAATGACTGACTGACTGACTGTTGTTGAGTAGGCTTAGGCCCACGTGACCAGGCTTAGCATCCCTGCCCTAACATCACGATCCATGCATCTTTTTCCTAAAGACGATCATCCCTGAAGATGGCAGCGTGGCTTTGATAGCTAGGTAGTGTTAGAGAAGAAGGTCTTCTTATAGTCACGTGGCCATATAAGGCCCGTAGACTCCGCAGCAAATCTCGCTGCCTCGCTCTTAGCAGAAGCTAGCCATCTTGTTTTTCCTTAGAGAAATCTCTGCGGATATCGTGTATATAGAGAGGTCGTTCCGCTAGGAAAGACAAGGACAGAGCTCTCAGTTCTTCTACACACATATATACCTACCTTTAAACACACATATCTCACTCTTCTACGCACTTCTCGTTCTACGTAACCTTCCGATTCCGAAAGAAATCTCTCTGAGTTTCTGACAGGTAGTTGTAATACGCTATAGACTATAGTGCATAGTCTACTCCTAGTTATAAACATGGTATGTACATATGTGATAGGAAGGCCCACCAGCCTCAGGTCATCATCATCTTACGAGTAGGCAACGCCCTTGACAGCGCTTCTTAGCAGATTCAACGGGGCCAATACATACATATGTACATATATATGTATATGATATAGCTATTTACCTCCTTCACCGTACGCTAAGGAAGGTAGATGGGGGTGCTCCCTGTTTTGTTTAGTGTGGCGGTACTTTATTATGCGATATGTTTACATTACCTATATATGTATATAGATATCTATGTGTATATATATGTATGATATAAATAATATATTTTGATATGTATGTACATGTATGTATACTGTTGCTCCTCCTCCCTATACATACATATGTATATATAAAATTCACAAACCCTCCTTTAACCCTTCTCGCTTTTCAAACTCCCATCTCATAAATGACTCGCTCGCTGCTCGCCCCCCTCGCCCTCCTCGCCGGCGCTACACTGACAGCCGGCGGCGAGACGACCAAGTCGATCAACCTCTTCCAACCGAGCGCAACACAGAACTACGCCTTGGGCCTGTCCGTCATCACGGCCGCCCCGCAGGCGACGACGTACGAGGCCGAAGCCTTCCCGTTGACTTGCACGCCCGGCGTCAGCGGATGCGAGCCCGTTTACGGGACCAAGCTGACGATAGTCGACGGCCCAAAGACGTACTCGGCCGGTTGGGAATCAGCTTCAGATGGACTGTAAGTGGTTCCTCCTCGGATAATGCCCATGTATGTATGTATGTATGTATGTATGTATGTATGTATGTATGTATGTATGTACAGCTAACCCTCCCTATCCTTCAAGTGGATTCAGCTGCCGTGTCGATGATAAGAAGGATTCGGCCGAGTGCACTGCGACCTTGTTTGTCAACGGCATCGGCAACGAAGGGTCCTTTCTCGTCCGCAACTACAAGGCCGCCCAGTACCCGGCCTACGTCACTGCAGGCGTCGAGAGGTTGAGCAACGGAAGCCCGAGTTTCGCTCGCAATGCCATCGTCGTTGCCGGTCTGGGTGCTCTGGTTGGCACAGTTGTTGTCTTTTGATGAACCATGTACGATAGATAGATGCACCCTCAGTTGACTGAAGCCCGGCAGCAACGCCAACTGCTCAGGCTTTGTCTCAGTTCTCATACATGCATACATACGTACACACACACGCGGCTTGTTGGAAACCACAGTAGTAGGGTCTAAGCCATCATCTATCTATACCAACTACCACACAACGCACGCACGCCTGCCAGCAACGACGGCATCACTTCGCGTTCAACTCCCCGTCCAAGAAGCGGCTGACGAGGTCGAGCGTCCCCTCAGACTGATCCAAAATAGCGAAATGGCCCGCGCCGAAGATCCTCGCAAAGCTGAGCCCAGCCGCCGACTTGATATTGCCATACTCTTTCCCGTCCGAAGCAACCCGCAGCGCCTTCGTCTCAGCACCGCCGAAAGCCTCCCGCCCAGTCCACTCGAGGGCATTGGTCCAGTCCCGGTTTCCGAGCCAGCTGCAGATGTAGTCTGCGTCGCCGGCGAAGACGAGGACGGGAATCTTGCTGTCCAGTATCTTGGTGACAAACTGCTGTGAGGGTTTGGCACCGTCGCCCGTCCTCTGTATGTCGCCTCCGGCACCTTGCACGCAAGTCTCCCACTTGTCGACGGCCTCGACGCCCAACACCTTCTGGACTGAAGCCAAGTTCAGGAACTTCTCGATGGGCTCTACGTCGTCGGAGCAAAAGTTGACCGACGAACCCAGACACGGCTTCCGAAGGTCGTATACGTTGAGCGTCGGATCCAGGCTCAGCGGCGCGGCGAAGCATTGCTGCATGGCCGACAGGCAGGTCTTCGTTTCCTCTTTATCGTAGCAGTCCTGCAGCATCTTCTGACACGGCGCTTCGGCGGCTGCGAGGGCCGAGCAGAGTGTCTGGTTGAGGACGGCCGGGATGCCTCCTTCGCCGCAGGCCATGGGTCGGAGGGACCGAAATTGGATCTTCGGATCGGTCAAGCCGTTTCCGATGATGGCGCCCTTGAGGTTGATGTTACTTTCCGGTCGCGAGAGGATCTCGGCCGCAATGGCCGGCACGAAGTGGCCCGAGTATGACGTTCCGGCCACATAAAAGTCTTGCTTCGCATACTCGGGGAACTGTTTCATAAACGTCGACAGGGCGGTAACGACTTCCTTGGCGGCTTCCTTGGTGCTGTTGACGTGTCCGCTGGTATGTGAGAAGCCCGTGTTGGCCGGCTGGTCGACGAAGATCATGGAGGTCCGGTTCGTCCAGGAAAAGGGGTTCAAGACCGGTTTGAGATCTTTGCCAATCCTCGACGGGCCGACCTGCTGGAAAAGACCGAGCATGGAAGAGCAGGCAGGGCCTCCCTCGACCCAGAGCATGACGGGGTCCTTGGCCGGGTCACCGCGAGACTCGAAGAACCCTGATTGAAAGGGTTAGCCAACCAACGAAAGAGAAGGAGAAGCCATGATAACTGACAATAGAACATGTGCTTATCCTGCTGGTTATCGTCGATGTAGCCGCTGAACTGCTTGACTTTATCAACGCCTAGTTCCGATGTGTCAAACGTTCGGACTCCGGTGCCCTTGCTGGCTTCTCCATCCTGTGCCGTCACCAGAGCTGCGTGAAACGAGGCCGCGGCAAAAGCCAGGGCCGAAAGAGGAAGCCTCATGTTTAGATTTGATTGTTGTTAGTTAGTTGTTGATTATTGTTGGTTCACGCCCAGCGCAAACTGTATGAATGTTGTTTCGGCTGTTTGAAAATAGAGAGATGGAGAGATGGAGAGAAAGACAGAGGGAGAGAGAGGGAGAGAGAGGGAGAGAGATGGAGAGAGAGAGAGAGAGAGAGAGAGAGTTGTGAATAGATATTGTTTGGTCCCCAGGGAAACAATCAAGCACGAACACAACAAAATCCCCTGATCTTCCTGCAACCCGCACCAGAGTCTCGTCACGAGTAAGGAAGACAAGTCCATGACATGAGAAAAGACGACGAACTGATTCAAGACAAGAGACTGATCTTTTCTTCCGCTCCTTTCCAACGAGGCAAGGCCTCAAGATAATCAATCTTCCCTCTTCACATGTTTTTCAACACCTTCTCAACGGACAGGGAGAAGAGGCAGCCCGAAACCCTACAGGCGCCGTATCTTTTTTTCCAGGGGCGGGAGGAAAATACATAAGCCTTCATGCACACGGCTCTTCAACGACGACGACGACGACCTTGACACGGTCCCCCGAAGCTGGAATGTAGGCAGCCAAGGTTATACCTTGATGGAATACCTGTTCTTTTCTCCGACTATGCCTCCGATTAGGCTCTGGCCGGCGCGTTGGATACTTAACTTGGGGTGGTATGCAACTGAGTCACGCATTTCTCCTTTTCCAACCCTGACTTGTCATCCCTGATAGTAGGCATGAAAGGTTGTTCTAGATTGTTCTACCCTCCAACTATACATACTGAGTAGAGATGCACAATTGTCAGTCTTCATCCCCTTGGAGGTTTCGTCTGAAATCCCGTCGTGCTCAGGCTGAAGCCAACTTAACAACATGGAGTGAGTTGTGGAACATCTCCATAGAGCATCTTTCTCCCTACGCAACTAAGTCTTCTATGATTCAGCAGCATTCTTTACTCTCCGGCCGTGAACATGCCAACTTCACGTGCCTTCGTGAACCATCTAACGGCCCTGGATATTAGCAGCAACGGCAGAGGGACGCCATGCGCATGCCATGAAGCATAACTCAATCCGTTTATGCTGTAATATGAAGTAATGCTTTCACCTTTCTTTAATCCTTGAAGTCATGGATTCTACCACCAATACTTGATGTTAGATACTACTTGCCGAAAGTGCAAGTTGAGGAGTCGCGCTCAATATGACGAATCCAGCCATGAACCGTCTTGGCAACAAGCCAGCTATTGTCTACAAATCTGACCGTCAGCCTCCAAGACGAAGAAGAAGGAGAAGAAGACGAAGAGGAGCGAGAAAGCGAAAGGGGGAAACAAGAAAAAAAGAAGAAAAAAAAAACTCACGCTCCGTCGTGCAAAACGCATGCGGTAACCTCCCCCCATCAACCTCGACAACCACACGCCCGCCCCCTTTCCTCTCCCGCTCCTGACAGCCAAGTATGAACGCATCGCGAACGTCGTCAGCAACCCATCCATCGCTCTTCCCATAAAGTAGGAAGAAGCGCGTTGAAGAAGAAGTTGCTGAAGATGGTGGTGGTGATGATGATGATGATGATGATGATGATGATGATAATGGAAGAGGAGGAGGAGGAGGAGGAGGAGGAGGAGACGGAACCGAAAAAGACCACAGCTCATCACCCCATCGCATCTCCCTCACGGTATCAAGCTCAGACAAGCCAAGAGCCAGAGTCTGCGCCAACCCCCCAGGGCTCCTCAACCACGAAGCCGTCACGACGGCGGCCCGCGTCGAAAAGCCCATGCACCTCTCGACCAACCAACAAAGGGGAAGAAGCCGCGCCAAGGCACGGCCCACGCTGGGCGCAAGCGACGTGAAGCCCGGCACGCGCCGTAGCTGCTGGATGCGACGCCCGCTGCGGGACCGGGCTAGGCAGGCGATGGTGGGGAAGAGCAGGATGCCGTAGAGGCGAGGCGGAGTCGACGGGGGGCGACAAGAGGAGGAGAAGCGGTGGATTACCTCGGCGGCGATGTAGGCGCCTATGGAGTGGCCGGTGAGGACGACGCGGTCGTAGGTCTTGGCCCGGGCTTCGACGTCCCCGGCGGCCATGGCAATCTGAGCCTCGAGAAGCCACGGCCCGCCATCGTGGCTGAATCCCAAGAGGTTGCGGCCAAAGACATCAAACGCAGTCCTGTCCTCCGTCCGGTCCAGCAAGGCTCGCAGCGCGTCGAGGAAGTCGGTGTAGTATTCGATCCGGCCCGGGTTGCCGCAGAGGAAGTAGATGAGGCACCGGCTCTGCGGCTTGGCCAGCTTTGACGGCCGCCATATCGAGGGGATCATTATCTCTGTCTGTCTGTCTGTCTGTCCTCGTTTCGAACATGTGCTCGAGGTTGGCTTCGAGAGGGGGTCACGTGTACATACAGATGCCTGATTATTATATGAAAAGGGTCACGTGGACGGGGTTCCAATAGCAATCGTCCGATATAAAACTGACGCAAGGACATCGTCAACAACCAACCAATCGTCCATCTCCAGCTCATCGATCTCGTATTGCCCTTCCTTCGTTCATCGGACACATAATGTATGGTTGTATGTACATACATACGTACGTACGTAAGGGGAGAAAAAAATCAACTCAAACAACGACCCCCCCCCCCCCCCTTTCCCCTCTCCTCCATCCCATCAACCAGGCCTCGACCGCACAGAGTTTCACTCAAAGCTGTCGGTCAACCCGGTCGTGCCTCTGTTCTGTTGTGAATAGACTTTGGGTTCTTATACCAGGACAAACGTGAGATATAAAATGATACACATCTTTCACTGCATACATACATGTATTATATGGATACTTACCTACTGCATAACTCAAATCTCGTATCGTGACATCTCTGCTTCACCTGAAAATCAAAACCAGCAACGAATTCTTTACCTACCCAAGGTAGGTAGGTAGGTAGGTAGGTAGGTAAATTCACTAAATACATACACATACATACATAGGTAGGTATATCATATATGTATGTACTACAAATGTCCCGTATGTACATACATATATGGCGTCCGTCTGCATATGTTTGTTTGCCTTTACACATCTGCGTGGCTTTTCCTGTCCCCTGCTCCCGACGCCCTCCCCGAGATCAATCAAAAATATAAAAAAAAGCCAAGACCAAGGCGGATGCGTTGTCAAAGTCGTGTAACCCTTGCCCCCCTTCCCCCTCCCCGTTGCCGTTGCCAAGTACATACATGTGTACGTACGTATGGCATGTATGTATGTGTATGTATAGCCCCGGCGTCATGCGGGGGGCGGAGAGAGAGACAGGCCTGTTGTCTCACCTTCTTTCAACTCCTTCTCTCTCTCCTCTTTCATTCAACTCTACCTACGTCTTACCACTTTATACCATGGATAGATATCTGTCTCTTCCACACCACTCTCTCTCTCTCTCTCTCTCTTGCCGCCTTTCTTCCCAACAGCATAAACAACCACACAGATAGATTCCCGTCACACGTCGTATATGTGAGTATGCGATCCGTCAAGTCCCCAACTCGTCGTACCGCATGCCGTTCATATCCTATTACATGTACCCTATCGTCAGAATCCACACCGATCTCAATTCCTTTCCCGCCAGTCGGAGCCGTATCCGCCGCCCAACAAGTTTCCCCCCTTCTCCCTCTTCCTATCCTATCCCTCTCTTCATGTCATCTCTGTCTCTCCAGCCAACCCCGGAAGTCTCCGATCTCCCCCACATTGGTTCCCGAAACTCATCTCTCCATACCTATCTACCTACCTGATATACATGTAGCCCCGTCATCACCTCAATCTACAACACTCTCCTCTTTCAAATGTCCCCCTTCCAAGCCTAACAAAGCAACATTCCTCCTCCTCATTCCTCCTCCTCCTCCTCCTCCTCCTCCTCCTCCTTCACCACCACCATGGCCATCCCCCCCTACCGCCTCTGCTCCCTCAAACGGCTCAACAACGACCAACAACGCCATAGCAACAGCAACAGCGTGACGGAAATCACCGTCCGCCAATCCCTCTCCCCCATCGCCCTCGTCACCGTCCTCTTCTTCCTCTGGGGCTTCTCCTACGGCCTACTCGACACCCTCAACAAGCACTTCCAAGAAGTCCTTCACATCGACCGCGCCCGCTCCGCCGGTCTCCAGGCCGCCTACTTTGGGTTCGTTCTCCCTCTTCTGAGAAAAAGGGGGATTTTTTTTTTTCTCCCCTCTCAACTCACAATCATCATCATCATCCTCCCCCTCCTCCTTCTCCTCCTCCTCCTCCTCCTCCAACCAAAACAAAAGAGCCTACCCCATCGCTTCTATAGGCCATGCCGCCTGGATCCTTCGTCACTTCGGCTACCGTGCCGTCTTCATCTGGGGCCTCTGCCTCTACGCCCTCGGCGCTCTCCTCGCCATCCCCGCCCTCAAGGCTCAGTCGTTCGCCGGCTTCTGCGCCTGCATCTTCGTCGTCGGCAACGGCCTCGGCTCGCTCGAGACGGCCGCCAACCCGTTCATCACCGTCTGCGGCCCTGCCAAGTACTCCGAGCTTCGTATCAATGCCTCTCAGGCCTTCAACGGCGTCGGCTCCGCCGTAGCCCCCGTCCTCGGCTCCTACGTCTTCTTCAACTTCAGCCCCCAGCATGCCATCGACAACGTCCAATGGGTCTATATAGCCATTTCCGTCTTCGTTCTCTGCCTTGCCGCCGCCTTTTGCTTTGTGTCGATCCCGGAGATAACGGATGACGGTGAGTGTGTGTCCCTTCTCTCCCTCTCTCTCTCTCTCTCTCTCCCTCTCCCTCTCCCTCTCCC
>LKCN02000001.1:4809933-4826120 GCA_001633055.2 Ophiocordyceps polyrhachis-furcata BCC 54312 | reverse complement strand
ACGTCATGGCCAACGAGGAATGATTGTGCCTCCCGTCTTTGGCGAGGAGAGAGAGAGAGAGAGAGAGAGAGAGAGAGAGTTTCTTACCTGTAGCTTGTAGGTTGCGTGTCTGCGAGGACGCACGCGGCATCTTCTTCCGACTTCCGTACATGAATTGAATGCATGTACATACATACATATCTAGGTATTATTCATTCGACATTGTGGGAAAAGGGGTAACTCTTTCAAGGGAGTTTGCCCGACGGGATTAGAATGAATGTATATGTATCTGAACCCCTGAAGTGCGGATGGAAGGAGGCTAATAAGCGCCGTCTTCGTCTCGGGCCGATGCCGCACACCCTAGACTTCTTGCAGAAGAGCCTAGGACACCTACGGGTAGATGTAGATGGCGTGACAGATGCCCGAGACACCGAAATCATGTGGCGGAAGGGGGTTGAGAACCGTGGGATATCTATCCTGGCGTACAACGCTGGCGGTGGGTGTAAGCCTACCTGCCTACCTACATAGGTAGGTATGTATATATGTAGGTAGGTATGTATGTATGTAGGTAGTTACTGACTTACTGTACATACGTATAGTGCAACGGATAGTTGATTTTACATGGCTATATTGGATACAGATACGGATACAGAGGTCGGATCAGTCAGTGTGTCTACATGACACACATCCTCTTCTTCGCCTCTCCCGATGGACGCAAGGAACGTCAACGATTAATGCTTTTCCTCCCCCCCCTTTCTTTCCTTTTTTTCTCTTCCTGTCTCCCATGTGTCTACGGAGCTGGTCTGGATCACCTGAAGGCTGCTTGCTGCCCATCTATCTCGAACACGTCCATCAGCATCCATCCCCCCTATTAGTATCTCAACCCATTAAGCTCTTGCCCCTTTCCTTTCAGAGATGAGGAACGAATCCTGTCATCAACGTCGCCCCCAAACGCAGGGTGAAAAGAAGAGAAGGATCAGGGGAAGAGAGAGGAGCAAACGAATTAAACGATTCAAAGAAAAAGCAAAGAAGAGAAGAGAAGGAAAAAAAAAAAGACGCGCGCGCCTCGCCTCCCCCCCATTCACCCGCAGCGCGCCGGATATCCCCTTTCGACTAGGCCTCCACTCGGTGGCGCCTAAGTCTGCCAGAGACGTCATTCATTCTCTCTCTCTCCCCCCCCCCCCCCTTTCCTTATTACTCGGGCTGTTAGACCAATGTGTGGAAGCCCTTGAGCGCAAACCCCCCCTCGGTGCTTTCTCTCCTTCGTCATTCATTGCCCGGTGGCTGATAAAAACTGGGAGAAATATTGAAGATGTTGAAGAGTGCATAAACCAACACAACAAACCGGCTGGTCGGCACTCCCGCCAGTCCCAACGGGCGCGAAGAAGCTCGAACCCCAACGGAGCTTCGACTGGCTAACCCAGTAGACGCCGGCAGCCGCCGAAAGGCATGTTGGATAGGCGATGCAACGTACTCTATGTATGTACATACATACATACATACATACATACATACACATCTATAAACAGCAACTCGTGAAGAGGCACAAATCATAATCTGCGAGCACGGATGGACATGGTTCTGCATCCTCATGTTGGCGGACGAGGTGGCCCATGCTGCAGCCTCCGTCTATTGATCCTTGCCGGTTGGATGCCGACCTCAGCGGAAAGCCTCCTCCTCCTCCTGTGATTTTAAAAACGGTGAAGCCCCTTCCCCTTTCCTACCGTGAGAAAGCATGGGGTTGATTAAACGGTGAACCTGTCTCTCGGCCTTTACTCTCCCATCTCTCCCCTTCTCGATACAGACACAAACATACATACATACATAACTTAGCCGTTCTCTTCTCTCTTCTCTCTCTGAGGCGTCTTTCATCTTCATTCATACATACTTCATACATACATACATACATACACACACACACAACCTCTTATATCATCACCTCCCTCCTGCTCCCACATAGGCCGCACGTCTCGGCAACCATCAGAGCTTGACCGGCACCATGAAGCGCGTCGTCGCCTTGAGCGCCGTAGCCGCTGGCATCGTCAGCGGCTGGAAATACCCCGACTGCGAACACGACAACTGCTACCGCAACCTGCTAGACCGTCGCTTCAAGAACCTGGCTCCCACCTTTTGCATCGACTTCATCTCCGACCTGAGGACCGACCCGCTCGACATCCATCAGGAGTTCCGCCTCAACTGCGGAGAAGACGTCCAGAAGGTCAGCTCCGCTTGCTCGTGCATCGCCTACACGGCCACCCACGCCAGCCAGCCGTCCAAGGCCACCACCACCACCGGCCGTGCCGCATCTCATCCTACTGCCGTAGGCTCTTGGCCGACGCCGCATCTTCCTTCAGACGGCCGTGGCTCCAATGCGGCTTCTTACCCGCCTCCACCCGGCTTTTCGGTGACCTTGACTGGTTCGGGCTCGCTGCCGACTCTTGGCTTCGGCTCTCCGAGCTCCGTTCCGGGCGAGGCTTATCCGGCCCCGCCAGGCGGACACGGCTCCCCCGACACTCCGAACGTGCCCGCATGGGGCGATCAGCCTTCCGCTCCTGTGCCCGACTTCCCTGGCTTGGGCTCTTCAGGCCACGGCCCGAACGGAGCCTATCCGACTCCGCCTGGCGGTGACGACTCTACCAGGCCTCCTATTCCTTCGATCCCTTCTGTCCCTGGCGTATCTAGCCTTCCCACGCTGCCTGAATCGGGCGGTCTGTCCACGCCTTCAGTTCCCGACTTGGCATCATCACCTAGCTCTCTTCCCGGAGGAGCTTACTCGCCTCCCGTTGGCGGCGACGGTTCCAAGTCTCCCAATCCTTCGGTGCCTTCGGCTCCTGGCGTATCTGGACTCCCTACCGCTCCTGGCTTGGGAGATCTGCCTTTGCCTTCGGCCCCCGGCTATGGTTTGCCCAGCTCTCTTCCTGGCTCGCCATACCCTGCTCCGGGAGGTGACGACAACTCACCAAACCCGTCGGTTCCTTCGGTCCCCGGTGTTCCTGGCCTTCCCACCGCACCGGGTAAAGGAGATCTCCCCACGGCTTCAGCTCCTGGCTCTCTTCCTAGCGGAGCTTACCCGCCCCCTCAAGGCGGCGACGACAACTCACCCAGCCCGTCCGTCCCTTCGGTCCCTGGCCAACCTGAAGTCCCTTCTGTGCCAACAGCTCCCGGTGTCTCTGGGCTTCCCACGGCGCCTGGTTCAGACGAACTACCTACGCCTTCAGCACCTGGTGTAGGAGCTCCCAGCTCTCCTGCGAACGGCGACTATCCGCCTCCCCCTGTAGGTGGTGATAGCTCATCTGCATCTCCCAACCCTTCGATCCCGGGCCGATCTGGGGTCCCTTCGGTCCCGACAGCTCCTGGTGCAACCGGGCCCCCAACAGCACCAGGAGGCGGTGAAGTGCCTACGCCTTCAGCACCCGGCGTAGGAGTTCCCAGCTCTCCTGCAAATGGCGCCTATCCGCCTCCACCAAACGGCGATGGCTCTTCTGAGGGTCCGAAAACTCCTGGGGAAGATGAAGTGCCAACTCCTTCGATCCCTTCAGTCCCAGACGTGTCTGCGTCCCCCTCTATCCCTTCGGTTCCTGGTGCGTCTAGGCTCCCCACCGCCTCAAACCCTTCGTCCTCTGGCCCTGAAGCCCCAAGCTCCGTGCCAGGCTATGGCTATCCTCCTGGTGTCGGCGGCTCTTCTGGCGTCCCTACATCCCCAGGGGCGGGTGAAGGGCCAACTGCTCCAGCCCTCCCGGTTCCAGGCTCGTCCGGCGTCCCTGGCTCCGACTTGAGCGGCCAGCCCACTGCTTCACTCCCTGATTCTGGAGCTCCAAGCTCCGTTCCAGGCAACGGCTACCCTCCGCGAGTTAGCGGCCCGTCCGGGGCCCCAACAGCACCTGCGTCGGCTGAACAGCCTAGCCCTTCGCTTCCCGGTGTGTCTGGAGTGCCGACGGCACCGAGCGGAAAGCCTACTGCTTCGGTCTCCCCCTTCCCCGGCTCACCTGGGGTTTCGACGGCACCCGGCTCGGGCGAACAGCCAACTTCGTCCATGTCTGTCGCTCCGATCCCTGGCTCTAGCTCTGTTCCGAACGCATCTTACCCACCTCCGTCCGGCGGTAGCTCCGCAGCCCCTTCGGCCTCTCTCCCAGGTTCGTCCGGTGCTCCGGGCTCTGTTCCTGGTGAACAGCCTACTCCTTCTGGCCCTTCTTCGCTCGGTCCTTCGGTCTCTGTACCAACTGAGCAGCCTACTTCTTCGGGGCCACTGTCTCCAGGCTCTCCTAGCTCTGTTCCAAATGTGGCTTACCCTTCAGCCTCTCTCCCTGGCTCGTCTGGTGCTCCAGGCTCCTCTGTTGCTTCAGGTTCCCTCCCAACCGGACAGCCAACCGCCTCTGGTCCGTCGTCTGGCTCGTCGTCTGGCTCGCCTGTTTCTTCAAGCTCGGTCCCAAGCCGAGCTTACCCTCCTCCTCTTGGCGGCGGTTCCTCTTCTGGCGCCCCGACGGTCCCTGGATCAAATGGACAACCCACTACCTCGATCCCCGGCTACGCCGCCTCAACGACGGCACCGGGATCGGGCGGGAAGCCGTCTCTCCCTGTCCTCCCCGAAGCGTCCAACTCCGGACCTCGCTGGGGCTACCCGCCTCAATATGGCTCCAGCTCTGAAGCTGCCCCTACGACCCCTGGGTCTGAACCTACGCCTCCTGTCCCCGGCTCTTCTGAAGTTCCAACGACGACTGCTGGGTCGCCCTCGCATCCCGTACCTTCGGGGCCCGGCTCGTCAGGGGCTCCTACTACAGCGCCCGGGTCGCCTTCAGAGTCTATGCCAAGCAGCTCCACGTCCCTGTCTCCTGGCACGGGGTCCTCCGGCTTGCCTGGTACGGCATCTGCAAGCCAGCCCGGCACAGAAGCTCCCAGTCAGCCTGGCTCCAACCCGTCCTCCGTCCCTACGATGCCAGGATATCCCATGCCGTCGATGTCGAAGCCGGTTGACAGTTCGGCGACCTCGCCGTCTTCAGAAACAGCGTCGTCCGCAATGCCTGGCACGGGCTCCCCAAGCCAGCCCGGCACTATGTCTTCGGGCCAGCCGAGCTTGACGCCGTCCGCCGGTGGTGGATCGCCTTCGGCTTCTATGCCTGGCGATTCGACTTCGCTGTCTCCCGGCACAGCATCTTCAACTCCTAGTCAGCCTGGCTCGAGCTCGTCTGCCGCTCCCACGGCGCCTGGATATCCTGTGTCCTCGATGTCGAAGCCGGCTGACAGTTCGACGGCCTCGTTGTCTCCGGGAACAGCGTCTTCCGGCACTGTAACTTCTGGTCAGCCAAGCTCGACGACATCCGTCGGTCCCGGCTCGCCCTCGGCCTCGATGCCGTACCGAGACAACAGCTCGATGACGACGCTGCCATCTGCGGGCACGGGGTCCTCCTCCAGCAAGCCTGTGACGACGATAGGATGGACCACGTCGACCATCAGCACGACGCAGACTTACACCGTCACCACTTGCCCGCCCCGGGTCATTCACTGCGCAGGCAAAGAGCACACGACCGTCATCACAAAGACGATTCCCATCTCTACCACTGTGAGCGCCATCACCTCGACGGATCAGACGCCTGCTTCCAGCTCGGCGTCTCTGCAGCCTGGGGCCACTACTTCTGATCAGCCTGGCATGCCGTCTGGCGGCCAGCCTCAGCCGACGAGCTGGACGACGTCGACGATCCATTCGACGAGGATCCATACTGTCACCCAGTGTCCTCCGGATGTGACTGACTGCCCCAACAGAGGACACACGACCGTCATTACAGAGACGATCCCCGTCTCGACCACCGTCTGTCCCGTCACGCCCACGGGCCGGCCAAGTGAGTCGGCCAGTATGCCTCCTCTTCCCGGCTCCAGCCGACCAGCTGGTACGGCTCCTGGCCCTGGCGCCCCGGCCTCGGCCTCGACCTCTCTTCTGCCCAGTACCGGATCGGCCAGCCAGCCGCAGCCGACAAGCTGGACCACGTCGACGATTCATTCGACCATGATCAGCACCATTACTCGATGCCCTCAGGGGCAGGCCGAGTGTCCGGGCAGTGAACAGACTACCGTCATCACCGAAAGCGTTGCCGTCTCAACCACCGTCTGTCCAGTTCAGCCCACGGGCCAGCCGGGTATGATGGTGCCGCCTGTTCCTATCCCGGGCCAGCCTGAGAAGACGGCGTCCGGCCCAGGGGAGACGGCATCGGTTGCTCCTGTGCCGAGCCAGCCCGCTGCGTCCGGTCCGCCTGCTGCCTCTGGTCCGGTTCCGACCCAACCGGGTCAGTCATACGTCCCCGCCCCAAGCCAGCCGGCCGGCTCTGGTCCAGCTCCGAGCCAAGCTGTTCAGTCCTACGGTGCGGCCCCAAGTCAGCCCGCCGCCTCAGCAGAGGAGCCATCCGGCTCAGGGCCGCAATACATGACGCAGACGTTGGCCGTGCCGTCATGCTCTCCCGGCTCTCCCGACTGCGACGTCGAAAGCGCACCGGCCTCGACTCTAGCGTCGATGGTGAAGCCGTCATCGGCCGCGCAGCAACAACAGCCGGAGACGACGATGTACTACGGCTCGACGACGCCTTCGACGGGCGGTGTGTCGGCTTCATCTACGGCCAGCCCTGTCCTGGTCACCGGAGCGGCCGGGCGCGTCTCTAGCAGTGGCGTCAAGGCGATGGCCGTCGTGGTTGGTCTGGTTGCGCTCCTTTAGATACATTTTCTCTTCTTGTAGATAGTCATAGTTCATTGAGCAAGGAAAGGGGGAGAGGAGGATAAGCTGTATTCAGTTTGTGTATAACATGTGTATGTATGGAGGGGAGAGTATTAATTATCTCGTCAGACTGCTTACATCCATGCATGCATCATCGTGACATTCGGATAGGGCTGTCGATCTGTTACCGCTCACGGGGAGCCTGTATTGGATCGGATCGGTGGATGACATCGAGATGCAGCCATTCTACCGTACGAGAAGGATTCAAGCTGCCCAGCTCCTATATATCATATATGTAGGTACTAGATTAATCATATAGACATACGTAAAGTCCAACGACCCATCATCGCCGTATATATAACCCTAAGCCCTACTACTCCTCCTCCCTCATCGTCAAGCATCGCCACTCCTCAGTCCGTCCAATGCCGTCACCACTAGCGTCAACCACCGACGACCAACACGCATACATGCTGCGCTATTTCCCCCTCCGCTGGCGCGCAGAGGGAGCGCGATTCCTCCTCCTAGCCAAGGGCTCGACCTTCAAGGAAGAGACGCCATCATGGCCAGCCGAGCGGAGCCAGCAGCCGCTATCGCAGCTACCGGTGCTGGTGGAACGAAGCGCTGCCGACGGATCCGAGTTCGTGCTCTCCGATTCCGTCGCCATCGAACGATACCTCGCCGCTAGGGCTGGCCTCCTCGTCCAGTCGGGCTTACGTGACTCGGCTCGCGAGATGCAGCTTCGTGCTCAGATGGAGGATATCCATACGGTGCTGGTTCAGTACAAGTACGGGCACGAAGCTGGGCGCGAGATGGCCATGGACAAGTATCGTCGTCTTGCCGATAGCTTCGTCGGCTACCATGAAGAGCTTCTGCGGAGGAACGGGTCGAGCGGCCATTACTTCGGTGAAGCCATCACGTACGCTGACATCTGTCTCTACCTCTTACTCGTCCTCATCCGCAGCCCGCCTGATGGCTTTCCTCCGGCCTGCGAGGAACCGTTCTCGTCTGGGAGGGCCCCGGCCATCAACCGGGTGTATCATGCGGTGAGGGAGGATGCTCTGGCTAGGCCGTATGTTGCTTGGCTTGAGAAGGACGATCCCGCTGCTGCGGCTCGTCTGGCGTCGTTTTGAAGAGGGAGGTGTGATGAGGCAGTGTGTATGTATGTATGTATGTATGTATGTACGTAGGTATGTATGTATGCACTATATGCGTGTGATTCAGTCTGCGTGTGTGTGTGTGACTGTTCGTTTCCCCCCCCCCCTGTTGGAGGCCATGATGAGCTGAGCTTCAAGCTGCAAGTCCTCGGACGCCTAGCTAAGTAGCATCACGGCGCCAGCAGGGGGGCAGGAGGGGGGGGAGAGGAAACAGTAAGTAAGGCGTTCAACGGCTGAAGAGGCACAGCCCTGCGCCACAGCATCCCGACGACAGCCTCACCAAAGAAGAGAAAACACTCAAACATCATCATCATCATCATCATCATCATCATCATGCGTCACCCCCGAACTCCATCCATCTCTGCCGACATATCTATATATATCCCACCTCCCTCCGCCCCAGGACGGGCTCTAGCGTCATCACCATGGCTCAATCTCCGACCGGCTCTCCCGGCGGCTCCCCCGGCCGTCCCTCGCTCTGGACTCCGTCGGCCGAGCGGAAGATGATCCGTCTTTACGTCTACACTACTCTATCCCTCGACACCATCAACAGACTCGTTCACATCCGCCAGCCAGAGGCCGGCCCGGGGTAAGGCGCTACATTCTCTATTCTCTCTCTCTCTCATCCAAATTCGACATATATTGATGATACCTTTCTTCTCAGCGTCGATTCGGCCAACAGAAAACTCCGATCACTCCTCGACAAGGAACCTCGCTGGCTTCATCCACGAGATGAATCCGACATGAGCCGTCGTCTCAACGAGCTCTCCAACTCACCCACCAGATTGACAGCCGCCGACTGCTCGTCGTCAGACTCATCCGGCTCGTTCCTCGGTCCCCATGACAGCGCCAGTCCCATGTCCATCCGTTCGGAGCATCGAAGCCACCCCCTGCATTCATGGACTCGTAGCTCAGCTTCGCCCAGCAATCCAAACGACGGCGCCGTCTTCGTCCCCTTCCTCCGCCAGACAACCTGTCTCTCCACATCGACGGATGCCACCACCGGATCGTACCGCCAGATCCTCCACGATCACTCGGAACCGTACGTCCTGGCCGTCAAGAGGCTCGTCAAGCGCTTCACGGCCCCCTTCGTCGCCCTGCATTCCTCCACTCCGGAGATGATGACGCCTTCGTCCTGGCATCTGTTCTGTGACGCGTATCCGCTGCCGCGCTATCTGCTCTACCGTGACGTCTTCATACTAGGAGGAGACCTGGACTTGGTCTCGCCCTGGGTTGCCTCCAACGGGATAACATTTGTTGGCCAGCGCATCTGCGTCTTCGGTCCAACGCATTCCGACTTCGTGGACCGCGACTCCGTCGGAAACACGGCACTGCACTTCATAGCCGCCCACGGTAGCCTCGAACTCCTCCTCCGCACCCTTCGCTCGGGCCTTGCCGACGCCGTGGCGCGGGAGAGAAACACGGCCGGCCAATACTTCCTGCACGCCATCAACAACGAAAGCATGCAGGATGTCCATCGCCTCCAACAGCTTCTGCTCCTGGCCTCGGGCCGCGGCGTCGACGTCAACGCGCGGGACGTCTACGGCCGGACCATCTTTCACATGGTCCGTCTCTCCGGTCATGGTCCCGACACGGTCGTACGGCTGGCATCTCCTTTCCACGGCCCGGGAAGCAGCAGACGTGACGCCTTCGGCCTCGTCCCAACCGTAGCCTCGGCAGCATCAGCGGATCTCGAGCCAACAGCCGAAGAGCCGGACATCAACGCCCATAGACGGCGGCTGGAGACCATCAGCCTCGCGCTGCAGAACCCATCGGTAGAGGATGACCGAGGACGCAACGGCCTCCACTGTCTCGCGGCCGGCGCCTTAAGCGCCGCCAGCGTGGCGCAGAGATGCGACATAGACATGTGCCCAAACATCCCCACGCACCTAGACTCTGCCAGCGAGACGTTCAGGCTTCGTCACGAGTTCGCAAGGGGCCTTCTCGAAGCGGGCGTCGATCCAAACCACTATGACCTCGCCGGCAACACGCCCCTGATGACCTTTGCCGCGGAGCTCCCCGAGGACGACGACTATAGAACAGGCCCCGCCATGATGGAGCTTCTCATCCGCCAGGGAGCAGACGTAAAAGCGCGAAACCGCGCCGGAGAAACAGCCCTCCATATCGCCGTCCGCAAAGGTCGGAAACTCGCCGTCCGGGTCCTGGTCCACAACGGGGCCAGTGTCCACGTTCACGACGCCCAAGGACGTAGCCTTCTCGACGTCGCTGATGCCATGACGCGCCACGCTTGCGGCAGCGGCAAAGACTATGCCCACTTCGAAGCCTGCCGCGCCTGGCTGAGCGGCGACGCCGGAAAGGCCGTCCAGAGGCCCAGTCTACTGGACGAATGGAGTCAGGCTCGGTAATCACTTGAGCACTCGCGTTGGTCCAAAAGGAGACGGAGACAACAGAGGCAGCTCGTCTGGCCTGTGTACGGATATCGAGTACGGAGCATCCAACCGGACATGTTCGACACGCGTTAGTTGGCAGGTAGATCTCGGGGACCAATATGGACAAACTATATCTACGCGAGGAGTGTTTCAATAAAGGACAAAAACACGGTCCAGCCAACACAGCAGTTATCCGTAGGGACTAAGCCAAAGGGGATGTTTGCCACGTCTGAACGGGTTGGGGGGGGTTGAGGAGAAATCAAGACTACGTCATCGGCTCCTATAGCTCTCCAATGATCCTACGTAATCAACCATGAGACGAGGTGGGGACAGGAAAAAAGGAAGCAAAAATTGATTTTCCTGCCCTCACGCTGGATCGAACAGCGGACCTCATCATTTCTTAGATGGTACGAGTGATGCGCTCTACCACTGAGCTATAAGGGCGATGAGAGGTATTTCCTTACAGATGTATATATTTGTTGCCTGCAGCCGCAGCACCCGGGTAATCAACCTCCCCCCTTGCTAGAATTTATCAACCTCCACAGACATCAGTATTGTTTGGGTCTTGCCGCTCCATGATTTTCTCGTAGACATACCTCGTCCCACCGCTCTGTGTACAGATGTATGTATGTATGCAGAGAGAGAGCGCGCACGTGTGACTAGGTAACGCAAGACACCACATCGTTGCATCTACGCTCACGTAGCAGTTAAATGGGTATCTCCTAGTCTTACACTGACTGCTTAATTACTCCTCCCGCTGATGCTTCCCCCCTTTCGAGCGCTAGTCCAATTCCATAGCAACAACCCTATGATCGTCAAGTCGTCAAGGCTCCTCGCCATTCTATTCCTCCTGCGCGGCCGGCGTCCGGCCGACAGCTTTGTCCTCCGTCGTCGTGGCTCCACCCGACGTCGTCGTCGTCGTCGTAGAAGCAGTAGTAGCAGTAGTAGCGGCGGCGGCGGCGGTAGCGACGGGGGCGGCAGTAGTAGTAATGGCGGTGGTGGTAGGTGCGAGCGCCCTCTTCTCGTCGGACGCGCCCCGAGGGCTCGCCAGCGGACTCGTCACCGCCACGGCGCTTCCGCTGACGCTGTCTGGCCGCCCGTGGCCTAGGAGCCCACTCCTGATACTGGCGCCGTCTCCTTGCTTAGCATACAGACTGTTGCGCTCGCTTGCCAGCGTCGGCCCGGCGCCCGCCGTGGAGTAGAGGCTGTTGCGTTCGGCGCCGAGACGCGGCCCTCCACCGTGTAGACCGGGCGTCGTCGGCATGCCGGCCGACTCGATGTTGGCACTGAGGACGCTAAGCGGGAGGCTTTCGCGGCTGCCGCCCCAGAGTGATGATGGCGCAAGGGCGCGAACGGAAGCATCCGTGTCCATAGAGCGCCGCCGCCGCCGCTTGCTCGACGAGGCCAGTGTCAGGATAGACGCGTTATCCGTGAGCATGTTGTTGGCCGTCGCGGCCGTGTACGTCGTCGGGTGGCCTGTCGGCGCGAGGTGGGCGGGTATGGCGGACGCAGGCGACGTTGTCGTCGGGAAGGGCTGGCTGAACTGGATCGACTGTGCGTTGTTAATGTTGTAACTGTTGCTTCCGTTGGCGTTGGGGGGCATGGATTGGATCGTCGTTAACGTCGTCGTCAGGGAGCGGACCGATGGCGCGGGGCTGGAAAAGGTACTGTCGCCACCCCGGCGCGAATCGATGCCTCCGCCGACGGTGCGATTGGTTCCGGCGAGCGAGCTGGCGCCATGGCTAGGAGTCATGATGGATCGCTGGCCCTCGTTCTCCGTCGACGCCGTACCGGCCATGCTCTGCGCCCCGGCCGTGGGCGGTGCCTGTCCGTCGGCCGAAGGCGGTACGACGTCGTTTGACGAGACGGGGCTGCGAGTGGGCGCTGCGACCAACGAAGGAGCACTTGGCGCATCCTTGTCTGGGGAGCTGTTCTTGTTATTGTGGTTTTGATTATGGTTGGCGCTGACGTGGCCAGACTGGGGATATGGGTTATTGAGCTTGGCCCCCCTTCTCATCCTCATGTGCCGCTTCGGACGGTCGCCATCGGAGGACGACTTGAAGTTGGTGAGTTTCTTTACCCAAGTCGCAAAGGGCCTCCGCCGATTTGCCTGCCGGTCTGTACGCCATCAGTTCTGTACTTTGTTGGTTTGAGCCCGAGGCGCATAGATAATAGATAGATTGATACCATGAGGCTCGTCTGCTCCGTCTGCCATGGCCATGGTGACGTCGACCGGGAAGAAATTCGGTGTCCACTGTAACGAGGTCTCTGCCAGGGTTGGGCGTTTTTCTTTCTTCGGCTGGGAAAAGAAGTGGACAGGCAAAGATGACGATGAAGGGTGGGAGCAGAGCTGGCAGGTTGGTGGTGGCATGGATCAGGGAGCATCACGTGATACCGCCACCTTTTTTTCAGGCCTTTCGCTTCAGGCGATCTCGTATTCGTACTACGTAGTGGACTAACTGTATAAATCCACTTTACGGATTGAAACATCTTCCGCTCCCTCGAATGGAATATTTATATACGTATGTATGTACATACGTATATGGCATTCCCGTGTCGATCATCTGCCTACTACGGCTCCATTCTCGTCGTCTAACAGCATACCAAGTTTTATGAATTTTGCATGGTCATTAACGTATGTACTCTTTTCTTTTAAAACGTTAGGGGTTGTGTCCGTCTTCTTGGCCATGTCACGCTTTCACTCACGTGCCAAACTTTCACGTTGTCCTGAATTGTTAATTTGTGATGTGTAAGAAACGGAAGCCTTGCTATTGAATTTCGAGATGACGGAATAGTCGGATTAAATCGCAGCCGTCTTCCGATGTCATCAGTCATCAAGTCACCACTTACCATTTTCAATCCCTCTTTCATCGTCCTGCTCTCTAACCTCCCTGCTCCCGAGACGCGCTCACCATGGACTGGCACGCGTCATGTCCATCAGGCGGCTTCCCGACCATGTCATCGAAAAGCTGCGGTCGTCAGCGGTCATCACTTCCCTAAACAGTGCCGTCTGCGGCCTGTTGAAGAATTCGCTCGACGGCGGAGCCAGCCGGGTGTTGATCCGGCTCGACTACGCCCGCGGCAACTGCTCCGTCGAGGACGATGGGCTCGGTATCGTGCCGGGCGAGTTCCGAGAAGACGGTGGTCTGGGAAAGCTGCATCGTGAGCCTCTCCCTATGTGACAGACCACCTGTATAGCATCGAACTGAAGCGCTTTTCTCAGATACTTCCAAGACGTCGCCGAGTACCCGCATACATGGCAGCCGTGGCGACTTTCTAGCCTCGCTGGCTGGCCTTTCGCTGCTATCCATAACGTCGCGTCACCAGGGCCATCGTTCCCAATCCTCGCTCGCCGTCCACAATTCAAAAGTGCTGAAGCGACAGACGACGGCGTCAGCTGATCAGCTGTGGGCGACGTTCGACCATGGTACGCGCGTCACGGTCCACGCCTTATTCGGCTCGATGCCGGTGCGCGTCAAGCATCAGGCCGCCGTTTTCTCCGCGCGCTCGGCGGTGGACAGGGAATGGGCCCGGCTAGTGCACGAGGTTGTCGCTCTGCTACTGTCTTGGCCATCGGAGGTGTCCGTCTTGTTGACGGAGTCCGCCGTCGGTCGCGAGCTGCGGCTCAAGTCGTCGACTGGCGTTGATCTGGCAACCCGATCGTCGAGGCTCTTCGGCCAGGCTTCATTGGCCGACGCGGAAGAGGCCGGCTCATGGATACCAATCTCGGCTTCGTCCCGCTACGTGCGCGTCAAAGGCTGCATATGTGCGAATCCGGTGATTTCGCGGAGAGCGCAGATGATGAGCCTCGGCGTGCAGCCCATCTTGAATACGTACGAGTGCAATTTTCTCTACGAGGCAGTCAACCAAGTATTCGATGATTCGAGCTTCGGCGTCGTCGAGAATACTACGGGAAAGCCACGCAAAGGCCTCGAGCGGTGGCCCATGTTCTACCTACAGATAATGCTACCAAACTCAGAAATGAATGCTCTCGATATGAGCAACGAATCCCATAGGGTGGTGGGAGACATTGTACACCTGCTCAAGGCGCTCAGCTTTGAGTTTCTGAAGAAACAGTGTCTGCGACCCCGTGCGATTGACTTTCAGGGACGCTCGACGCGGAGGGGGGTCGCGACGGCGAGGATACGACCGGTCTCACAAATGTCGCCGAGAAAGCTTCAGCTGGACGATTGGCCACACGTAAAGGTTGGTCACGCGTCGCGCCGTGCCAGCAACGGGGCAGGGACACCTCGGCTCGTCGGAGAGGGCGGGAAACTGCTTGGCATGCCGTTTGAGGAAGGCCCGCGGCAGACAGATGCAGAGCCGCGGGACGAGCCACAAAGCCAAGCGGGCGGGCGGCGGCGGCGGCGACTGCGCGTCTTGGGGAGCACGACAGCTGCAAAGCGGCAGCCCAGCGAGTGGCTTCAGGCCGTGCTCGAGTCGTGGCAAAACCCCGTGTTCGAGACGGCAGAGGCGACGATCCCCAGCCTACATGCATGCGGCGACGTGGTTCGGTTCGATAGCAAGTCAGTTCCGCTCGAGGGCCGGCTTTCCAGGTCAGCGCTAGGCTCGGCCGAGGTGATTGGACAGATGGACTGCAAGTTCATCCTCGTCCGGTTGCGGCTGCGGGATGGAGGAGAGGGAGAGGGAGAGGGAGAAGCGACGGGCCTGGTGGCGATTGACCAGCACGCAGCGGACGAGCGATGTCGGCTGGAGGAGCTGTGCCTGGGCTACTTTGACGGCGACGGCGACGACGCGGTGTCGGAGGCACTGGAGCGGCCGATACTGTTTGAGGCTTCGGGCGGCGAGGGCGAGCTGCTGCGGCAGTATCGCGAGCACTTTGCCGGCTGGGGCGTCGTCTACACGCTGGACGGACACGAGCGGGTGCGGGTGACGCGGCTGCCGCCGAGCATCGCTGAGCGGTGCAGCGGCGAACCACGGCTTCTCATCGACCTCGTGCGCAGGGAGGCGTGGGCGCTGGCGGACGGCGTGGTGACGGCGAGGAAGAAGGGGGAGGAGGAGGAGGAGAAGAAGAAGAAGAAGAAGAAGAAGATGGGCGGCGGGCTTTCGTGGCCGTCACGGCTTCGGGGGTGTCCGTCGGGCATTTTGGAGCTTCTCTACTCGCGGTCGTGCCGAAGTGAGTGTGCAGTTATCGTTTCTTCTTGTCTCTCCTTGATTCTATTTCGTGACTTTGTCTGGTCGTCTGCCTGTGTTTTGATTGACTGCCTTTTTCCTGATTGTCTGACTAGTCGACTGACTGACGACAGGCGCCATCATGTTCAACGACGAGCTCTCAGGGGAGGAATGCGCGTCGCTGGTACGACGGCTGGCGCGGTGCGCGTTCCCCTTTCAGTGCGCGCACGGACGGCCGTCGATGGTGCCGTTGGCGGACCTGGGGATGGACGGCGGGCGGGACTTGCGGGAGGGACGGGCCGTTGGCGTCGAGGGATGGAAGAGGTTCGTTGATAGATTGGCTACCTCTAGGTAGGTGGCATAGGTAGGTGTGTAGTAGGTAGGTAGGTAGGTATATATGTAAGTATGTGCAGGAGGAAATGTACAGCAAGGCCCGATTCCGGGTCCAACTTCGACTGAGTACCTGGGTAGGTGGTTGGGTAGGTAGGTAGTAAGTAGTAGGTGAGGTATAGGGGGGTATTAGGAGGTTGGAGGAGGAGGAGGAGGAGGAGGAGATGGGGGGGGGTTTCTACGACGACGACGACGACGACGACGACGACGATGGTGATGGGGATGATGATGACTCTTGCTTCCTGGTCTCGGCTTCCGCTGCGGCGACGGCGGCAGCGAGACGACGCTGCTCAATCTCGTGAGGGGGGATGATGACCCATTCCTTGACGTCGCGATCCCAGCGATGCTTTTTTTTTTTTCATTCGTTAGAGAGAGAGAGAGAGAGAGAGAGAGAGAGAGAGAGAGAGAGAGAGAGAGAGAGAGAGAGAGAGAGAGAGAGAGAGA
>LKCN02000001.1:4797532-4807614 GCA_001633055.2 Ophiocordyceps polyrhachis-furcata BCC 54312 | reverse complement strand
GTGTATATGTACATACATATGTGCTCAGACAGCCTCAGAGAGAGAGAGAGAGAGAGAGAGAGAGAGAGAGAGAGAGAGAGAGAGAGAGGGAGGAAGGAAGACCTTTCCTGCCATCTTCTGTCCCTAGAATGTGTAGTAGTATGTAAAATAGAGACAGGGGGAAAATGCACGTCAGCCCAAGACTCTTCTCGGCAGTGTTATGCGGAGAGATGAATTGCATTGTGCGACTTGGTTTCATCCCTACAGATTGCACGTCCTTGTATTAGATTTGTACCCAGAGATGAAGATGCCGTCTCCTCTCCTACACAATACATTGACTAACATGCATAACTAACTACCTGCAGACAGAGAGAGAGAGAAGAACACACCTGTGACGTCAAACGCAGCAACCCCATCCCGAAAGCCAACGCTTCCGCAGTTTCGAAATCCAACCACCCAGTCAGAAACCTCCTACCCTACATCCATCCACAACCCCATCACGAAGCCTCACTTCTTCTTCAATCCCTCAACCAAGATTCTATAAATGTCACATACATACATACATACATACATACATACATACATACATACATACACGGACCAGCTAATAACAGAAAAACAAAAAGCAAGCAAAAAAAAAAAAAAAAGTCCGGCACTCCTCTTCCGTCCCCCTGCGCTACATCGACATAGGCTCACCCCCAGCGCTTAATCCCCCCTTCCCTGTCTTTTCCCATATCCCAGACTCGGATGTGGCGGCAACGTAAGTATTGATTTACTTTCTTGCTCTTGTTTCGAGCCCCAGGCCAAGCCAAGCGGAAAAGGGCTTGGCCGTCTCTCTCTAAAAAAAGCAGAAGACGACAGAGAGATCAGACGGTCGGTTTGCCAGCTATCCGTAGACTGCTTGCTGGTTCTACCTAGGTAGTCTCTTCCTCTTCATTGAGTCCATCCCCCCTTAGAAAACAAACAGCCAACGACAAACAAAACAAATCAATTGCATACAAGCAGAGTGGCCAAAAAAATACCAGCCAGGTGGCGAGACTCTCTCTCGCCGGGAATTGAACCCGGGTCTCAAGCGTGACAAGCTTGCATACTAACCACTATACTACGAAAGAATCACGTAAGTGGCTAGGCCACTCGTAGCTGTGGGGGTGTGAAAGCTGGCGGCTCAAATGGTGTATATAAAGATAGTACAAACATACATACATACATACATTACCCATCCCGGTTCCCGTTCCGTCCGTTCGTTTTCTTACACGACAAGACACAGCAAACTCTCGTTGTTGCACGGCACAACTTCCGGTGTCATCTTCTACTTAATTTCTTTTCTCTTTTCGTCTCACCCCCGGCAACAAAAGGCCATACACATGCATACATACATACACTCCTCGGTCTTACGGGCCCAGAAAACGCCCCCTAGAGTTCCTTACCTACCTACCTAGTACCTACCAGTATCTACACATCACTTGGCCATCAGACTCCATTGCATCGTCACCTCTCCCTCCCTCTCTCTCACCCTAATTCTCTCTCACCCTCGCCAAGAATACATACTCATGTAAAAAAAAAAAAAAAAAAAAAAAAAAAGACCACTCTATACGAACATGTTTACGGCGACAAAAGCATCCAGACAAACGTTCAAAAGAAAAGAACAGAACAGAAAAGAAAAGAAAAGAAAAAAAACTCGCTTCTCCTGTCAAAACGCTTGTTGCCGGGTATCGACTTTTTTTCTCTCCCCGTGCCTCTCTTTCCCTCTTCCCACCCGACTACCGCGCAAACACCTTGACAACTCCGTCTCCGCCTCCGCTCACCACCCACTTCCCGTCCTGGCTCCAGACGCAGGAACACACGCCCTCGCCACGCATAACCCGGTGGTTTGTAATCTCTTGCGTGCACGTCCGCTTCTCGAGGCTCCAGAATCGTAGCGATGCGTCGTGACCCGCGCTCACCAGCTCCCGCCCGTCCGGACTGAGAGACAGGCTCGAGATGGCGTCCGGGTGCGCCATCATGTTGTACGTGCATTGCCCTGTGCCGTCTTCTCCGTCAGCATCTTCCCTCCCCCTTTTCCTTCCCACAAGGTTACCCACCGCTGTTGGCATCAAAGAAGCGCACGTAGTGGTCCTCGTGCCCGGAAATGATGGTGCCCTCCACACCAGACCCGGCCATTGACCGTCCGCCTGTCGGCCCGCCCGGGTCATCACCATTGCTACCGTGATGCTGTCCGCCCTGGTCAAGCCCGCTCGTCGTCGCCACCACGGCGTTGACGCTCGTCGCCGCCGTCCCGTTGTACGTCTCCAAGCTGTCCATCTGGCCGACCTGCTCCCCGGTCCGGGTGTCGTAGACGATGACGGCCGCGTCCGAGTACGAGACGACAAACGTCTCGCCCGATCCGCCCAGTGGCGCGATGCACGTCGGCGTCGCCTTGGAACCGTCCGACCGTGAGATGATGTGCACCAGCGTGTGGTGGAAGGGCGAGTTGGACGCCATCGTCGCCTGCGGCGCGCTGGGGAAGCCGCTGCCCGAGCTCATCGAATTGCCGCGCACCCTGCCTCCGCGGCCCGACATGCTGCGGTTGGTACCCGGCTGAGGCGAGCTCAGCTGAGGCGGCGCGCTGACGGACCAGAGCCGCACCGAAGAGTCGGCCGCGCCCGACACCAGGAGGATTCGATCCGTGCTACCGTATGGGCTGGAAGCGCCGAACACGGCCCCCAGCGTCGTCGGCAGCACGCACAGCGCCCACACCGAGTCTGTGTGGCCTTCCAGCGTCGCCTTGGGGTCGACCCGGCCTCGCTCCCAGACACGAATCGTCGCGTCCTGGCCGCCCGAGAAAATCCAGCCGTCGCCTCGCGCCCGTCCGCCCGTCGAGAAGTTGGGAGACGGCGACCACGACGTCAGCGACAGGACCGAGCCCCCGTGGCCGCGGTGCGTGAAATTGGCGATCACGTCGAGATCCGATGCCGCGTTGCCCAGTGACCCGTCGAGGCGCGGAATGTGGAAACGCTTGATCATACCATCGTCGCCAGCAGTGCAGATCTCCGGCTCGCCCGGGCTGCCGCCTCCGGAAAAGATGACGGTCCGGACCGTGTTGAGGTGGCCGCGGAGCCCGAAGCGTAGCTTAAAGGTGCCACCTTCGGCCCTCTGGCTCGCGTTTAGCGAGAGCTCATTCTCCGCGCTGCGCCGCCGCGACAGGGAGCTCTTTCGTCGGTGTCCGCCGAGAGCTCGCCCCGGCGACTTAGGCAAGTGTTCGGCATTGGGAAACACGTCCGTGTCCGGTCGGTTTGAACTCAACGAAGCGACGGCCTGTTGTTGTTGTTGTTGCTGTTGTTGTGTCGCCCCGGGCTCAGAGAAGGCGCCATCCGAAAAATCCCACTCGTCGAGCTCGGGGGCGGCTGGAGGAGGCTTGTCTCTCGCGTCGGATGTGCGCTCCCAGGTCTCGTCCGGGTGGAGAATCCCCTCGTCGACGGCTCGCGTATTGGCGGCTGCCACTGGCGGGGCCCACTCGCCGTAAAGGGGAGGTTGATGCTGCTCGCTGACGGTCCGAATCATGGGCTGCGACTGATAGTCGGACGAGCCCTGGGTGTACGGCACAGGCGGGAGCTGCATCTGCGGAGCGGCGTTGGGGGCCTGGTGCGGCCTGGCGGCCATCGACTTGACGTCTTGCGAGTGGCTGGGCGAAGGTCGCTGCTGAAGCGAATAGTGCTGAGGTCCAGACATGGCATATGCCTCGACCTCGCGCATGTCCTCCATCATGGGCAGCGGTGGGGAGTCGCGCGGCGGTTGCGGGTTGACGGGCGTGACCATTAGATACATGAACTCGGCCTGGCACTGGTCGAGAAAAGACTTGAGCTCGTTTCGCTGGCCATCTTCATCGACCGCCTTTTCGCCGGACAAAGCTAGAGGAGCGAGGTCAGTAGAGTGGAGGAGGCAGAGAGAGGTGCAGGGCGAGTCCAACTCTGGAGTTTTTCCTGGATGGTAGCAGCCCGATCGTCATCGATCATCTGACCCGTCTGGTCGTGAAACTTGCGCTCGAGTATGGAGACGTATTTCCTAAGAGCCTTCTGTGAGGCATCGGCCCTCCTGGCCTGGCCCTCGAGGCTGGCGATACGGCCCCTCATTTCCTGGCGCTCAATCTCCCAAGCGTTGCGGTCGCGTTCATGACGGTGCCATTCGCTTTGGAGGAAGCGCATGACGCCTTGAAGAGTATATTCGGTAGGCTGCGGCTGGTTGGTGCCGTTGCCGTGCATGGCCATGCCCATATCCATGCCGTTGCCAGCATTCGGGCCCATCGCGGCGCGAGTCGGGACAGTAGCTCATGGAGAGGCCACGCCGGCAGTTTTGGGGGGGGGGGGGGGGGGGTAGAAGAGGAGAGGGGATATGAGAGGACAAGTTCGATTCGGGCTCCCAAAGGAGAGGGACGGAGCGCCCGGTCGAGGAGGGGGAGGAGTTGCAGCCGGAGACGTGGGAAAGGATGCCCTTCTGTTTTTCCCCTACAGGCTACGGCGGATGAGGAGCCAGCATGAGGCTCGGTCGAGGGCTTGCTGTTGCTGAGCTGATGAGGATCCAGCCAATCAGCGGGCGGGCGGCTTCCACGAGGCTGACGGCAGTAACGAGAAGTGGTACCGGGTAGGCCAGGTGGCTCATTCACTCAACTTCCTCTAGGCTTCACGAAAATCTCTTGATAGCTTCATCATCAATTTCGTTGCAAGTTGCTTGCTTCTATCGTGATCAAAAACCCTCAAATGCCGTCATCTCTTGTCACCCCCCATCCACACAGCGCCACCCAAAACTTGGTCTCATCTCTCGTCAATCAGCTGCATTCCTGGCCGCCGACTCTGTAGCCGTCTTCTGCCAGTCCGTCATACACAAGTAGCTACACTCAATGAGGAACACACTATCCGCCAAATTCCCGTTAGCAGTCCTCACTTTTTGCCCTCCTCGACATTCGCAAACGGCACTCACACGATCAAGCCAACATTGAGTCCCGCCGTTAGACCATGAAGCTTCCAGTCAAGGCCGAAGGCCAAGGCAGCCGATGTCGGGAGAGCAACAAAGTAATACGCAGAGATGGTGGCCGGCACTCCGATGTACTGTCTCCCGATGCCGCGTAACAAGCCGTGGGCGGTCGCGCAAAGGCCCTCGGAGAAGGCCGTGACACTGAGAAGCGGTAGCACTTGGGTCGTCATGGCTGCCACGGCCACGTCTTGGGTGAAGATGAACGGCAACTGATCCTGAAATAGCATGTAGACGATGAAGTTGAGACAACCCGTGATCCACGTCGCCGTGAAAGCCTGTGTGAGCTGAGGTTAGATCACCGGCTCCTCACCCGCACGCTTCTCCTTTACTTCGGCGACTCACCACTTGGGCGGCCACCTTGGCGGCGTCGACCATCCCACCGCCAATCAGGCTGGCGACTCTCGTCGAGGCAGAAACCGACAGCGAAAACGGCACCTGGAACGAAATGTTCGCCACAGCCGCCAAGATGCTCTGAGCCGCGAGGCTGTCCGTTCCGAAATAGCTTGAAGCGACAATCATGACCTCGAAGGCGAGATACTCAGCCTCAACCATGATCATGCCGGGAATCGCTAGGCGAATCATGGCCAGCCAGTTGTTCAACGCTCGCTTGCTCAACCCCCCCCAGCAGGACGATCCGTCGATGAGCTTGACATAGAGCAACAAGAGTAGCGGAATAAAGGTCCTCGTCATGACAACGGCGACCGGAGCACCGATGAACCCGAGCTTGCCAACCAGCACCCAGGTGAAAAGGACATGGCAGGGCCCGGCGACGAGCAAGATGTAAGTCGTCGCTCTGAACAGCCCTTGTGCTTGGAGGAACCGCTTCCCCGTCTCGAATAAGATGAATCCGGGAATGGCCAACACTAGGACTTGAAGGTATATGCTTGCCAGCCGGGCCGTCTCCGCATCGGCTACGACGTGCCTGAGCATCAGGTCGGAATGGAACCACAGGGTTGCAATCGGTATAATGAGGCAGAATAGGAACAGGGTTACGCGCTGACAGTAGAGCCCAACGAGGTGCTTCTGACCAGATCCGTAGGCCTGCGCGCACAGAGTGTCCAGGCTGGTAGCCAGACCTTGGACCGGAGCGAAGCATGTAATTGCCGCCGACATGTTCGCCACTGGGAGAGGCAGCGTCAGTAAACACTGTCAAGATTGAGTGGCGGTGACAAAAAACAAACAGGATACAGCTCCCAGCTCTAGCTTGCCGATCCTCCCAGCAACGATGAGGCTCAGTATATCGATCGAGTACTGGAGCAGAAAGGTGACGGTAAGAGGCATGGCGCAAGATGCAATGATCTTGGCTTCCTGCAGCCAGGTGCCATCATCTCGCGGGACGGTAGCAACGCTGCCGGAGTCATGACGAGGGGACTTAAGCAGAGGAGAAGTTTCCGAAGGCGAGCAACGTGCATCAGCGGTTTCATCGTCGTTGCTCAAGGCGCGTCGCAGGTCAGGGTCGAGCAGGTCCATGAGCGGCGAAGCTTAGGCACGTTTAAGTGTTCACGGAAGACTCAAGAGGGAGAGGGCAGGGTCTCTGTCATAAATATTGCTACGTCTGGCGTCCAACTGAAAGGGATGATGCTACCAATCTCTGCGAGTGAGACAGACTTTTTTTTTTCCCTTGGCAGCCCTCGTACATACATCGAGCCCCCGAAAAAGCCAGTGTATCACAAAAGGGTAGCAAATGATTATTGGTCCTTGCGAGACGGTGGGTATGTTTTGAGGAAATGTTGATGTAATGTAATAGCAACTGTCAGAACTTCGCTTCGGCCTTGGGGGACAAGAACTCTGAGCTCCCATCATCCTGCTGTCGTTCCCCTTTCTCCATTTTGCTGCTTCTTCCTGTGCTGCTTGCTGTACGACGTGAATCTGCGACGCGTCAGGTTGTTATATATCGAAGGATTTCTTCATCATATACAGACGTATAGGAGAAAACCCGACGGCTGAGTCCCGGGCAGGGGGGCGATAAGGGAAAAAGGAAGAAGAGGACCGACACGAAGATGGGAATTTGCTTTTTTGCTCCGTCTCACCAATCAAGTTGAAAGAGATGAACATGGTTTTTTTTTTTGGACTTCACGAAACCACATAGTGTTGCACCAGAAATCATACATACATACAGACATACACTCACCGGTCAGGAGCGGGCGTATGTACATACATACATACGTCAAGAGCACGTCCATCATGTCCAGTGTCACCCACACTGTCATATTCATGGCATGTCTGCTTTTATGATGCATGAATTACCGACTCCTAGCGCAACAGGCGGGTGGCGACGACACGCCGATGACAAACGGTTGGGGATACGCAGTATTTCCGTACGAATACATGATGCATGTGAGCGAATCATGAAGTGGCAGTGAGCGTGCATGCGTTGTACATATGTATGTATATGTATGCAGATGCAGCCTCGAGACAGATCTCAGTTGAATGATCGACAACTCGCAGGAACCCGGACGACTCGGACCGAAGCCGGATGCAGAACAGAGTCACGTGACTAAGCGCATGACGGTCAAGAAAGTCATGTCGTCATACCAGAGAAAGACCATCGAAACCACCCATCTCTCTCTCGTGCAACTATCGTGAAATGGAGAGGCCGCAAACACCCCCTAATAACACTGCTGCACAGCAAAATTCCGTTACCTCTGCATCGCCTCTCACGCCAGAAGCCTTGAGGCGCATCGTACGTTCACCATCCCTACGACCTCGGACCCCCAAAAAAAAAGAGAACGCCCTTCCTCTAACTTGGCGAAACCGACAGGAAGAGAACAAGCTACGAGCAAAGGCAATCCGACAACAGCGCGAAGCCGAGCAAAGTGCTTCGGGCGTCCTACCCTCGCCAATCCGAACGAGCACCGGCATCGTACCAACAGCCAACGTCCACGTCTCCAAGCCCGTCAACGGCAAGCGTCCACTGAGCTCGATATCGACAGGCACAAAACGCGATGGCCGCAACAAAGGCGGAGCCGAAGACCCCGGCGCGCTTCGCCCGGCGCCCAAGTTCGCCAAGTTCGTCGACTACAACATGAGCTCCATGACCGACACCAAGGGCGGCTTCCTCTCGGTCGAGGACGACCCGCACAACTACGCCCTGGGCGGCCAGAAGCCTGGCCAGGCTGAGCAGCGGCCCGGGAACATGACCGTCCAGGAGTGGGAGCGGCAGCAGCTGATGCGGAAGCTCAGGCGGCAGAAGACGGGGCCCTTTGAGCCCGGGCTCAGCGTGCTCAATGACGAGGCGAATCGCAAGCGTTGCAGGGAGTGTAGAAGTCTCGAGATTGACTTTGTGTGGGAAGAAGTCTTTCACATCTGCATCTGTCACAGGTGTAAAGAGCAGTACCCTGAAAAGTACTCTCTTCTCACCAAGACGGAGTGCAAGCAAGATTACCTCTTGACGGATCGTATGTCTCGTCTCTTGTTCTCTCTTCACTCCCGTGTTTGCTAACAACAGAGCTGGCTTTCAGCCGAGTTGCGCGATGCCGACCTATTACCTCACCTTTCCAAGCCGAACCCGCACAAGACGCATTGGCACGACATGAACCTGTTCCTACGGTTTCAAGTCGAAGAGTACGCCATCAAGACTAAATGGGGTTCGGCTGAGGCTCTTGACGCCGAATACGAGCGACGCGAGGGTCAGAAGAAGGCGCGCAAAGAGGCCAAGTTCAAGGACAAGCTGATCGAGTTGAAGCGAAAGACGCGGACGGATGCTTTCCGAAGGCAGGCTGGTACGTTGGGCAAGACGGGGGCGAGTAAATTTGGCGATGCCATCGGCGGTCAGAGACACGTACACGAATGGGGACGAACGGTGGCGAACGCCGAGGGTATGACGGTGAAGACGTGCAATGAGTGTGGCATGGAGGTAGAGGAGCTTGAGCTGTGACAAATTCGTACGAAATACAAAGACCATACTACTAGACGGAGAAGATACACAGAGGACTGACTCTCTTTTTTCTTCGCCATCGGGTCACGCCCGATAGACAATGAAAAAAAAGATCCAAAGAGACGCCTGTCAGACGGCCACCGACACCCACCCCGAACGCGCGCCCGAAGGCATGACCACAAACGGGGTAGAGATCATCAACAAGAGCGCCGAAGCACTCCAAACCAATCTCTCTATACAGCGACCTGAAAGGCCACCGCCATCCTTGCGGACAGAGCGAGAGGACCAAGAGCATTCACTCCGGGGTGTCGGGGATTTCCCCTCATCAACCAGGGTCGGTTCTGTGGCTAATGTGGTTAACCAAGAGAGAGACGAATACTATAGAAATGATTCTCCTAGAAGGGAGTCAGCAGCTGAGACAGATTGCGAAAGAACGGGACAGAGGGACAGGTGATGTCCAGCCTCTTCAAAGGGGGGGGGGGGGGGGTTCATACTGAAGTATTGTCGACATGAAGAAGAAAAGAAGAAAAAGGTGAAAAGGCGCGGAGGAAGAGGGCAATTTATAGGGCGAGGAGTGGATCCGACTGATTGTGAGCTCACCGCCTGATGGCAGAAAAATTTTCTCCCCTTCCTAGCGAATATTACCGATGATGATCCACCATGGGAGAGAGACAAGCCAATCAGCGACGAGAGCTTCCGTGATATATGTACACATGTGCGTGCGCATAGAATGGAGAGAGAAGAGGGAGCAACGATCTCAGCTTCGAATCTGGGAGAGGCTCGCGCCCGATCAGGAACCATGATACTTCGATGCAGAGAGACGACAGACGGGAAAAGACCGACTACAAGTATCTTCCAGTATCCTACGTCGTATACATACACGGGTAGGGAATCCTTGCCATCGTATATGGATCAAGCTGTTCATCACCTGCAGAGGTAGGCATCGTCGATGGCAGCTCGCAACGTGCCATCGATTGAATATTGTAACCGTGTCCCCTATATTACGCCCCAACATCATCATCTCTTGAATCTTCCTTCTCCCGAGATGACGCAACGGAGATGATGATACATGAAGAAGAAAAGAAGAGACACGGGTATCAAATACGCCCTTCCCATCATCCTCATCTTCCTCTTCTCCGTTCAGCAAAGCAACAGAAACACCCCCCCCCCCCCCCCCCCCCCCCCCCCCCACCCCCCCCCCCCCCCCCCCCCCCCCCCC
>LKCN02000001.1:4776465-4797215 GCA_001633055.2 Ophiocordyceps polyrhachis-furcata BCC 54312 | reverse complement strand
CCCCCCCCCTCCCTCCCATACACATGCATCCATCACTCTTCATCCCCAGCTTCCTACTCCTCCTCCTCGCCACCAACGTCCAAGCCCTTCCCCCAACCCCATCAACCCCAAGTGCAAGTGCCCAAGTCTCACTATGGACGATTTTCGACTCCAAAGGCCATCCGCACCTCATCAACGGAACGTTGGAGGAAGCCTACCAAACCATGCGCGTCATAGACCCCAACTTCCAACCTCCTCCCGAGCCCGGAAACCGCTCGCTGTACGCCAGGGCTTATGAGTTCGGCATCAAGTGCGACGGAGCCGGACCTGCTTACCTGGGGGAGATCAAGAAGGGTATAGATTACCTCACAACCATCCCCGGTAGCCCCATGATTGCGGGAAGCAGCTCGTGCGAACGCGTCAGCTGCTCGTGGAACTCGGCCATCTGGCTGTGCAACGAAGTGAGCAGAAAAAAGACGGCTCTGAAAAACCAGAACAACTATCTAATCGTCTTCAGGGCCAGCGTTCCCTAACTATCAGCAATTGGCTCGAAGTAGCGAGAAGCGCACAGGGCATCGTAGACCGTTGCATGCTTCCGGGGGAAATACTTGTCATGGGCCATTCTTTCGAGGCTGTTGGCTGGCGCACCGTTGTCGGCCATTCTAGTTGCTAATGTTATACCATATCTTACTGTTGAGCGAAGAGAGACGTGACGGCCATCTTAACCTTGACTTGATCAAAAAAAAAAAAAGGGGGCAAGGTAAAGAGGGGGGGGAGGATCGACGGGTGAGAGGGAAAAGGGCAGCAGTATCTTTGTCCGTAGCACGCCTTCAACTGGCTTCGGCCCCGAATCCGGGCAACTCCGATTCCCGCCCGGCATCCATAACCCCTCTTGAGAACCATTCAGCCATCGTCGCGAACCGATCTTCGCTGGCGTCCAGATCCGCCTTGAATAAATCATGCTTCTCCGCCGTCTCCCGCTGTCCCTCTCTCATCTTGCGTATCACGGCGTTCTCTCCTGCACACTTGGGACACTCCATCTGCTCCTCCTCTCCCCCTCCGCCACGCAGACAACGCTGGTGAAAGCTGTGCTTGCAGAGAAAGTGCACCGCCGGCAGGTCTAGCCCCTGACCGCAGTCGGCGCACCGCGTCGCCTGGAACACGGCCGGCTTGCTCCCAAGCTCGGCCAGCTCAGCTCGTCTCTTGTCCGTATCAGCCCGCAGCGTGTCGATGCGATGCTGATTCGCTGCAATCTCCTTGCGTTCACGCGTGATAGTTTCGTGCAGGTATGGCTTGACCATGCCCACCGTGGCAACGCCACCGCCGCCGCCGCTGGAGGACTGTCCCACCAGCGTCTGTATCACTTGTAGTGGAGCCATAAGCCCGTCCTTGTCGATCTTGGCCAGTATCCCGGCGAGTTCGTCCGACCCCGCCTCGTTGAGCACCCGCGGATCCGAAGCGAGATATGCCAGCGCCTCGGGGTACAGCTGCGGCTCCTCCGGCCCGTACTTGCTTAACGCCTTCATCGCGCCACGGGTGTCTTTGGCGGATGTGTACGAGCGGAAGATGTCGGACAGCAGACCGGCTTGCTCCTTGACTAGAATCGTGCCTTGTTTAAAGTCGGAAAGATGCGATAGTAGCATAACGTTGGAGCTCTCCATCGGTACGTGTTCTCCCTCGATGAGCCTCTTAGCCTTCTCTTCCCATGCAGACTTTTCGTCTTGCTTCTTGCAGTCGCTTGACTTTTGCAAATACATCTCGAATAAGGTCGTGTACAGATCCGTTCTATCTGACGGCTTGAGATACTTCTCTTGTAGGCACGCCTCGAGGAAGCTGATGAACTCGTCCGGATGATCGATGAAGGAGGAAAAGGCCGTTCTCGGTGGCGGAGGGGTATATTCCGACGCCGGGATGCCACCGCCTTCCCCCGGCGTTGACGCCGCTGCCGCTGCCGCTGCCGCTGCCGCCGCCGCTCCCTCGCCGACAGGGTCCCTTGGAAGGACGGCGCCGGCCGGGCTCGCGATGGAGGAGGCTGTCATGTAAGGAAAGGGCAAAAGGCTCGACAAGTTGTGCACGGCGTTCGCGGCGAAGCCGGTGGTTTGCACGATCCTGTCGTCCTGCACCGTCGTCGCCGCGCGTCGCGGCTTGTACTTGCCAGTGTAGTACTCTACGAATAGTTGAGTGGCATCTCGGGGGCAGTTTTCGATGAGAACCCGGGCGTACTTTTGAAGACATGGGAAGGCCTGGCGGCAGTTAGCCAGAGGCATTTTGCAGAAGGCGGGCAACGATCAAGAAGGGGCATACCATTTCCGGCTCCTGCTGCCAGATATAGTCCAAGGCTTCGGAGTATCTTTTGGAATCTTCTATCAAAACGTCGACGACGAGCTCCGTCTCGCCATGTCTCTTGGCCAGATAGGCGGCCTGCTCGTAATAGCCGCCTTGGCGGCACATAGCTATGGCCGTATCCAGGTCAAACTTGAGGTCGCCGGGCGACTTGATAAACGTTTCTAACTTGTCGATGTCCTTGAGCTTAGCGTAACAGTTGAGAAGAAGTGTTGTGTGGTCGGCCGTAGCCTTTCTATGCTCGTGAAGCTGTTCCAGGTACTGGATGAGGTTGTGTATCCGCTGCGTGTCGAGAAACTATTTGCATACATGGTCAGTCATCCTCTTGACGCCTCCGCCGGTCGGCGGCGACTTACTTTACGAATCACCTGGGAAGGCTCGGTGGTGTCGATGGCTCGGATGAACTGCACCATGGCACCGTCGTAGTCTCCCTTTTGATAGAGATGGTCGCCGAACTTGCGATAGATGAGGCTCTGCTGCTTGATGTCGAGACCCGAGTTCTGCGCCAGCTCAATGGCAAGCGGAAACATATTTCTCTGATACAGCATCTCCAGTCTTTGTTGCAGAGACTTTTCGCGATATTGATTGAGCTGGGTACGTCAGCTTTTTCAGTCGCGCTGCCAAGGTCTATTGATAGCCCTTACCTTTCCTCGGAGGTCAACAGTGAACAAGTCACCCCAGACGCTGAAGATGAACCGGACAGGGGAGATGAGCGTCTCGGTGTGAGCAACCAAACGAAGGTCCATATCGAGGAGAACGAAAGATGAGGCTTCGAGTAGACTGTCCCCGCCAAAACGCCTGATAGTTTCGGGCTCCCGTCCGCTGGCATCCGAGGAGGGACAGGCCAGAGCGACGTAGCCTTGGTACAAGGCGATGAAGCTCTTTGGCGACTCGTATGCTCGGGGCGGCCCTCTTCCGTCGAGCGAGTAGGTATATATGGCATCTTCGCGCGCTACAACAACCTTTCCGTGATCAAATGTCATGCAGCCGACGGCGCATCCGGCATCTTCGACAGTCTTGGGCGGCAGTCCCTGGCCCTTCCTCGATAGGCCCAACTTGATGATGCGCGACGTGGTCGAGACAAAGAGAGTGGTCAACTTCTCGTCTGCCACAAGCTGAACGCCAGTGATGGGCTCTTCGGACTCGAAGACGATGCGCTGCTTCGTCCCGAGATCATGTATGAGGTCGCCACGGATGACGGTGACGGCGCCGTTGCCGAAGCCGACGGCAATTTGCGACAAATCCTCGAGAGCAGCTAGAGCCGTGATCTGTGTGGCGAGTGAGTGAGTACTCGCACGATCGCAACGACAAAGGGCTCGTACCGGATACGGACGCCTGCCATTGTTTATAGTTAGGGTGCTGAGACAGGTGGGCATGTTCGTCTTCTTCACGAGCTGATCCAGAGCCCAGGCCTTGAGCACCGGCTCAGCGCTGAGGTCTTCCTGTAACGGGTTGAGCGGAGAATCACCAAGAAAAAGAGCAGTAGGGTGTGACTCACAGCCACGGTGATCAAGATGCTGGTGCCCTCGACTTGGCGCATGTACGAGATGCGCCCGGCGTCATGGGCCTGAAACTTTCGAAGGACCTTCCAGGGCTTGCCAATGATACTGACAGCGCCATCGTGGGAGCCGATGAAGATACTGTCGGAGCCGGCGCAAACGCTCGAGATTTCGTTGCTCTCGAGGAGTCGCCGGGTGTCATCGTCAGCGAGGGCAACGCTGGAGACGTCGAAGAAGTCGAACGACTTCCACTGTTCACTTCAGTCAGATAGATTGTGGCCGGCGGCGGTAGCCGGTAGGGCTTACCGATACGGCCATGATGCCGCATTGAAACGGTGACGATGTCGCTGCTGAGGCCCCCTTTGAGTTTGGAGGTTATGACGATCGGTGGAGGTTCCGAAGGTATGACGCGAGGGGACTGTGGCGTGTCGAATGTGGCAGTGCGGATGTGGCGCTTCGGGAGCACGTGCACATACATCCAGTTCATTCCCCAGACAACAAAAGCTCGGGACAAGGCCTGTCCCAGCCAACAATGGAACTCTGCCGTGATACAACCAGCAGCTTCGACAGCATAGAGCTGCTTTCAGCCAGAGCCTGTTCTCGCTGAGCTCTTCCCTGAACCCTCGTTGGATTACCACAGCTACAGTTCGAGGGACTCATCAGGATGGAGCAATCTATCAGCGATGCCTGCGTCAAAATTCTTGTGCTTTCTCTCCCGAGCTACGGATATTCAATGGGTAAGAGAGTTCAAATCCAAGCTGACCTTACCGATTGATCCTGTCAGTGCCAGAGATGATGGATTGTTTCATGACATCAGGAGGGACCTACCCAGCATTCGTCAGATTCGTGAAACGTCTCTGTCAACCGTTGGTCCCTAGGCGCGGTGCTCTCTTTCTCATCACCTCGCAAGCGAAACTGTTGAGAGAATCTTGATACGACCATGGCCGCTCCATCCGCTCGTACTCGCATACCCATGCACAAAATGACGTTGTTCCAAGCTTTCAAACTTGAACGTGGAATCTATGCATGTCAGACTGCAAGTGGTCTGGTCTCGTTTCCTCGTCACGTCGGGCTGGCCTTCGATTGGCGCCAATCAACCAATCTCGATCTTGTTCGTCTTGCGCATCCCGTACATACATATGCCGGAGTATTCGTTATGCAGTGCTGCACAGAGAGAGCTTCACGGATTATGGATGACGTTGGCCTGCCGTCACCTCTGCCGTCAAGCCCACCTACCCTGTACTATAGGCATCATCCATCTCGCCACTTGCGAACCGGCACTTCCTGGGTACTGCTCGGCCGTCAGCGGGAAAGTACCGAGTGGCACAGCTAGACTGGCAGCATACATATGTATGTAGACCGATAGTACGCAGGGGACCTGTTAGCCAGCATGTACTCACTACCTTCAAGAACGGATTATGCCGGTATCCAGCTCTGCTTCTTATGTACAGATACTTGTAGGCAGTATCACCCTCCAACTTTCCAGGTCCCCGGCTCCAGCCTCCCACAGGCGGCCAACATCCCCTAAGCCACAGCACCCCCAGCAGCGTCGGACCACTAAGGTTTCTCTGCTCAGCCCCAGCTCAAGCATGGCTCCGCCACAGACGCAGTCTCCTCCCACCACTCCTCCCTCAATCTCCTCGTTCTAGCATCACCAAGCTCCAGGCGCGACAACAAGCCCCCAACCAATTAGACACTTTATATTCCTTGCTACCGCGCGCCAGATGTTTTCCTCATGTCTGGTTCGCCCCCCGAGCCTGAAAATGCCGCACCCCCTGCACTGCTGAGGCCTGCGAGCCGCTGCGCCGTGGCCGACGATGACGATGTCGAGGGTGCCTCGTCGGACTCATCGCCGCTCTCTTCTGTCCACGGCGCCGCATCTCGAGTTTCTGCCTCCCCGAATCTATCCAAATCCCTTGATACTCCTGCTCGACCCCGGGACTCCCATTTCGGCGAAGATTCAAAGCCTGTCGCGGCCAGACAACCCGGTCCATCTTTGTTGACCAAGGCTCTGGCCTCAGCCCGGGGCATTCCCGCCCCTGATGCCCATCTCCACGAAGTCCTGCTACCGACACCCCCCCAACCCGATCACTTAACCTCGAACCCGAGAGCCTCACCAGACAAGAAACCCCCTATTGCCCGTCCATCGCGAGATGGTCTGGCTTCCGACGGCCAAGCACATGCGCCCCTGGATCGTGGCGTCTCACAGCCGGCGGCAATGATTGCGTCGGTTCCTGTCTCCCCCGGGCCTTGGTCGCACAACCGAACCGCCATGGCCTACATGGGGGACGTGCTTGCCGTACACCGCAACTCGTCCTCAGACGTTGCCGAGAACAAGCATCTCACTTCACTGGGACTCGAGTCGTCGTCCCCAGGACTTTCTCATCGCTCGTCATCGTCTGGTCGCGGCGCATCTCCCCAAAATGCCATCACGCCGACCAAGTTTTCTTCCATGGAAATGTCAGAGCCATTACATCCTTCTTCCTCTCCCCCAGCGCGTGATACTCTGCGAACACCTCGCCCTTCGTCGCTTCGCCATAGCAACATCGAGCACGCTGTTACTAGGACACCTGAGAAGACGGAAAAGGCCTGGTCAATCGGCTCCGTCGGCGGCGATGAAGCCGATGGCCTCGTCGAGCAATCGGTCACCGAAGCCATGGCCGGTGTGGAACCCAACGCGCGGAGCCGCAAGGCCAGCTACAGTCTGCGCTTTTTCAAAGAAGGCTTGCCTCAAGATGAAAAGGGTCGCCGCAAAGATACGAGGCAGGGGCACCGCGATAGACTGCCGTCGGCATCTGAGGAGGGGCCTCAGCAGACGTTTGACTACGCCCCAAGCACGCCTCCTTCTTCACTGCCTCTTCCGACGCCGGTGGCCGAGGTTCCCTCAAGCTGTGGAACGACCGGTCAGGAAGAACCTGCATACTTCGCCTTGGATCGTGCTGTCTCGCCGGCACTGTCCGCACAGCCCCGCCGAGGGGATACGATGCAACCCGCCGCTGAGGCGATAGATGGACTGCTGGAGACGACCAACGACGCCTCGGCTGGTGAGCACCTCGACGGCTTAGATGCCGATGGAGACGCGGATGCTGAGGCGGATGCCGAAGATTCAGGCGAGGAGAAGATTTCCTCGGCCGTCTTTCTTCCTCATCAAGAGATGCCTGAGGCCCGTCTGCGTGCGGGTCCCGGCTTGAATACTGCCTGTATTGCGCAGCCTAGGTCGCTTTCGCACAGTAAGGCTCATCCGTGGCTCGTCAAGGCCGACGAGCCCGAGCCCGAGCCGGAAATCGATGACAAGGACGAGCCGGCCTTGAGCTCTCCCCGCGTGCGCCCCCGTGAGACTCTAGTGGTCCGCAGAGGCGATGAGTGTGCTCTGGAAGACGACGGCGAGGTGAAGAGCTACGTGCCGTGCAGAGTCTCGAGCGAGGATAAAGTCCATGTCCGGAAGCCCCTTGAAGCCATCGAGCTCATCCCATACAAACACCAAGTCGGCGGTCACACCACCTTGTGGCGCTTCTCTCGTCGAGCCGTCTGTAAGCAACTCAATAATAGGGAGAATGAGTTTTACGAGACCATCGAAAGATACCACCGTGACTTACTACCGTTCCTCCCCCGGTACGTTTCAGTTCCTCCCTCTCATGCAACATGGGTCCGAGAAGCAAGGGCAAGGTTTTGCTAATTCGTGTCGTTCTGCAGTTACATTGGCGTCTTGAATGTCACCTTTCAGAAGCTCTCTCGCCGCAAGAGCGCCGCTAAGAAGGACGACTCGGCAACCGTCGACCGCAGAAAGGTCCTGGGCGAGGCAACCAAGGAGAATCTGAGCGAGGCGACCAAGGAGAGTGTTGGCGACGCCACCAGGGACACATTGGCCAATGGGAATGGCAACGGCGTCGCCCGTCCGATGGTGTCGGTGAGGGTGGTGAGCCAGTCGATGGCCGGCTCCAGTCTGCAGATCCCGACTGTGACGTTTGACGATAACAAGCATATCCTCCCGCGTAACCTCCTCCAGCCAACGGCATCTCCCGAATTCTTCCGCCGCCGCAGCGTATCTACAGACGCAGTTGATCCGTCGCCGCCTCGACCTTCGCCGCTGCCTCGACCCGCCCTCGACGAGAGGCCCAATAGCTGGGGGGCGACGACGATAAACAAGCGTTTGCGCAACGAGGTCTTCAACGACGCCTTTCTCAAGGCCCCAGTCGAGGTACAGAAGCACCGTCGGCCTCACCAACGGGCGATTCCTCGGCCCATCCGGCCATCTCATTCAGACCCAAACCTTGGACCTCCAGATATGCCTACCCAAGACTCAAGCCAGGCCCCGTCCTCTCCCTTGGGCTCACATCACGAGCCTTCGGCTCGCCCGAGACCTGTGTCGGATTTGCTGGAGCCGGTGTCTCGAGTCACCATCGAGGACATTACCGGCTCCAGTGCGCCAGAGCCGCAGACGCTCAAGTCGGAACTTGTGGCTGGTAAGAAAAAACGACGCTTCTCCGCCGGCGGGCTTCGGCGGAAGCCAGAGGACGTGCGTGAGCCCCGTGGAAGCCTCAAGTACTTTGAGGAAGCCGACGACGTCGACGACTTCAAAGCGGCTGCGCGAAACGCTAGAGTCATCGAGGAAGCTACGCCAGCAGTGGACGAGTTGTTGGATCCGACGATCGAGTTCCGTAAGATTCCCCGACCCATCAACCCGAAGGAGGCCAAGAAGGAGGCGCAGACGCGTCCCGACCGGGTCGAGTATTTCCTGTTGCTGGAGGACTTGACGGCGGGCATGAAGCGGCCTTGCATGATGGATCTCAAGATGGGCACGCGCCAGTACGGCGTCGACGCTACCCCCAAGAAGCAGAGGTCGCAGCAGGACAAGTGCCTGAGAACGACGTCGGCCGAGCTGGGCGTCCGGATCTGCGGGTTGCAAGTCTGGAACGCGCGGACGCAGAGCTACGACTTTCAAGACAAGTATTTTGGCAGGCAGGTGAAGGCTGGGCCGGAGTTCCAGGCGGCACTGCAGAAATTCCTCTACAACGGCGTCGAACTTGAAAGTGTGCTCCGGCACATCCCGCTGGTGCTTCAAAAACTGGCACGGCTAGAGCATATCATCCGCGGCCTCCGCGGCTACCGGTTCTACGCTGCCAGCCTGCTCATGTTCTACGACGGTGACGCGACCGAAGATGGCGGTTACGAAACTATGTACGACTCGACGACGGACGGGGCAACGGATACGGAGGAGACTTCGAGGAGGAAACGCAAAAACCGGCGTGACATTGACTTCAAGGTGGCCGACTTCGCCAACAGTCTGACGCCGCTCGACAAGATGCATGACAGGCCCTGCCCGCCCCAGCATCCGGAACAGGCTGACGGAGGCTTTCTGAAGGGACTTGCAAGCCTGCGGAACTACTTCCTACGCATTCAAAGTGATGTCCGGGCCGAGTTGGGCATGGGTTCGCCTGGCCTCCGTGAGCCTAGAGCCAGGCTTGCTGTAGACGGTGATGGAGCTATCAACGACGACGCGGGAGGTCGAGCTGAAATTCAAGACGAAGAGGGGTTTATCAGCGTTTAGTCGTGACGAGGATGTTGCCGGTGTTCAGGTTCAACTTGGACGAGGTACGGCGTCCGTCATAATCATGGCCATTATCGCCTCCCTGTTCACCTCTTTTACCCTCTCATCCTATCTCTCCATATATTATTTATACTTTAATGGTTGACGTTCTTCCCTCTTGTTCTCGCAACGGAGCACTGGGGTAGTTTGGTGCTGTTCGTTCAGCGGTTTCGGTGTTTTCACTCGTTGCTCGCTGGGAGGACGCTGTGAATCGGGGCACATCAGTCGACATTTGCCGTGGACCAATCCTTTTGACGAGCTCCGGTCCATGGGATGGCATGTTGGCAATGGTTATGTTGTCGGATTTGCCAGCGATATCCATCGTTCTTGGCGAGCCTTTGTCTTCCCGCCCTGGCAATTGTCCCTGCGGGGAGACGGAGTTTCGGTGAATCCAGCGTGCAAGGTCGGGAGCGTTGGCATCTTCTTACCGTGTCGGCGATGGGCTTTGTGGATGTTGAGAGCTTGAAGGACAGGGAGGTTTAGATTGCTAGAGAAAATCAATGGCCATCGCTTGCTGGCGGGAGTTATCACGATGAGGACTCGGTTCCTCATTTGTCTTTTCATTGTGAAGGCATACCTAGAAACACACCAGCCTGGCTTGGAGGCAGTGAAGAGAGACTTCGACCCGAAGGTTCCCGAAGGGGGGTGAAGACAGTCGAAACGTAGGAAGATTGAAAAGTAGAAGAGAGGAGGAGAGGAGGAGAGGAGGAGAGGAGGAGAGGAGGAGAGGAGGAGAGGAGGAGAGGAGGAGAGGAGGAGAGGAGGAGAGGAGGAGAGGACGAGGGGAGGGCGAGGAAGAGGAGAAGAGAGAGAAGAGAGCAGTCAGGGGGGAGAAGCATCATCGATCAGTGAAGATTTGGAGAAAGGGAGGAAACTGTGCACAAGATGAAGACATGGAGGTAGAAAAGAGGCAGTGAAAAGCACGGACGCAAAGCCACAGCCCTAATAGGGGGGGAGAGAGAGATAACAAGGAGAGAGTGATGCCTGGTAAGATAGGCAGAAACCAGCCCTTTGAATTTTTTTTCCCTAACCAAGCAGGGCGTTGCCACCCCTGAAGGCGTTTCCACCTCACTGCCAGCTGCCAGCCACAGAGGGACGAAAACATATAAAATCTCCCAAAATACCCCCCCCCCCCCCCCCCCCCCGCCCACACAACTCAACCTTTCCCTCCCCATCATCACCCTCTTCACAGGCCTCTTGAGCCCAGCATCAACAAGCATCCCCTGATCCCCATCAACAAGATATAGCCCTTCTAGTCTCTTCTTTATTACCGATCCATTTATGTATCTGTCACTCGCAAGAAGACTTTTCTTTATCGTACTCTTCTGCCTCATCGCCGAGTGGATCGAATTCCGATTCTACGGCTTCAACTTCAGTGAATACCTGGACGAGAACTCTACCACCGGGCCTCGCGACGAGCTCGACGAGCTCTAAATCTAAATGTCCTTCCAGGATCCGGTTCGTCGGATCCTGGTCTGGCGAGCCGGCGTGCCGACGAGGGCGGAGCGGGAGGACCCCTTCGCAGATGTGGACGAGGCCTCTCTGAATCGTCCCGCCTCGGTCATTGTGAGTTTCTCTTCTCGTGGGGAGAGGAGAGTCGTCGCCGTGAAGGGTCTTTTGATTTTCTAATCACGTCGCGTCTTCGTCCTTGATAGGGGTATTTGGACGACAGCTACGACTCCATCGCTGTCGACGGTATTGACACCGAATATCCGCCCGACCTCCCTCCTCGCCCGCCAGGAAGGCTTGGTTTCGTCCGGACGGATACCGCTGTTGACGCGGGCTCCTCCAAGAAGCCGTCGGGCAGGAAGAGTTGCCGCAGCTTGGCCCGGGTCTTGGCCTATTTCTCACGCAATCGAAAGGAGGCGGCTCCCATGCCGCCCCCCATCATCTCGCCTGACAAGCCGGTTCATATGAATTTTCTCTTCGTCGGAGGCAAAGGCTCGGGACAGACGAGCCTCTTATTGTGAGACTCAACCGCACTTTTTACTTCCATCCTAACCTTTCAACTAACTCCTGCTACTCTAGTCGTTCCCGCTTTGGATATTTCCCGGACGTGAGGAGATGGATTCCTCTTCGGCCCCCTTGATAGGGCTTTACTGACGGGTTCAGGTGAACGGCTTGGGTCGTACCATGTACGAGTCGTACCCAAAGAGCGACATTTATCACGGTCAGCCGGTCACGCTTGAGTTCTAGGATACCTCAGGCGCACCGGATCTGAACACCGTGGAGCGTCTTGCTCACGTTGTCTGGCACGGCATTTTCCTCTGCTTTGACATTGGCCAGAAGGTTTCCATGATGACCATTGTCCAGTGGGTGCGTGACAACTACCACGCATACATACATACAAATACTGACTTGAAGCCGGATCCAGTGGATTCATGCTCGATCCCGAGGCTTCAACTTGTCGACTCAGTTGTTCTTGCCGCTTGTCCTCCTCGTCGGGAACAAGTGTGACCTTCGCCAGTCGTGCCCCGGCGGAACTGCCAATTGTCCCAGCGGCTATTATCATAGTTGCTGTGTGACCGTTGCCGAGGTCCGTTTCTCGAAGCAACAACTGGACGTGAAAGCTGACTTCTCTCTCCGGCTTTCCAGGGGACAGCTATGGCCGTCAGCATCCGAGCCGACCGCTATGTCGAATGCTCTGCTCTTACGGGCGAGGGCATGGACATGGCTCTGGACGAATCGGCTTCCGAGGCCACGCGACTGCTCATTGCTCGAGCCACGGCCGAGCGACACCTGCGACGGGACAATTGATCTTTCATTTCCCTTTTTTGATGGCCCGGCCGAGAAGACGAACACTTTTTTACGTGCTTTTTTTTTTCTCTCCTTTGATTTTCTATGCCTTTTGCTCGGGTGGACGAGGCCTGAGCTGACGAGTGTGCCTGTCAAAAGACCGCCGGACAATGTTGATGAGCCTTTCCAAGGGGCTTGAGAGAGGCTGTTGGGGGACTTCTTTGAGGCCTGGGGGTGCTGGTGAGGCTTCAGGGGGGGGAAACCATGCGAGGACTCTGAAGTGCGGGACGACATCACGGAAAGGCTGGATTTGTTTTTTCTCCTATGTAATTATGCCGGGCCATCAAATCGAGACTCTTTAGTGCGACTCTCTGGTGATCGCGATATTTGCCTTGATGCTGTCTTCCATCTCAAGCAATCGTATTTCTGACTCGACGTACCCTAGACCAGCATCGGATATCACGTGCTATCCGACAACAACAACCCTTCCGGTCTCGTCTATCAAGGGGGAAAGCTTGAGATTCACCGTCTTCCTCATGGACGCCTCGGCGACGGGCCCTTCAGCCATCACCGGCCTCGTCCGTCCGAGCAGCATTATTGTGACGACATGCTTCGCCTTAGCCGTGGCCATGGCCATCTTCGTGACAGTACGTTGGGACAGTCGCGCTTCTCTGCTACTATACAGCTGATAGATAATTCTACTACGCCTTTCCCCCGAAGACAAGACGTGCGCAGCTAGTCCGCCAACGCCGTGCCATACGCTGGCCCCAGACAGGTTCTACCGTTGTCCAGCCGCAAAGGCCTGATTCATACTACCTCTTCGTCCTTGGCTCTGGGGGCCATACCAAGGAGATGCTCATGATGATGGACGATGGTTTCTGCGACTTTGTCGGCTTTCACCGTCGTTACCTGCTCTCCAGCGGTGATCGCGTGTCGCGACACCAGCTCGAAGACTACGAGACCAGGCTGGCGAGTCTGTGCCGCGCTGCAGGCACCTCGCCCGGCACATACGATGCGCGCACCGTTGCCCGCGCCCGGCGCGTTCACCAGTCGCTGCTGACGACGCCTCTGACGGCTCTGGCCTCCGTCATCGGCATCTTCACTGTGCTACTGTCGCCGCCTGCAAGAGCCAGAAGGCTGCGGTACCCGATGCTCGTCTTTTCCAACGGGCCGGCTACTGGCTTCTGCGTCGCCTTCGCCATACATCTGCTCAAGGTCTTCTGCGTCGTGCCTGAGGACGTAATGCGCTTCGTCTACATCGAGTCCTGGGCGCGCATCTCGACGCTGAGTCTTACGGGGCGGTTGTTGCTGCGGTCGGGTTTCGCCGATGCTCTGTACGTCCAGCACCAAGAACTTGCTGCCAAGTATGGGCTGCCATGTGCTGGGGAGATGGTCCTCGGCTCGAGACGCCCGGACGAGTAGCTTTAAGGTGCTATTACCTCGCGGTTAGTTGTATACGTCAATTGATACCTACATGTACCTATGCTCATCTGCTCTCCTGGTCTCGTCTACTGGTAGCGTCACCCGCCGACGCCGCAAACTCATCCGAATCTGCTTCCACGTCATCCTCCACCCCCGAAGCACCTGATTCCGACGTCGGAAGGACGTCGTCGAGCAGGTTCTTTTCCGAGGCCAGAATAAGCGCATTCTCCGTCTGGGCCCATTCCTTCCACTTCTCATACTCTTGGTCCTCGAGCATCATGCCGATTTCCAGCCTCGACTTGCCGAAGTAGGCGCCCACGTATCGAGCCTCCTCCACCGCGACTCTCTGCTCTATCTCTTCCGCCTGGCGCAAATCGTAGAATTCGTATCGGGCCTCGTCGTAGGCCTGGCTCTCACTCATTTTCTGGTTCTCCATCAACCACATCTGACGCTGGACCACGCTGGCTTCGTCATCAGTTATTGATGCCGGTACTGCTTCCAACGAAAACGTACCACTCTCCCGAAAGGGCCATCTCGGGCTGCTGCACGCCTTTGCTCCAGTCGCAGCGCTGGTAATCCTTGCCGTCGGTCTCGGCGAAGACGCGGGGACGAGCCAGCTCCCACGGGTGGTCCTTATAGAAGACCTTGCGCAGCTTGTCCTCCAGGAAGACGATTTGCTGAGGCCGGTAGAGGCTGCGGGTCCGCTTCGCTCCGTGTTGTGGCGATATGGTCCGTACGAGCGTCTCGGCTGGCGGGACTGAATGCATCACGTTGAACCAAGGAGGCTGCAGCGAACGCACGCCCGGAAGGACATTGCTTTGAAGTTCCAGTGCCACGGCCCTGTAGACGCCAGCGGGCCGTATTCGGCGACCCATCGCAGCGGCAATTCGTTGCCGAGTTGATGCTGATGATGTTAGTGAGCCTTTGTTGGGAGAGAATCTGTGTCGCGGGAGAGAATTTCGGCCGAAGTTTAACCGGACCTACGATGACATCACGAGAGCTTAACAAAAAAAATAATAACACGAGCTGATGGCTCTCTACGGATACAGCAGCTTGAATCGGCGAACCGCCAGCTCTGATATCTCAATCACCTCTGCCGGCCTTAAATGACCAGAGGTTCCATCTTCATAGTACCTCTCTGGCCGACACGTGGCGCCGCAATCGATCAGGGCGACTCGTTGCAGCGACTTCTGCGGTCCAGGTCCATCATGAGGAGCAGCTCATGAGGATTCACAGCCGACTGGACTCTCGAGCGCTGCTCTCGGCCGGCCGCAGAAACACACACGTGGTCGCCTCGCCTGCACGACCGAGAGCCTGTCCTCAGAGCTCCGTCTGGCTCCGCTCTACCTTTTTGTCCCCTTCTCTACCCGGCCAGTTTCGCCGCCGCCGACTGAGAAGCTGTCGTTCCTCTGCAAGTCGATCACCCCCTAAGCCCATCGATAGGCAGTACCTGCTGTCTCTCGTTGGCGGCGAGTACGATGAGAGCGTCGATCAGCTCTTCGACTTCTACAGAGATCCGTACCGTCGTGGCTATGCCCTCCCAGACGGGCCCAAGGTCAGGGTGTCAGACAAGAAGTCGGACGTGCAATATCCGTCTCATGGGGAGACGGCCCGAGGCGACGAGAATGAATGGCGGCTCGTGTTACAGCTCTACGTCGCCATCGGTCAAAGGCTGCGGAACCCGAACCGCATCTCGCTCGACTCCATATACAAGATTTACCGCCGACTGTCTGAACCTCGCATGCTGCTCCTTTCCTGGCACTGGCGGAGCCGGCTGATGAGGGTCATGGGCACGCCGCAGCGCAGGAACATCGAATCCATGCTCCGCTACTTTGCCCTCGTTGCTGACGTCAAGAATGCCGGGCTCACGCTGCGGCTCTCGGAGTGGAACTATGCCCTGTCGCTTAGTGCCAGGTACACCATCCGCAGCACGTACCGCGAAGTCGAGTCGACACTCCGGCTGTGGCGAGAGATGGAACGCGAGGCGCACGTCCGAGGAAACGAAGTGACGTTCAACATTCTCTTCGACGTTGCTTCCAAGGCCGGCAATTTTACTCTCGCCGACATGGTCTACCGTGAGATGGAAAGCCGAGGCATCGAGTTCAACCGTTTCCATCACGTCAGCCTCATCCATTTCTTTGGGCTCAAGCTCGATTCGGCCGGCATCCGCGCAGCCTACCGGGAAATGGTCGAGTCGGGCCAGATGATCGACACCGTCGTACTCAATTGTGTCATCTCGGGCCTCCTCCGCTGCGGAGAGGAGGCCGCGGCCGATGAGGTATACGAGCGGATGAAGGGCAACCATACGCTCGCTGCGGAGTTGCCCAGCAGGAACTACATGCTGAATCGGGTCATCTCCAAGGTTCTTCTCATGTTTTCCAAGGTCTCAAGAAGGTATCCTGAGCTGAAGAATCCGCTGCAAGCGAGAGTTCACCTCTCTCCCGACCTTCGTACCTACAAGATGCTGGTGCGCCACCATGCCATCCGACTGGGAAACATCAACAAGGTCGCGCAGTACCTTGACGAGATGAAAGGCCTCGTCATACCCGTGCACCCAACCATCTTTCTGGCGCTCTTCAAGGGCTTCTACCTCTACGGCGGCTTCCCCGGTTCCGACTGGAGCCAGACGAGGTTGGACGGGGTGCTCTTGGCCTTGTACCAGGCTCGGGACACGCACGCGAACGACTTTCCCATCTACGGCTGGCTGGTCATCTGGGTGCTGCGGGCTGTGAAGAGGTGTTCCTCAACGGAAGCTGTGGCCGAGGCATTTGACGAGCTGAACAGGCGCTGGGACGTTCCTGCGGACCGTCAGGCTGTCATGTTTCAGATATACGACAGCATCCGTACTGGTAGGGACTTGACAGCTCCGTGGCGCATGAAGAACGGCATGGCGCACGGGCGCGGCATCAGAGATGGCGCTTGGTTGTAGGAGTAGCTTCCCAGTTTGCTCCATGTAGGATGACTTTGCATACGTACCAGAACGTACGATTTCATACCCTGATTTTCCGAGAACAAAACCCATTCTTCGCCGGATCGTGAGAAGGCTGTGATGGTTTTCGTCTCGCGGCCAGCCATACGGATGAAGCGTATACTCGAATTTGAGCCCTTTACAGACTGCCCGAAAGCTTCGCGACGCGATTCCAGCTGTATCGTAGGCTCGTAGCCGCACGATGGACCCGGTAAGTTCGCAGGGAGCAGTAGACGAGACCAATGTTTGCTTCAGCTACCTGTTTGCTATAAGCGCTCTGCCACGGCAAACAGCCTCGTTCCACCTCGCCATATCTATCTAAACAAGCTTTCGATACCGGACCTTCGCGCGACAGGCTTAGAAGTCTTTGTATGTCTGAAAGACTGCGCGCTGTCAGCGCAATGCGACGTCAATTCGGTAGGGAGAGGGCGAGCAACTGACCGGCAATGCCAAAGGGGGCACCGAAGGCGGCAGCGGCAACCGACCAGTAGCAGATGGGGAACCACTTGCTGCGTGGATTGAAGGGAAGGTTGGAATATGGGCCCTCGGGATAGTGGTAAGGTGAGGACATGCGAGGCCTCGTGGCGTGGAAGGCCCTGCGGGACACGAGCTGAGTCGTCGTGCGGGTGGCGGCGCGGGAGAGCATCTGTCGAAGGATTGATTAGCTGTTGGTCAAGGTCGATGGGAAGAGCTGATGATAGAAAGGGAAGATTTACTTTGATCGGGTAGATGCTTGTGGTGCGAGTCTCGATTTCGAAATGCGGACGACGGCAACCAAGTTGAAGCTCTGGCCGTGATAATGACGAGATGAAGCTGGACCTTGAGTGCAGCGGCTTACGTAAGTCGATCCATTGAGCCGCTTCACCGCCTGCCCGTCTGATAACAAGTTTTTTTCTCCGCCGCTCTTTTTCTGCTTCCTTATTTATCGATCGACGATTCCCCGGCCCTTAGCCGCATCAAATGAGCGGCACGGAATTAGATCAGCTGCCTCATCAAGCAGCATTGCAACTGATGCCGCACTGACCGTTGCTGGGCAGCAAGGGAAAAACAACGACTCACGATGGATGAGATGTTTGATGTCTTCGAGGGCAAGGCGGTGCCCCAGAGTGACAGCGATGCCGAGAAGGCGACGCAAACTAGCAGGACTCGAGACAAGTCCAAGAAGCGAAAAGCAGACGAGGCCATAAACGGTGCTGCAGTCAAGGAGGCGGCCGATGTCGATATGGGCGATGCTCCCGAGTCTTCCAACGATGATGACTCTGACGAAGAGTCCGACACGCCCAGTCAACAGGACAAGAAGCGGCGTAGGAAGGAAGACGGCGCCGGGGGACCCGTCATAACCGACACCTTTCAAACGGCCCAGTCGAGAGAGGTCGCCGGCGCAACGACGCTCCTCCCCCAGGATGCCTCTCTCGTCCTGTCACACAATATCCAGCATCAGGTCGCCCTACCCCCGGACCTGGATTACGAGTACGTGCCACTCTCGGAGCACAAGTCGCCAGACGAGCCGGCGCGCACGTGGACCTTCAAGCTCGACCCTTTTCAGAGTCTGTCCGTTGCCTCGATCGAGCGCGATGAAAGCGTGCTGGTGTCGGCGCATACCAGCGCGGGCAAGACGGTTGTGGCTGAGTACGCCATCGCACAATGCCTCAAGCGCAACCAGCGCGTCATCTATACGAGTCCCATCAAGGCTCTCAGTAACCAGAAATACCGTGACTTTGACGCCATCTTCGGCGACGTTGGCCTCATGACGGGAGATGTCACCATCAATCCTACTGCCAGTTGCCTCGTCATGACGACGGAGATTCTGCGATCTATGCTCTACCGCGGCTCAGAGATTATGCGAGAGGTTGCCTGGGTTGTCTTCGACGAGATCCACTACATGCGGGACAAGATCCGAGGTGTCGTTTGGGAGGAAACCATCATCATGCTTCCCGACAAAGTCCGCTACGTTTTCCTCTCCGCCACGATCCCCAACGCCTTCCAGTTCGCCGAATGGATCGCCAAGATCCACCACCAGGCATGCCATGTCGTCTACACCGACTTCCGGCCGACGCCGCTGCAAAACTACTTCTATCCCGCCGGCGGCAAGGGGGCTCGCATCGTCGTAGACGAAAAGGGCATCTTCAACGAGCAAAACTTCAACCAGGTCATGAAGGAGGTCGAGGAGAAAAGGGGCAGCGATCCGGCCGACCCCAACGCCAGGATGAAAGGCAAGGGCAGAAATAAGAAGACGAACAAGGGAGGCGTCGATGAGGGGTCTGACATCTACAAGATCATCAAGATGACCATCAAGAAAAAGTTCAACCCCGTCATCGTCTTCAACTTTAGCAAGCGCGAGATTGAGCAAATGGCCATTTCAGTATCTAACCTCGACTTCAACGACGACTCGGAAAAGGCCATGGTAAAAAAGGTCTTCCAAAGCGCCATGGACACCCTCTCGGAGCAGGACCGCGAGCTACCGCAGATCGTACACATTCTGCCCCTGCTTGAGCGAGGCATAGGCGTTCACCACTCGGGCTTGCTGCCCTTGCTCAAGGAGACTATCGAGATATTGTTTCAAGAGTCCCTGATCAAGGTCCTCTTTGCGACCGAGACCTTCTCAATTGGGCTAAACATGCCCGCCAAGACGGTCGTCTTTACCCAGGCGAGCAAGTGGGACGGCATCAAGGTGCGCCCCATCACGTCGTCCGAATACGTCCAGATGTCCGGCCGAGCTGGGCGGCGAGGGCTCGACGCCCGAGGCATTGTCATCATCATGGTCGACGATAAGCTGGAGCCCGACGTCGCCAAGCACATGGTCACCGGCCAGCAGGACAAGCTCAACTCGGCCTTTCACCTCGGCTACAACATGATTCTCAACCTCTTGAGGATAGAAGCCATCTCGCCCGAGTACATGCTGGAGAAGTGCTTTCACCAGTTCCAGAATGCAGCCAGCGTCCCCGCGTTGGAGAAGGAGCTAATGGCTCTTCAGCAGGAGAGGGACGGGATGGCGATCCCGGATGAAGCCACTATCAAGGATTACTACCAGATCCGGCAGCAGCTCAACACGTTCACGAGGGACATGCGGGCCGTCATCCAGCACCCGCAGTACTGCCTCGACTTCCTGCAGCCGGGGCGGCTGGTGCAGATTTACAATCCCAAGCAGTCGCCGGACAGCGTCGGAGGAGGGGTCGATTTCGGCTGGGGCGTCGTCGTCAACCACAGTGCCCGCAAGGGACCTAAGATGGGCGAGCCCCAATACAGCATGCAGGAGTCGTACATGATCGAGGTGCTACTGCCTATATCGGCGTCCAGCGTGGATATTGCGCCCAGCCAACCGGCGGGGGAGATGCCGCCCGGCCTGTCGCCGTCAATGAGCGAGCAGGATACGATCCACGAGGTGGTGCCGTGTCTGCTCACCTGCATCAAAGCCATCAGCCAGATCCGCATCTTCATGCCGAAGGACGGCCTGAAGACAGAGCAGGATAAGGAGCAGGCGCACAGGTCGCTCACCGAGGTTAAGCGCAGGTTTCCCGACGGCGTGCCCATCCTGGACCCCATCGAGAACATGGACATCTCGGACGAGTCGTTCAAGAAGCTCCTTCGCAAAATCGAAGTTCTCGAGTCCCGCCTTTTGGCTAACCCGCTCCACATGTCGCCTTTGCTGCCGTCGCTCTGGGACCAATACCACAACAAGATGCAGATCCAAGAAAGGGTCAGGGAGAAGAAGAAGGCGATGGCCAAGGCGCACAGGGCTGGCACAAATGGAGGAGCTCAAGTCGCGGAAGCGGGTGCTGCGCCGGCTCGGATTTATCAACGAGGCGGATGTAGTACAGCTCAAGGCGCGAGCGGCGTGCGAGATCTCGTCGACCGAGGGCCACGAGCTTGTGCTGTCGGAGCTGCTCTTCGACCGCTTCTTCAACGAGCTGACGGCGGAAAAGTGCGCCGCCGTGCTGAGCTGCTTCATCTTCGACGAAAGGGTGGACACGGATGCTCTCAAGGAGGAGCTGCAGAAGCCGTACCGCGAGATTCAGGCTAAGGCGCGCATGGTCGCCAAGACTAGCCAGGAGTGCAAGCTCGATATGAACGAGGAGGAGTATGCGACCAGCCTCAAGTGGCAGCTTATGGAAACGGTGTATCGATGGGCTCAGGGACGGCCGTTTTTGGAGATTTGGTTAGTCGTTTTGCCTCGGCGCCCCCCCCCCCCCCCCCCCCCCCCCCCCCCCCCCCCCCC
>LKCN02000001.1:4764524-4776157 GCA_001633055.2 Ophiocordyceps polyrhachis-furcata BCC 54312 | reverse complement strand
CCCCCCCATTTCTTATCTTCCCGGCATGACGAGCCTCGACTGACCAAGAAAATTCACAGTAAACTCACGAATGTGTACGAGGGCTCTCTAATCCGGCTGTTCCGTCGGCTGGAGGAGCTGCTACGGCAGATGGCTCAGGCCGCCAAGGTCATGGGCAACGAGGATCTGATGAAAAAATTCGAGGAGAGCTTGCAAAAGATCAGGAGAGATATCGTGGCCACTCAGAGTCTATATCTCTAAGCAGCCTGGTCCGTCGCGAGAGACGATAGGTCCTCGAGGAAGACGGCAGATGAAGCCCTTTGACGTCTCTGAAGAGCTTCTTTATAAATCTTTAATATTCGCCTTGTTTAGCCTCTTTTTATCGCCCCATTGTGATGGACAGCTCTTCAAACTTATGCCTGGGGCAGGGGGGGGATAAGCCTGGATAGGTACGTTCACAACTACGCATTTACGTGTCGCTGGTACAGATACCTAGGTCCGTTGTATGTAGGGGCGACAGTCAACAATATGATGTCGTCGTCTCCAACACATGGCTTCAATGCTGTTCCGAGATGCCCTTGACGATGCCAGTGGCGACGCTCAAAATGACTCCGAGACAGACGAAAAGTCGCCATTTGTCGTTCCAGATGAGGCCGCGAAGCAGCCAGGTGAAGCTGCCGAGAGGAAAGAAGAAGCCAACGAGCAAGCCGCGGACAAGGACATCGATGTAGGAGCTTATACTGACATCGTCATCGATGGTGTTAGCCGTGAAGGGCATCTGACCGGCATTTGAATCTATCCAAGCGTCCTCGAGGCCGCGCATGGTATCGGGGGAGGGCATCGAGTCCGGGAGGAAGCGGCTCGACTGGATGATGGCAAACTGGGCTCGGAGCGCCGAGACTTCCGACGGGGTGAAGCCGGCCTGGAGGAAGCGATCGAAGCCGCGAGGGCGGGGGCGCGTCCAGGGCTGTTGTTGGAGGTTGGTGCCGGCATCGGAGTCGTTGGGAGGGTCTTTGGCGGCGCTCTCCTCGGCGGCGAGGTCGTCGTCAGAGAGCTCGTCGCCTATGGAGCAGTTGACGTAGACTCGAGGAGGAGCGGCGGCGGGGGCATTTCCCTTATCCAACAGCCTGGGACGCTCTTGCTTTTGTCCCCCTTCGTCATCGTCATCTCCGTGGGCGGCGTCTTCGGTGCCGTGACGGTGATGCTGGGCGGGTGGCGGTGCGGAGGAAAGGGGTTTGAGGACGGTGCTGAGGGCACAAGAGTCGGGGAGAATGTGGCCCTGATGAATGAGGCGTAGGCGGTTGCGGATGGCGAGACGCGAGCGTAGAAGGTGCTTGAGAGAGAGGACGGTGGTTTGTCCGGGAGAAGCGACGTCGATTTCAGCGTCGGGGATGGAGGAGGAGAAGCGGATGGTGAGATGGAGAGGTGTCGAAGAGGATGACGGAATGGGGGCCGTCATATTGAAAGAGGCATCCTTTTATTCGTCGACTTCTTCTTCTTCTTTTCCTTCTCCTCAAAGGGAGGCAACGATTGCAAGAGTGACAAGGGGGAACAAGAGAGGTGGGTGGTGATGATGGATGACAAAGGCCTTCCCAATCGCAGCCAATGAAAGCCGCTTGTCCAGCCGCCGCTGCGCCACCTTCCGCGCTTTGCTTTGTTCCGCTACAGCACGTAGTCAGCAGGTCACAGACGCCTGTAATTTACTGATGTGTGATACATCATACTGATGAGTATGACTGATGGGGCGATGACCATAAATGCGCCACACACCGCCAGCGTTGTGTATGTAAGGGTCGTTCGCTCAAGCTTTCAAAGCAACCAACCATGGAGCGCTTCCGGGCGACGAGATACCTGAGCTGCTTCTATTGCGGGCGGCGATCTGGGCTTAAGAATGACGGGAACACGCGCGACTTTGTGTGTCTTCACTGCGATGCGACGAATTACCTGGACGAGGTGCGTTCAGTCCTTCCTCTCTCTCTCTCTGGCACATGCCACCACCACCACCACCCTCAGACTGACCAGCTCTCTCTGCCTTGCCCCGACCACAACAGAGAGGCGAAATCACAGACCCTCCCGTAGCGACAGACCGCGAAGCAACGACTACGAAGCTCTTCACGGCGCCAAAACCGCTACCGGCCTCGACAGACAGCATCTTCTGCACGACCTGCCTCAAGAACCAATACCTGCTCACCAGCTCGTTGGCGCAGTACCTCCCCGATGATCCGTCCGACCCGGACTACGCGCCGCTGGAGCGCAACTATCACCGCTACCGTCGTGGTCTGGAGAAACGCTACCCTCAGGTGTGCGACGGGTGCGCCAGCCGGGTCGAGGCGCGCTTGCGGCAGGCTGGCTATGCGGCCAAGACGGATCACCTGCGGCGCATGATGGAGCTGGGCCGCGGTAGGAAGACGGCCTCGGCGAATACGGCGCTGGATTGGGTTGATTGTCTGGGCGGCCTCGTCTGGGCGGCTGGCTTTGCCCTGCAGCTTCTCTGGCACCTGGTTGCTGTTGCGCCCTTGTTACGAGACGCCGGTGACGGGTTGCGCGACCCAGATGAGGCTGGGCTTGCTGTCGTGGCTACGACTTGGCTTGGTCGTCTTGCGTCTGTTCTCCCTGCGCCTGAGCTGCTCGTCCGCTGGAGTGTCGTGGCTGCTGTGGTGGCGGCCTGGTGGAACCCCTACTTTGTGCAGCTGTTTCGGGGCTTTACGAGGCATCTGAGCGGCTTCTCACGGTGGTATTCCTTCCAGGGTCTACTCGTCGTCGCCCGCCTCGCCTGCTGGAGCCTGGCTGGCGTCGAGGGCCACTCGCGCCAGGCGCTGCTGAGCCTTCATATGGCTATGGCGACCGTCATGATACTGGTGAGAAAAAGGGATATCGTCTCCGATCGTCTTGACCCTGCTGACAGCTTTGTAGATGTATTTCCTGGCGCAAAGGTCGATACGTGTCGATACATCCCCCCTGTTTGGTGTCGAGAATCACAAGGAGGAGGCGGCCTTGTCCCTGGTCAAGAGCAAGGACGAAGCTCCAAAGACGCTGTCAGATATGCTCACCGATGCCCTCGAGGCGGCACCGGGCTCGCCGTGCAGACAGGAACAGGTGCGGACGGACCGCCTCTCACCAAGTCCGGTGCGGATCCCTACCAACCCCTTAACCGCCTCGCTCGAAACCCCAAGCCGTCGGCCGCAGCAGGAGGTTCAGTATGCAGAGGAGATGGATTGGTCGCCGATCCCGCCGCGGCATCGCGCCTTTGCGCCCAACCGTCTCCGCGCAAGATCATGAGCATGCCTGACCAGCAGACGACGACACAAGGCAAGAATCCTTTTTGGTACAAGGTGCCGGCAGCGCCCTCGAATCCCGCGCGCCAGCTGAGGAACCCTCGGCGCGCAGCGGATCCGGTGACGAAGCCGGCGGTGGAGGAGGCGGATGGCTTCACCTTCTTCCCGGCCACGACGCGCGAAAAGAAGGGGCGGAGTCGGAAGAGCGACGGGGTGGAATTTCGTCAGCCGCAGTTTTTCGCGCCGGAGCGGGACGATGCTAGCTCCCTGGCTGATCTTTTGGGCCAGAGCTTCAGCCTCAGCCAGGAGGGTGACCAGGATGGCGACGAGGAGGGCGACGATGGCGACAAGCAGGGACGAATCGACATGCGTCAAGGGAAGAGCAAAAGGGGTTCACACGGAGGAGCGAGCAGGCGGCATCTTCGTCTCCTCGAGCCCATGACGCTCGTCGGCTTGCCCGTGCTATGGGCGTTGACCTTGATTTTTGCCGTGCCGTTCCGGAACGAGCTTCAGACGGCGCTCATAACCGCTGCTGGCGTAATTGCCTTTTTCGGCGCCGGCGAGCAGCGGAACGGCTCCGCGGCAGGACAGCTACTGGCAGCGTGGGCGACTGCTGAGCTGGCGGCCTCGTGCTGGGTCGCGTCTTCGCTGTGGAGGGATGGGAGCGGGCGGTTGTGGTATGGCTCAGGCGTGCTGACGTCGACGGTCGCTCGCGTGGCACTGAGACGGCTCGTGTCGACGGCATGAATGGAAAGACGGGAGAGAGAGAGAGAGCGTCTCAAGGAGTTGAGGGGCGGCGACGGACTCCCCCTTTGAGCTGCCGACGTGGTAGCAGCGGGCGGGCCAAACCGTCTTCTCGGGGTTGGAATACGAAGTCGCTGGATATAGGGGGGTGAGTTGTCAAGAAAATGCAGCTCTCATTGACTGGTATTTTAGAAGGCGTCTATTGCCCATTCAACGATTGTGCTCTTCACTTTCTACCAAGAGCCCCCCCCTGAACGAGGATGCCTCACGCGGACAAGGTTGAGCCTACGATAGCGGGCGTTGTGCTCAGGGTCAACGACGGCCGTCTAAAGCCGTCCGAGGTTTCCCTTCTCCGCGTTTCCTATCCGACGGAGCCGCTGGACAGGCTCCGGGAGCGATACAAGACCGAAGGCTACGTCTTTCTCAAGGGCCTTCTCCCGCGCGAGGACGTCCTCAAGGCGCGAGAAGCTTACTTCACATCCGTGTCGTCGAGCGGCGTCCTCAAAGCCGGCACGCGTCCCGTCGACGGCATCTTCGACAGCGATGCCTCGGCCGCCGACTTCCCCGGCATCGGCGCGGCAAGCGTCGCCAACTCGCGGCCCGGTTCGACGCCGGCGGCCGCCTTGTTCGTTGACCTTGCGCTGGCGGCGCACACGTCGAAGTGGTACGCTGGAAGCGAGGATGACGACGACGACGGCTTCGCGCGGCATCCGGCGCTGAGGGACTTTGTTGCGGCCTTTTCGGGGTGGGGGGGGAGGACGCTTGGGGTTCGGAGGTCGTTGTTGAGGAACAATACGCCTGGGAACGGGGCGATTGGCGTTCACTACGACCAGAGCTTTATGCGGTATGGTGAGCCGACGGCGGTGACGGCGTGGGTTCCGATGGGCGATGTTCGTCTCGAGGGAGGGGGGTTGATTTACCTTGAAGGAGGTGCGTTTATCTGCGTGCAGTTTGGACTCGAGTTGACTTGATATTCTCCTTTAGGAGATGCTCTTGGACAGCAGTTTGAAGCCGACTTCAACAAAAGGGCCAAAGAGGCCGGCATGAGCGACGAGGAGATGAGGAGCGCCTTTAACGCGCACATGATGAGCTCTGGCTTCCTGAGCAACGGGCCGGCCGAGTTTGGGAGGGAGCATGGACGGAGGTGGCTTGTTGCCGAGTATGAGGCTGGCGATGTGGTTCTCCATCGGCCGCACATGGTGAGGACATTGGATATCTATCTACTGGGCTGCCCTCTGATGTTGGTGATGGGGATCAGATCCACGCGTCGACTATCAATGACGATCCGGACGGGAGGATCAGGCTGGGGACGGACTTGAGGTTTGTTGACACGGGGAAGCCGTGGGACAAGGTCGGTTGTCGTCTCCCCTGTGTTGTGTGTCTGTGCTGACGAGTGCGAGTTGAGGCAGCGGTGGAATAAGCATTTTCGGTTCGATGATGGTGTCTGATCTGATGATATTGGGCCCAATGGATACTAACCTCACACGTCTATCGTCTATAAGATTTATATTGCTCGTATGTATATACATATATCCAACTCTAACCTCTCAAGTCGACCGCCGTGGTCGCGAGTCCCCGAGAATGGGGCAGCGAGCGGCGGTGTTGACCTTGGGCATCCTCGTCGACACAGGACCAACGCGTCGAAGGACGGACATCTTATACGGCTCCTCCAGGTCGTAAAAGACGAGATCGCCAGTGTCGTCTTCGAGCCCGTAGATGACGCCATCGCCAGTGGCGACGACGGCGGAGAAGCTATCGCCGCCGACCATCTCGGTCCCGGTGCTGACGTGCTCCCACGTAGCCGTCAGGCTCTCCCAGCGGAAGAGAGCGGGCCGGTTGGCGTGGTAATCGAAGCCGATGCCGTAGGCGTGGAACGGGTCGATGTGGGAGATGGTCCAGCCGGTGGGGAACCGCATCCGGACGCCGGTGCGGCGGAAGGCGGACTTGCCGCTGGTGAGCAGCGCGCCGGGGAAGCGAGCGTTGGGGTTGAGGTCGACGGCGGCGTAGTCTTTTCCCACCGTGCTGACCCAGTACCGGCCTTGCATGTCGATGGCTCCCATGGTCGGCACGAAGGGGAGTTCTCGGACGGGCTCGGTCGTGCCGTTGCGGTAGATGCGGACTACTTTGTTGAAGTCGAGGCCGTAGAGGAGGTGGTCGAAGGTGTTGTAGACCAGGCCTGCTATGTGGCCCTTTATCTGGTCGCTTAGTTGCCGTTTACTGCCGGAGGAGAGGTCCATCTGGTAGAGGTGGTTGTCTTGGATCACGTAGGCGTCGTGGTTGCAAGGGAACGTCGGAGCAGGCGTCGCCGGCCTCGGGGACTGGGGAGCCGGTGCAGGTCTCGGCGGTGCAGGTCTCGGCGGCGGTGCAGGTCTCGGCGGCGGCGCAGGCCTCTGGGGTGCGGGTCTTGGAGGCTGCTGAGGCGCCGGAGCCGGCCGTTGTCGGGGCGCGGGCGTCGGAGCCGGTCTCGGCGGCTGCTGAGGCGCCGGAGCCGGCACAGGCCTCTGGGGCTCGGGCCACGGTGCAGGTCTCGGGGGATAGGAGTTCGGTGCCGGCCTCTTGGGCTCGGGCCTCGATGACGGGACCCGCATGTGTTCGGACTCTGGCATGTTGGAGGGACATATCGGGGGGACGGTGACTGCGCAGGTGTCGCCGCCTAGAGGGCATACGCGGTGGGCGTTTGCCGTCGTCGCTGCCCATAGGAGGAGGGCTAGGATGACGAGGATCATGGTTCCTTGTCTGGTTCGGTTCGGTTACGGGTCTAGATAGGGGGTTAGACTATTGCAGATGTATGTATGTATGAGTGTGTGTATATACATATACATAACATATGTATGTATGTATGTATATATATTATATAGAGCGTCTTGTCTATAAACTTGTATGTATGTACATATGTATGTATGTGTGTATGTATGTGTTGGTTGTATGTTGATAGCATTTTGGTGCAAGTGTAACACTATATACATACATACACACATGTGTATGTATGGCATCTATCGGTATATCCTATAGGGTTTTAACTATGTATGTATGTATGTAGATGTCAGATCGTAGTATAGGTGCCCTCTAAGGACATAAAAAAAAAAGCAGCATTCCTTCGAACGAAAGGGGCTGGATACAGTCGGGAGAGGCGTGGCGAGAAGATATACTATGAGCATTCCTCTGGTTGGTTTCAAGATAGTAGGGTTAGGGACACATTATATGAGTAGTTCTATAGAACCTTCGTCTCTGGTCTTTGTTATATATATATATGTATATATGTATGTATATATATAATAGTGTTGCAACCCGCAAGCAGCACGAACCACCCCTTATAACCCGCCTTTACAGAAGTTCCTCACATTGTATGTATGTATGTACATGATAACCTACATGCATACATATACATATATGCAAAGTCGACTGGCAGGAGACTTTAGCAGTGAAACACAGCCAAGCATACATCACTTACATGATTGATTAATCAAAAAGGTTAGTCAGTCTCCTGATGATTTGCCATCAACTCATACATACATACGCTCGACGACTTGTAAGGCAAGGGAAGATAAGGCATAAGAAGATGCACCTTCTGCCGAGAGTTATTCCTACATATTGCTATACGTATGTATGTATCACCACATATATATGTACAACATGTAGGCAATGCAATTAGCAGTGAAGGCGGGAGTGTCACAGCCACACATTCATCAACCTTGTTCCCGGATCCATCTTATTATCCTTTATGCACTGCTGTGCTTCTCCATAGGCCCCTGATCCTGACGAGCATTCTCCATCCGGGCAATGTGCTGATTGCGCCGCTTCTTCTGCTGGCTACGACGGACCAAGAGGATGACGAGGCCAGCCACCATGGCCACGGCGGCCAGAGAGCCGATGACGATGCCGGCAATGTCGCCGCCGCTCAACAAGGACCTGCCGTCACTGGTCACAGCCGGAGGGTTCACGGCGCCCTCGTTGGGGCCTCCTCCGAACGGCTTCTTGTCGACCTTTTTGATCCATGGCGGGTTGATGTTGTCCTCTCCGGGGACGGTGGCATTGAAACACAACATGTCGTCGTCGAAGTTCTCGGCAAGGACGTAGGTGATGTCGGAGCAGACGTAGAAGGTCTGGTTTTCCGGCTTGTCCCAGTTGCTGCGGTAGATGACCTGTATCGTCGCGTTGGTTCCGGGGGAGACCAGGTCGGTTGGGGCGTCGGGGACGTCGACGCAGGTGTGTCCTGGGTCGAGGTCGTTCATGGTTGATTTGGCCATGTTGAGGGGGGTGAAGTCGCTGTTGTCCTTGGGGTCTTTCGCGTTGTTATTGTTGTTGTTGTAAGTATGGTATTCGAAGGAGACGGATGAAGAGAGAAAGATGTGCATACCTTTGTTGTAGGAGATGCTAATCTGCGTGTCATAGTAATCGTCCTGCGCAACCAGCGAGACCTTGCCACCCTCTACAGCCGAAACCGCGTCAGTGATTCTCCTTCGTTTCTCACACGAGCAAGACGAGGGGACGGACTCATGGGAAACTTGGTTCTGATGGCAATGGCGCCCGATGAGCCACACGGAGCCGTGTTGTCCATGTCACTAGTCCAAACCCGGCTCTGAGGCCAGAGCATGGAGGCAGGGCCCATGTTGTCGTCGGTGACGGGAGACGTCGACGGGTTCAACGGCGATTTCTTCCTGTCATGATGGCCGGCCGTAACGGCGGTGGCCATCAAGGCCAGGCCGAGAGCCAAGGAGGTTTCGATAGAATAGCGCATAGTTGCTCCGGCGAAGAAGGAGAATTAGAGATGGGACGGAGAGTGAGAGGGAAAAGAAAAGGTGGGGGAGGGAGGGAGGGAGGAGGAAGAAGAGAGATGAGGGAGGAGAGAGAAGGATGAGACGGAAGCGGGAGAGAGGAGAGAAGGCGGGAAGCGGCCGCTGAGAGGGAGCCAGATAAAACAGGCTCGGCCCTGGTAGCACGATTCCTTCTGCGAGGGGGGTTGGTTTTGGTTTTGGGTGGGTGGGTGGTGGTAGTATCCAGTGTGGAAGGTTTTTTTTTCAATACGTGTATAATAAGTATGTATGTATGTATGTAGACAAGATAACAACCTACGTTGTTCAAGGTAAGATATATATGTATGTGTGTGTATGTATGTATGTACAGGTTAATATGTATGTATGTATGTATGTATGTATGACCGTGATTCTCAACCAGTCATGATGGGAAGATGATCTGATTAGATTAGATGAGACCCCCCTCTTTCATCAAGACCTTCCGGACTCGTAACCGATGCGTGTCCATATGTACTCACACTGAGGCATTTTGTGCATGTGCTCTTCTGTTCTTCATTGGTCAACGAGGTAAGGTGGAGTCGAAAACGAAGAGGTGGATATATATGTACATACATATAAGCACTTCTTATGAAAGGAACAAACTTTGATTGTCTTGGAATTCGCTCATCTGCTGAGAGTTGAGATGAGAGGAATCATAGATATGTACATATGTATATATGTATATATGTGCATACATACACACATATGTTCACACATACATACATGGACACAAGTTAGATATCAACGTACGACGCGTCCCAACTTCCTTATAGGAAACAGCAAAAAGACAGACAGGACGGACGGTCAAGGGGAGGGAGGGGGAGGAGATGTGGGAAGAGGGGGGATCAATGCCAAGCATCACAACTCCTCTGAAATGTGACCTTTCGTCGTCGTCCAAGCGGCGCCTTTTCCCGGTGTAACCTCCGTCTTTCTCTTCTCTGCCGACGACATGGGGGGGAATCGCCCCTCCCAGTGCTAGGCAGCACTGTTTATTACATGTATGTATGTACATACATACATACATTCATATGTACATACATATATAGACCCATGCTGTGGCGACTGGAATGCAGCAATACGATGTTGCGTCTTGGTTGTTGAGACCCGTTTTAAGAGGCCCGAGGGAAGAGAAGAGAAGGGAAGAGAAGAGAAGAGAAGAGAAGAGAAGGAGAGAGAAAGACTGCTGCTTATTACCTGCCCACCTAGTACATACATACATACATACATACATTATACATACACATCTAGGGAGGCAGTTGATGAGCTGTCATGGTAGTCAGTGTTGTATGTATGTACATACATACATATATGATATGCATGCAGAGTCGTCCTCTGGAAACTCCCCCAGATCCTCAGTTCCCTCCCCTCTTCACCCCCTTTTTTCCCCTCCGAAAAAAACGCCGGGTTGATGCAAAGAAAAGGCAGACGGATGATGATGAAACAAGGCTACATCCACTGGGAAAAGTCAATCTGCGACATGTCCTCTTCCAGCAGACCCATGATGTTCCGGTTACCCAACAGAAACTCGGCCATCTGAGTCGTCTGTCCACTCTTCTGGCCTTGCGGAGCATACTGCCCCCCTGCCTCGGCTCGATCCTCGACCGGCAGCAGGCCCAGCTGGCTCAGATACATGCCAAACTCGTGGCCGATGGGCCCCGTCGGCTGGTCTGGCTGCACCTGCAGTCTGGACTCGACGTATATCCTGACGGCGTCGTACATGACGTGACAGAGCTTGTATAGCTTGTCGATCGTTTCCGAGTCGCCGCGGCAGGATGAAAAGGACATGACGAAGTCTCGCAGGATTTGAAGATCATGCATCGATAGCGTCTCGATGACGTAGCAGCTGAGGACGAAGAAGGGGGTAAAGGGGGTGATGGTGAGATACCTAACAAACAAGAGAGTCAGTGGGCGAGTCACGGCTGGCAGCAACGAGGCAGAAACCCACCAGTGGACGTAGATGGACTTGACGCAGTTGCTGCTGTCGATGAAGCGAATGCAGTCTTGATGGACATGGATTGCCCGGCGAACTGCCTCGAGACATTCATTGGAGAAGCGGCTGATGGAGCTCTCAGACGCGGGGATCAAGCGGTAGACGAGCGTCACCGTCGCGAGGAACTGTGTCTCCTCTCCTCGGAGAAAGAGGTGGACGACGTCGGACGAGTGAAGGTTGGCATGGCAGCCGTAGAGCTGTTTCCGGTACACCGACGACTGGATCTCGAGCTCACGGCATTCGATGGCCAACCTCTCGGCGTTGCGAACCAGATCCTTGTGCGGCAAGGCCGACGCAGCTCGACTGTATCTATGTATAACAAACAAGGGGGTTGAGGATCAGTATAACTGTATGTATGTATGTATGTATAAAAGGGGGCAAAAGGGGCCATATGTATGTATGTATGTATGTATGTATGTACATACAGAGATTCGTAGATGCGACCTTGTAGACCACCTATCCTGATCCACAGGCCGAACAGGCCGGAGATCTCGGGGTTTCCGAAGCCTTCCAGGTCGGGCTCACGGGTGATGTCGATGTCGCATTCGAGGATGACGGAGGAGCGGCCGAGGCCGAGGCAGACGCCCCTCTCGAGCGAATAGACGTGCCAGAAGATGATCCTCTTTTGCCTCGAAAGCTGGGGCGAGTTGTTTCTCAGCGCGTCGGCGTGATGGAAGCGGCCGGCTTGACAGAGTCGGGCGGCGGTAGAGACGAGATGCCACGCGACGAAAGCCCTGGAGATGTCGATGGCGTAGAGGGCCTGTGTTTGGAAGAGACGGTGTCAGCAGAGAGAGAAGTCGAGATGTATAGATATATATATATATATATAGAGAGAGAGAAGAGAGAGAGAGA
>LKCN02000001.1:4731754-4743364 GCA_001633055.2 Ophiocordyceps polyrhachis-furcata BCC 54312 | reverse complement strand
AGGCTTCATCGTCGGTTCAGCCCAGCAGTCATTATAGCATCATCAGCCTTATTCCCGGCAATCTTGTGGCCCCCTCCGCTTTCCACCCCTGGCTTACCTACATACATCACCTACCTACCTATCACTCTGTCCACATAACTAACATGGCCTCCAACAATGCTCGGGAGAAGGATTAGATCGAAGACGTACTTCATCGTCAGTTCAGCTCAGCATGGTATGGATTGGGTAGGTGTGATGTTAGGGTTCGACGCCAAAGCACCTATCCTAGCATCATCAGCCTTATTTCCGGCAATGTTGTCGCCCCCCCTCTCCCCCCCCCTGGGCTTACCTATCTATGTACAGTCTTTCACCTACATCTCTGTCCACATAACCCACAGCCTCCAACACTGCAGTCGTTGCTAAAATGTACTATGTTGAATCCCTTGAAGACGTTCCCCCCCCCCCCTTCTGAGACTGGGAATACCATACGGCAACAGTCTTCAAACGCCATGCCGTTCTGCGAGGCTCAGCGAGACAACCCCAGCAGAGCGGTCGAGAGGCGCAAGTTGTGCGCCAAGGGGCAATCACAGACATGAAGAAGAGAGACATATTCGGGGTAATCCCTGTTCGCTGATACTTCCTCCTTCGATTTCCCTTCCTCCTTTTCCCCAGTCCGCCGACGGCCGGGGAGAAGAAGTAGGAGAAGAAGAAGAAGAAGAAGAAGAAGAAGAAGAAAAAACGTCATTCTTCTGATCGAGTCTTCAACAGCTTACATACGCCACACTGCCATCCTGGCTCTGTTAGGCAAGATGCGTCTGATTGGCTTCAGGCCAGCGGACGTCACACACATGCGACTCGGACCGCGAGAGGGTGTCATGTGGGAAGGAAAAAGACAAACGGGCAAGGGTCCACAGGGCTGGAGGGCTGTTGTCATGCGCCGCCGGCGGCGGGTGGTGGTGGTGGTGGCTATGAATAGAATAGGCAGTCGTTGAGCCGCAACCTGGAGAATCAACATGCAGTGTTCTTGTTGTTTGTTAAAGAAAATCCCGAAACTTGTCTCAGATTATCTACGGAGGAGTTTCCCTTTCTAGCTATGACTTCAGCTCGAGTCGGTAAGATGGAAGAGTCATTATATGAAATACCTGCACTCGGTTTGATATATCTCTTTTGTGGCTCTATCGGGTCTAACGAGGAGGGAAGAGAGGCAAAACAAAACAAACAAACAGCAGAGAAGGGCGAACGAAACAAAATCCCAAACACTGTCGTCCTTCACAAGAAGCGAGCCCTCTTCCTCTCCTTCACATAAAACCTCTTCGCAAAGCGTCTAATCTCAGAAAGAGGAATCCGATAGTCCAACTCCTCGAAATTGTCATCGATCCAGTGCACCACTACCTTTTGGCGGTACGGATCCGGGGCGAGGACGCGGAGGATGTCGTCGACGCTGGTTCGCGGCGAGAGCGACAGGCTGTAACACGAACCGTACTGCCTGTATGTAGGCCCGTCCGTCCGATCGTAGACTTCGACGGTGAAGCGTTCGGAGCCGTCGCCTTTGCAGCTTGGGGCGCAGACTATTTCGGGTGCTTTGCCGGCGGCTTGCTCTTTTTTCTTCACGCAGGGGCATTTCTTGTCGTCTTCTTCTTTCTTCTTCACACACGGGCACTTCTTGTCGTCTTCCTCCTTTTTCTTCACACAGAGACACTTCTTGTCGTCTTCCTCCTTTTTCTTCACACAGAGACACTTCTTGTCGTCTTCCTCCTTCTTCTTTACACAAGGACACTTGTCTTCCTTGCTGTTCTCCTCCAGGTCCTTGGCATTGAAGCACACGATCGTTTCGGCCAGGGGAGAAAAGAATGGGCTTCTTGGGTCGTCGGCGTAGTACCACCCCCGAGAACGCTCATCCGGGAAAGGGCTGTAGCATCGGGGTCTGCGCATGTATTTGCATGGGACGATTCGACAGTCTCTGTCTTTCTCCCCGCAAAACCAGGCCATGGTTTCTACCGGGAATTCAGCTTCTCTGTGTCGGTTGTCGAGACTTGTCGGGGGGTTGTGTGCTTTATGTTCACCAAAAGCTGAGAGACCTTTCTGACGGAGCAGATTTTCCAAGGTCGGCCTCCTTTATATGCATGTCAAAGACTGAGCAACTTCCATTGTCTGGGAATCAATCAAAGGGGAAAGGATCTGGGGCGCTACAACAAACTACTACGCTATGGGCACCTGGAGAAACCACGGTCAGGGAAACGTGTAACTACATAGAGAGATGAACAGGAGCCAAGCAAACTTGACGTTCTACAGCCGCGAGATCAACCAAGAGACGACAAAGGAGGGGGGGTGTTGGGCGGTCGATGGGCTCTGGAACTCAAAGGCAGTCGTCAACGGGAGAGAGAAACAGCGATACAAAGAGGATCAAGGTGTTCCTTTATTGGACTCCTTTTGTAAAAGGAACCTGTGAGGCGAACGCAGCCTAAACAGTTTCAAGGAACGAGGATGAGAGCTGTTTGCCACGTGCTTCCTCACGGGGCTGTCCGTCAAATGGGGAGATGTGTCGGGACCTGGCATCTGGGCAGAATTTGCGGGGATGAAAAGGTACCCCCTTAATTCGTAAGTCCACGTGCTTTCGAGAAGCCTGTGCCTGTGACTCCACTCTGTCGTGAGGCTATGAGCGCTTGAATGAGGCTGCTTACTCAGCCGATAAGCAGTCGGTCGAGGTTACATGAAAAAAAGAGGCCACCACAACCACCAACACCAGCAGACCGTTCACCAAGGAGGAAAGGCCCTTCCATCCCAAAGCTGTCGTCTGCTCTTATTCTTCCTTCCGTCGCTTCTCCCGTCTTGCTGAACGTCGTCGCTCCCATCAGAAAGCTGAGGAGTCGCTCGTCATGGCCGGCCTGAATCCCCAGATGTGAGTGAGTTCCGTTCGGGACATGGTGGCCTCAAAATCAAGACTGACCAACGACTTCCTGTGGGCAGCACCAACCTTATCATCATCCTCGGGATGATGCAAGTGTCAAAACGCATTCCTTTCGATGACCCGACTGTTCTCAACGGCGTGCGAGGCATCTACGTTGCCAGCAATATCCTCATTGGCCTCGTCTACCTCTTCATACACATGCAGATCAACAAGAAGAAGGGTACGGCGCTTAGGTTCCCCTCTCCTTCGTCATTGTCGCTAACTCTTCTTTCTCATCAAAGACATGACGACGCTCAAATACGTTGAGCCGCCACCGATGGGCTCCACCGAGGAGGGTAAACTCATCACCACCACCATCCACGCTTACGACTTGCAGCAGCTCCGAACTGCCTTCCGCGGGCAGCTCATGGGCGTCGCCATGATGGCCTTTATGCACCTGTACATGAAGTACACGAACCCGCTGCTCATTCAGAGCATCATCCCCGTCAAGAGCGCTCTCGAGAGCAACATGGTCAAGATCTACCTCTTCGGCCAACCCGCCATAGGCGATCTGAAGCGTCCTTTCAAGCAGGCACAAGGTTTCATGAGCGCCATGCAGAGCGGCCAGGTTCAGAGCGATAAGAAGGCCGTGGAGGCGGCCGAGAAGGCTGGCCGCGGCGGTGCCAAGGAGGAGTAGGAAGAGAGCATGGAGAGACGGCGTCAAGGTTGCAGCTGTGCACCCTTACGGATATCTGGTTGAGTCTTGTTTTTGTTTCCCCTTTTTTTTTTCCCAATTCCATAAGCTGTGGCTTCTTTGAACATCATGTCCAACATTTGTGTATATCAACTGCTCCGTCGTTGTAACAGACCAGGACCCAGTTGGACGCTGCGGCTACCATAATGAGGCCGCCGCCCCTTGACACGGTATTCCGCGTAAAGAGTGTTCCAGGATAGAAAATGACCCGGGCTATGATGGGGAAACGTTGTTGTTTGCTTCAGCTTCACAGGTTGCAAGGGATCGTGTTTGGCTTATGCAAACCGGCCCAAGTCTGAGCATCAAGGCAGGCAGGCAGGCGCCTATGCAGAGGTCATCCCGTCCCGGACTCGGACCCCTTGTAGCTTGCTACGTATAGACGACTTCATTATTCATAGTAGTCAGCTTCGGTCCACGATAGCCTCTTTTCGCCCTCAGAAGCCAGAACAAGATGATGACAACGGTCGAGCCGCCCCAGATGACACCAGTGTAATTCATGCTCTTCGCATCCGTCGGGAGATTGGAAGGAAAACAGTATACGACGCCCCAGACTATCATGTGCAGACAGGCAAATGCGTTGACTATATACCCCCAAATGCCGCTCATCCTGAACGGCCCGTAGGTCATGTTGCTTCGTCTCGTGAGTATGTGCGGCAAAATGCAGGCCACGTACGAGCTGCTGGAGAGAACAACGAAGCTACCGACCAGGACATTGAATGCAGCTGTGCTGCCGACATAGAGGATGCCCAAGATCGTCACCAAGACGGCAGAAGCAACGGTTGCATTGACCGGCACCTGAAGCGACTTGTTCATCCCGGAAAGCGTCGCTGAAAAGGGAGAGGCACCATCGCGTGCAAGCGTCCAAAGCGTTCGTCCGCAGGTGATGTGCAGCCCTAGGACGGTGAGGCCTATGCAGACGACGATCATGAATAGGAGGCCTGCCACAGCCGCCTGAGAGCCCGTAGCCTGTCGATAGATGTCAGCGATGGGATAGGGCGAGTTTCGTAGGGCGTCCAGATCGTGGATGGCGTATAAGATGGCTACCAGATAGCACACCCCGGTGACGGAGCCAATAGAGACTTGTAAGGCAAGGGCTAGAGGCACGTTGCGTTCCGGGGAGGGGATCTCCTCGGCCAGGTGGGTAATGGCATCTACGGCACCGACGCTGTATGCCCCGTTGAGCATGCCGGAGAGGAAGACGAAGCCCGGAGGGTACGCCATCAGGGTCTTCCACTCGGTCCAGACGGACTCGGACGTGGCGTGCCCATCATGACCGGGAAGTGCCGGCATAACGGCCACGATGACGACGGTGACGACGAAGAAGACGACAATGGCGTAGCCGCCCAGCTTGTTCAACGCCGGCATCGCCCTTGCGGCGACACAGACGACCAGGCAGGCCGCCCAGGTGCAGACGAGATAGACGACCAAGACATGCCAGGCCTCGGCCTTGAAGCCGGCATGGGTCGACGCATGCATCTGAACGACGGCATTACCCAAGATGGACGTCATGCTCGCCGCCCCCAGCACCCAAGCAAGATAATTCCACCAGCCGGCCAGGAAGCCGACCGGCCGACCGGCCCTCACGCCGGCGGCGACGGAGGCCCAATGGTAGACGCCGGCGGAGGACGGGACGGCGCTGGCCAGCTCGGCGATGCTGGCGGCCACGGCCAGGTAGCAGACGGAGACGGCGACGAACTCGTACAGCACGCCGGGCGGGCCGCCGTTGGAGATGGCTACTGCGAGCGAGCCTCCGATGGCGGGCCAGACGTTGCCGACGAGGAGGCCTGTGCCTGCGAGGGAGAGCAGGCTGAAGCGTCGGGGGAGCTCTTGGGCGTGGCCTGATGGGTTGACGTCATTTGGATGCTTGACGTTTGAGTTGTTGTTCATTTGAACTGATGGAGAGAGAGAGATGATGATGTTGATCAGTGTGTGTGTGTGTGTGTGTGTGTTTTGGGGAAGTTGAATCGTTTGCTACACGCATTACATAGGATAGGAGTCATGATGATGATGATGATGATGATGACGATGACGATGATGCATGTCAGCCTCTAAAACCCCACGGCATATAGTATTGACTTTCCTATTCTGGCTTGATCTATCAAAGCAACACTAAAGCTTCTTCTATCATCTCTAGACAGTAACATTCACCATCCGATGCCGCGCGTGTCAGCCTCAGTGCAGGCACCGTTGTGCAAAACGGTGTGGTTAAAGTTCTTTGGGTCCTTGATGGGAACCTGCATCGCAACGGTCTTGTCCCCGCCGAGATACTGCGTCCGATGGCCGAGGGTAGAGACGTCGGCCGTGTCGCCGGCGATGATCAGCCGGTTTTTGCCCAGGCCGACGGTGGCCTCTTCCGTCCCGTTTGGAAGGGTGATGCGCGCCGATCCGGCAGCGAAGAAGACGAATCTACACAACGCACATTGGTTGATTAGGACGAGGGGAAAACAACAGGGGAGAATGGGGTTGTCGTCACTGGAATGAAGGCGCGTTATGCAGCCCTCCGTCAAAGTTGGGCGGGATGACGCTGTAGGTGGCGTTGACGACGTCTCCGAAGAAGTACGAGGGGACGCCGCTCGTGCCTGCGTCGTTGGAGGAAACGAAAGGGCCGACCTGCCAGCATTCGATCGTCGTCATCCCATTGGACGCGCTCAGCGCCGTGAGGTTTAGGCTGGGAGGGTCGACGGCGGTGCATCGGCTGGCGAGTAGGAAGCCGAGCAGGAGGGGAGAGGAGGAGGAGGAGGAGGCGAACATGGCTTTCTTGGTCCAAAGAGTTGGGGGCAGATCCATCTGCATGCTTAGTAGCAGCCGGTAGGGGAGAAGGCTCTTGGCCACATACATATTATCTTGTACGGATAGTTCGTCCATACATACATACATACATACATACATATGTGCTACGTCATAAGATGCTACCGGATGACAACAAACCCCTCTTCCAGCCCCTCTTGATCTATATGTATGCACTAAAGACTTCAGGGGTCTCTTCTATCTTCGGAGATGACGCCGGTGGAAGCTTCTAGACCGGTGTAGTCTCTATATGGCAGCGTGCCACTTTGGTGCATTCCTCTTGTGAAGCCGGCCATCAGTTTGACATTGTAGCCGGTTGATTCACTTGCGAAAGAAACGTGGTGAGGCATCGTGAGATCCTATGTATGAGAAGCTTGGTCCATGTACAAACCCAAGGCGAGGGATATGAGAAAATAGGGGTCAAATCGTCGTTTTGCACATACATACATGCCAACCAACCAGCCAGGTTATTCTTTTGGTCCAACCCCTTGTTCAAGACTCATAGGTACCTGCGTTTCAACTTCTCTCTCTCTCATTAGGCAACTCGAATGGCAAACCGTCGATCGTCAACTGGAGTGTGTTCAATCTTCTTCCTTGGTTGACATGAATGCATACCGCCTTTCCCCCGTAGGAATCCGTTATACTTATACGAGATGTCGCATCTTGATCCTCCTCATCTTGACGCTCTCTTTCCTTTACAAGTTAGTGTCTACTGCCATCTACCGCTTTTCACGGCCCGCGGCACAGATGCCCATCACATGTTAACAACAGGCAGCTTTCTCTTATACTCTCGTGGATAGCCATCTCAGCTTCATACCGTACAGGCTGGCTCACATAGAGTTAGTTTCCTCTCGTCATGTCCTTCAAGAAACTAGTGATGCGAGAAATCGACCTCTTCGTCTGCTTTTCCTGGCGCGACTGGATAAACGCCGTCGTCTCGACCTGGCTCTTTTCCCTCGGCGCATTGAAAGATGTCTCCTCTATGAAAGACAAGGCTCTCAACAACCTCGGCGTGTTGATCTGGGTCACTTGCTGCATGTACTCGTTCAATCTCTTCTCGCAGAGCTTCAGTCTAGACGAAGATTTAATCAACAAACCGGACCGTCCCATCCCGTCCGGCAAGATCTCCGCGGAAGAGGCATTGATACGGTCCGCGGCTATATGGCTGTTTTTATTCGCCGTAGCCGTCACCCATCCCCAGGTCATGACTGAAACGATCGTCTGGTTTCTGTTGACGTATCTCCTGGGAGCAACGAAGCCCGGAGGTCACTGGTTTGGCAAGAACACCGTTGCGATGTCGTTCGGCGCCTGGGCATTCTTCTCTGCCGCACGCAAACTCATGGCCCCGGCAAGGGCGGAATCCACGCGGCACGCCGTCATACTATCCATCTGGGCCGGCCTCACCGCCCACATACAGGACTTCAGAGACCAAAGAGGAGACCGAAAGGTTGGCCGCAAGACACTGCCGCTGTCCTACGGCGACGGACCTGCTCGACTCATCGTCGCTTCTCTGCTACTTCCCGCGGCCTATGCCATTGCGTACGAGCTGGATCTCGCAAGAAACGCGCCGTTGCTTCTAGGCGGTGCTCACGCTTGGCTGTCGTACCGAGTGTTGGCATGCCGAGGCGTGGATTCGGATACGAGCACTTATACTGTAAGTGGGAGAATGGGCATGTGAGGCTGTAACTGACTTGACACAAAAGATGTTCGGCTGTCTCTTTTGCAGCTTGACATTGATCAGCTCGTTGGTGAGCCTGGGTATCGTCTCCGTTTCCAACCCTGTAGAGGCACGGATAGTAAGTCATCTGAGAGGGCTTCTCATGTAGGCATACAGGCCACGCTGGAGACATGGTTGTAAGAGAAAGGTGGCGCCATCCTTGGTTATCACAGTCTATGGAATATCAGTACCGCGGTGCAGAGCATCACATACCAAAGTCACATTGACCATCCCGTCTCTTTATTCCCTGGCTCAGCAGAGACAATAAATATCACAATCCGAGCGTCCCGGAATGGGGTCATGCTCGCACAATTTGATTGGGCCTACCTCTCTACGTCGGTACAGACATGGAATCCATTCGAGGACATCACATCTCTCACGAGCCATGGTAAGGTTTTCGTCTGTAGGGAGGGCACGGGAGGCCACACAACGCCCGATGATAAATAGAAGAGCTTCTCCTGGCCGTTCTGCCTTCTCTCCAGACTCGACAAAGCTTCCTTCGACTTATACATCAAGACACATCGACCTCTACTCCAAGAACATCTCGCCCAAAATGGTTCGCTCCGTCATCCTCCTCCTCGGCCTGCCGATGCTCGCCTACTGCGCCACCATCCCCAACGGCACGGAAACTAGCAGCCATGTCAAGCGAGGCGGCGAATGCCGTACCTACCAGGACTGCCCTCCCTGCGGCTTCTACCAACGTTGCTGTCTCCCCGTCTTGGGCGGAGGATTTTGCCAGTGCGGAACTTCTGGCCGGGAGAACCAATGCAAGTAAAGCCGCTGGCCCGACCTGTTGATAGAGCGAGCCTACAACACAACTGGATGGAAACCCGACAAGCAAGCACATCTATGTTCTCTATCAATGTCCGCATCGAGTCAAGGCTGTTTCTATTTGTCTGAAGCCTAGTCTCTAGACGTCATATTTCAATATCAATACGTGTGTACTGTGAGAAGATGGTTGCCAAGTGAAGAAGAACTGTAGCGCACGCTCATCAACCTCGGCTTCTGAGGCGACATGCGGCCAGAGGCTGCATTAGCAGGAAAAAGAAACGCGAAGCAAGGAAAACAAAACAAACCTGCCCGCGGCCAATGGGAAGCTGACATACATACATACATGTACGAGTGTGTGTTGCCGGGTAGAAGCAATCGATCGCTGACCGAGGGGGGGGGGGAGGGAGGCATGTCAAATTCCGAAGGCTGCTTTCCATGTCTCTCTTTGCTAGGCTGGACTGAGATCAAATTCATAGCCGCATACCTTCGAATAAGCAATTGTATATACAAAAGGAAGGGCCCCTTCCCCCTCGTTGGTGAGGAGACGCGTTTGGTTTCCTACCCCCCTGTTACGAGGCGAGAGACCTACTGCGGCTTAAAACCGTATCCGTACATAGAATAAGCATTACGATTTGTTCGTTGTACATACATACACATGTATAAAACAGGCTGGCTCATCGTAATATTTGTGCTCCATCCCCTGCAGACAGACACCGTCGTCGAAAACAATGCGGACTCTATTCGGCCTCGTCTTTTCCACTCTCGTCGGGTTCGTCCTCGTCCTTGCATCTCGAGACCTATCGTGAAACTGACATGTGTCCGTATAGAAGCGTCTCCCTCGCGCAGGAGGAAGCAGGCCGCCACCATGCGTGCCCGACAGTGACGTCGACACTGAGCATATGCTCGACCTGCATCCGGCCCATGTGCATCGTGGCCAAGACGGTCACCTGCCCTCACGGCTGCCACACGCCTCTGCCGACCGTGTACACCAACTATCCCTGTGGCATGCGTTGTCCCGGCGGCTGCGGCACGTTTTACACCTACAGGGGCTGTGAGAAGCCGACGCCGGCCCCGGAGCCGTAGTTTCTTGCGCCGGGAAATGCCGCGGGGAGGGGAGAAGGAGGAGGAAGAAGAAGAAGAAGAGGGAGAAGCGGAAGAGGAGGAAGAGAAAGGAAAGCTGTCAATTATTTTTTCTTCCCTTTTCGATGCAGCCAGCCGAGAGCAGGGCGTTGTCGAGGATAGATTGCCTACCTGTGAGGGTCGATGATATTGATAGGTGCCAGAGCAAAGTTATGCCTCCTTCACAAAGCCAGTTAGGGCCCGGTCTAGCTCTATGACGCATATAAATATCATGCACTGTTAAGGCATATAAATATCATGCACTGTTAAGGCTACGTTTACCTTTGCTGCCTGCCGCGCACCCTCGTCATCAATCTTGTCCCTCCAGACTCATCGACTCGAAAATAAAAGGGGGCGCCATGCTGGGCCGCAATCTGCTACTACCTTTCCTCGCCGGCGCGTTTGGCTGGATGCCTGAGATGCCTCCTCTCTCTCCCGCCGTGTTCGCCATCTACTCCGAATTCCGGCTTCACAGAGGCATCTTTGAGATCAAAGGCTTCGAGTTCATCGACGGCGAAACGTCAGATCTACGGCTGCACTACTGGACAATGGGCACTCTGAGAAGGGACTATAACACACGCAAGACGACAAACGCAGTCCTGCTCTTGCACGGCACGGCCGAGTCGGGCCAGGACTTCGTAACGGAGAACTTCGCCCACGAGCTCTTCGCCAAGTACAAAGCCCTGGACGCGAGGAAATACTTCATCGTCATACCCGACGCCATCGGCCACGGCAGGTCGAGCAAGCCCAGCGACGGACTCGGAACCGAATTCCCGCGTTACCGACACGAGGACACGGTCAACGCCGTCCGGCATCTTCTCTTCGCGAGGCTGGGCGTCAACCGTCTGCGGCTCGTCCTGGGCGCGTCCGGCGGCGGCTTGCAAGCCTGGAACTACGCAACGGTGTATGCCGGCGAGGTGGCGGCCGTCATGACGCTGGCCGCGACGCCGGTGGCCCTCTCGGGACGGGACCGGATGTGGCGCAAGACCATGGTGGCAGCCCTCAAGTCCGATCCGGCCTACAACAACGGCGACTACGACGGCCAGCCGCGGAAGGGACTGCGGCTGGCCATCTCCATGTGCTTGATGATGACCCTGTCGCCGGGCTGGTTTCAGGAGCGGGCCCGTACCGAGCAGGCTGCCGATTCTCTGCTGAAGAACCTGGTGGATGAGGAGTTGAGAAAGGTCGACGCAAACGACATGCTGTACCAGTGGGAGTCGTCGTGGAGGTACGACATCGTCAACTCGTATAGGAAGATCAGGGCTCATGTCAACGCCATCAACACGGAGGACGACTTTATCAACCCGTATGCCGCCCGCCTTTTAGATCGTATCATGCCCGAGGTACCGGGAGCGACGTGGTATACGATTCCCGTCGACAGGGGGACGTTTGGCCACAGGTCGTACCGGAATGCGACGATTTGGCAAGGCCATCTGTGGGATGTGATGGGAAGATAGTTTGAGTTTCCTGGCATCAACAGCATCTCTGCTGATCCCCCACAGATCGCCGCAACCCCCATGTCTCTCTTTCTCTCTCTCTCTTTCTCTCTTTCTCTCTCTCTCTCTCTCTCTCTCTCTCTCTCTCTCTCTCTCTCTC
>LKCN02000001.1:4693934-4722004 GCA_001633055.2 Ophiocordyceps polyrhachis-furcata BCC 54312 | reverse complement strand
TCTCTCTTTCTCTCTCTCTCTCTCTCTCTCTCTCTCTCTCTCTTTCTCTCTCCAGCAAAAAAGGGGTAGCTGACGATATGTGTTAGAGTTACATCGTGGACTAGGCTTGTTCGAGAACTGGGCAGCTACATTCTCGGTAACGATATAGCCCACAAAGTTCAGCTTCAACACCAAACTTGACCGACTGATCCGATAACAAAAAAAAAAGTGCATGAACTTCGTCTCCGGCATGCCGGTGCTCTTCGGCTTCATCATGAGGACGGGCGGACCACAGGCTGCCTTCACCTCGTGGACGCTGGTCAGCACCGTCTCGTGCCTCCTGGCCTTGTCCATGGCCGAGATCGCGGCCGCGCTGCCGACGACGGGCGGCATATACTTCTGGGCTCATCACCTCGGCGGGTCGGAATGGGGGCCGTTTCTGAGCTGGATGACTGCAGTATGTATGCACCACATCTTTCCCCCCTCGCCAGCCATTGACCCGGCTGACCCCTGACCTTGTCATTTTAGTGGTGGAACTTTGCCTTCTGGGCCCTGGCAACCCCCGGCACTCAACAGGGAGCAACAAACTTCCTCGTCTCTGCTCTCGAGATCAACTTCCCGGACGCCGTCCATCTCCGACAAGGCTGGTTCCAGTTCCTGGTCACCCTATCCGGCCTGCTCATCGCTCTAGTGCCCAACATCACGAGCCAGAGACTGCTACAGCTCTACTTCCGCTTCGCCATTGCCGTCTTCTTCGTCTTGTTCATCATCTTCTGGACATGGTTCCCGATCGGAGCCCGAGGCCACTTCCAACCGCCCGACTTCGTCTTCCGCAAGTTCCACAACGGCGTCGACCAGGGCCCCGTCCAGCAGGCGTCCGACGCCTATTGCTGGCTGATATCCTTGCTGTTCGGCGCCTGGGAGTTCGGCGGCTACGACGCTGGCGCCCATCTGGCCGAGGAGACGCGCAATGCCGGCACGACTGTTGCGCGCGGCATGTGGCTCTCGACCTTTTCCACCGCCGCCCTCTCCATCCCTACCCTGGTGCTGATCCTGTTCTGCATACAAGACTTTGACGCCTTGATCGCCGCGCCTTACGCCAATAACTGGGCGCAGTTCTTGGTGGACGTGGTGGGCAGACGCGGCGCCACCGCCATCCTCGTCATCAGCTGGATCGACTGCACCTGCTCGACCACGGCCTGCCTGCTGTCTGCCCAGCGGGTAGCGTTTGCCATCTCTCGAGATAACATCCTGCCGGGCTCGTCCCTGTTCAAGGAGGTGAGCGGTACCGGCTCGGTGCCAGTCAAGGCCGCGATCCTCGTCTTTCTCATCGCCGTCGCCGTCAGCCTCTCCATCCTGGGCTCGACCGTGGCCTTTTCCGCCATCACGGCGGCGACTGTCAGCTGCCAAAACATAAGCTACCTGTTTCTCTTCCTCACTCGCTTCACCCTCGGCCGATCGCGGTTCAAGCCGGCTGCGTGGAATCTAGGTTCTCTGTCTCAGCCGATAGGCTATATCACCATCATCTGGTTATCCTTCCTTTCCGTCGTCCTCCTCCTGCCACAGGTGTTTCCGGTCACGGTACAGACACTCAACTACTCTCCCATCTGTCTGGCCATCGTCACCTTTGTGTCGCTGGTGGGATGGCACTTCCCCTGGGGGTTGGGCGGCCGGTACTGGTTCAAAGGGCCTTGTCCGACTTTGACGGACGACCAGGCGGAAACATCCAGTCACATCTCATCGTCCGCCATGTAGCTAACTCATTATACAGAAGCCCCATCTCCCCTGTTCCAAAAGAACCTGGCATCCTCTTTCAAGTGTTGGATATTCTTCCTCATGGCTTCGAGTGTTCTGGTAGTGCCTTCAGTCATTTCCGGTGTTAGGACGGTCACCTTGGAAGCAACCTCTCCCCTCTCCGCTTCCAGCATGTGCTGCAACGGCCATAGACAATGGCCCGGTCCGGTCCGTTCAACATGCGATAGAAGCGAAGACCACCACTCACCTCCATCCACCGCCTCGAGCTCGTAACCAAAGTCTCGTTTCAGCATGTCCCAAAACTCGCGCATGGGGAGCCCATCCAGCATCTTGACAAGGGACGACGTGCTTATCCCGGGCTTGCAGATCTGACAGACGGCTTCGGCTACTCTATCGACGCTAGAGACGTATAGCCAGCCATCGAGGCTCTCGCGACTATAGGTTCCTAGCTCTATAGCGCTTCTCGTCAGGCCCCATAGGTAGTCGCTCTGGTTTGCTCTGCCGGTTTGGGCGTCTCCGATGATGTAGCTCGGCTTCACTATACGGACGGTGTGTCGTCGACCTGGTTCGCTAGAGGCGAATCTCTTCACCAAGAGCTCAGAGACCATCTTGGTTTGCGCGTAGCCGGTCAGGTCGACGCTATTCACCATCATCTGGTCCTCATCGTCCACTTCGCTTGTGAGGGCCTGGCCTCCAGAAACATAGACGAAGCGTCCGGTGCGTCGTCGGCTTGTCATGGCTTCGAGGAGCTGCACGGTTGAAAGAGTGTTTTGAGCTCTCAGGCTTTCGTATGCTTGATTCCATCTTACTGCAGCACCGTTATGAATGATGACGTCGATCATCGAATCACCACCAATCAGTCGATTCCACTGTTCCTCCCTGAGGCCGAGTTTGACGTGACCGAGGTCTCCGATCCAAATTTCGAGACGACGATGAAATGCCTCAGACCACCATCCGGCCTTGTTCGCTGCCGAAACCACACGATCTCTTCCGTGATGCAGGCTGGATGCTCGTACATGAACCATAATATCGACATCATAGTTGCAGAGTAGTTGGCGTAGGATTTCGATGCCGAGAAAGCCGGTGCCACCGGTCAGAAGAACGGCTTTGGTCGAGGCCAAGTGTTGGAGGCGTCCAGACTTGGGTGTGCTGCATAGCTTGGAGAGGGAGCTGACCTCACCCCTCATGTCGAACGCTTCCAACTGCTTGTGGCCATTCTGAAGAGCGGCTATGAGTTCTGCCAGCTTCTCAATCGTCAAGCCCGAAGCCGTCAGGGTGTTGACGGAGAGCTTCAGCCCGTAAACCTCATGAATCCACCTTGAAAGCGTCATGACCTGGATCGAATCGACGCCGGTGGCTGCCAGGTCAAATGTTCGTCCGTCTAAAGCTGCCTTGACTCGCTCGTTTCCGCGAGCAGCCAATGCACTGACCTTGCGGCTCAGTTCAAGAGCCAGCTTGTTTTCCAACGGTATGAGCGGGCAAGGGTCGCCTGAGACCGAGACGGGCATGTCGGCCAGCCAGTTCCGAACTCTGCGCCGGTCTACCTTCTTGGAGTCGGTGAGTGGAAGGCTGTTGACGACGAGCCATTGAGAAGGCATCATGTAAGTCGGAACTCTTCTTGACAACCGGGCTGCCAAGTCGTGAACTGAGAATCCGCTGTGAACCAGCGTCTCGGTCGGCACGAGATTCAGCGTGACGGCATCATCGCAACAGAGACGCGGCTGAATCACACCGACCAGCCGATCGGCATAGACGCCTGAGCGGGGAAACTCGACCAGACACAGGCTGACCGAGGCGTCGTCGGCGAGGTGGTCTTCGACCTCGGTCAGCTCGACCCTTTGTCCCCGGATCTTGGCTCTAGAGAGGTGTGATGTGAGTAAAGGAATGCTGTTCACGACGTCTTAAGCAATGCCTCACTGTGTGTCTCGACGTCCAACGAAATTGATCAGTCCGTCGGGTCGATATCGAACCAAGTCTCCCGTTCTGTAGAAGCGTCCATAAGACCGTCGTCGAGTCCAGCTACTGCGACTGAAGAAGACGCTCTTTGTCTTGCGAGCATCGTTGAGATATCCTCGAGCCAGCGTCGGGCCCTCAATGACCAGCTCGCCAGCCGCGCCAACCGGTGCCAGTCGGCGCCAGTTGTTGACATCAACGATCCAGCATCTCGCGCTCTTCGGTGGACGACCGACCGTCTGCGGCTGACACGTCACGCTCTTATACACTTGCGCGAGGCACCCCCCAGCTTCCGCCGGACCATAGCAGTTGATCACACGGCTGATCTTGCCTACGAAGTGAGCCAAGTGCTCTCTCTTCACCCCCTCTCCGGCGAGCACCAGCGTCTCCAGAGTTGGGACCTCTTCGGGACAAGGGATGCTCGCCACAGCAAACGACGGCGTCAAATCGACCCAGTTGACGCGGAATTCGTTGATGACCGGCACAAGGTCGTTCAACCGACCGTCTTCCGATGGGATACACACACAGCCGCCCTGGGACAGGGTAGCGAAGACGTCGACGGTGCTGACGTCGAAGGTATGCGCGGCAAAGCTGAGCACCCTCGAGTTCTCGTTGATGAAGAGAGAATCGCCGTAGGCTGCGTTGACTGTGCACACGGACGAATGCTCCTGAACAAGCCCTTTCGGCTCACCCGTGCTTCCGGAGGTGAAGAGGACGAATGCGCTGTTTCTGGGACCGACTTCAGTCTCTGGGTCGTGTGTTTGGTCCGGTAGACGATCCAGCAGTGGTTGGTCCACGGTCAAGACATGCAGGGACATGCCCTGAAACACCGACGACGTGCCGGGTGAAGCAAGCAGTATCTTGGCCCCGAGTCGACTGACGATGGACCTCAATCGATCTTGCGGATGAGAGGAATCCAAGGGGACGAATGCTCCGCCAGCCTTGAGAACCGCCAGCGTCGCCACGACGGCATATAGAGACTTTTCAAACGAGTAGGGTACAAAGACTTCGGGCCCAACAGCGAGACGCGAGAGTTCATGGGCCAGTTTGGTAGAGAGCTTGTCCAGCTCGGCATACGTCAGCTCACCGTCCCAGGAGCAGACTGCCGGTGACGATGGGCGACGCCGCGCCTGGCGCTCGAAGACTTGATGCACGCAAGCGTCGTGGCGTCTTGGCGGACGTTGATTCCACCTGCGGACCTGCTGTAGGTCGTCTCTGGTAAGGGGACAGAGTGTTGCGATCGTCTGGCTTAGGCTGGCGGTTGAGAGCATGACCAAGATGTGACGATAGGTGTGTAAAAGCCGGTATGTGATGGAGGACGAGAATTTCGTCCCGCATATATTCATGTCTAGGGACAAGCCCAACTCCCGACGGTCTGTTACGACGAGGCAGATGTCCATCTGAAGCTGTTATGAACGTGACTTCTTTGTATCATCATTGTCTTTCGACTTACTTGAGACGCTGTTTCCGAGGTCGAAGTCTCAGCCGAACGGTACAAGAGCAAGGTATTGAAGCAAGGCGAAGCCGTTGTATCAAGTGGCTTCCAAGAGGTGGACGCTAAGGTACGATCAAGGACGTCTGAGATGGTATCATGATCCTTAAATTCGAGGCTGTGAACCAGAGCATTCTCGGACGCTTCGTCTGCTGGAGAGTCGAAGCGAAATCCTAGAGTCGAGAAGGAGACTGCCGTTGTGGCCAAATAAGTCTTCAGAAAGAGGGCCCAGGCAGTTAAGATGAAGCTGGTAGAGGGCACATGGCTTTCTTCACACTTGATGTTGGCGGTCTCGAGATGAGCAGATAGACGGCCGGGTCTGTCATCTGGCAAGTCATCGCCCCTGAGAGGCTTGAAGATGCAGATGTTGATCTGTCCCTCTGTCGTCATGGTCTCTGCTTTAGTCCTGTCTCGTCAGAGATGGTGCAATACGATGATGATGATGATGATGATGATGATTGATGATGAACCTCCTGTTTGTCCCTGTTCAGCAACAACAAGTCAATCACGTCTCATAGGTATATGTACGCAAGCACATGGGGGGGGGCGGGCTCTGACTGCTCGTGATTATCCACACCTACTCGACGACGATGCAGTCCTTTTCGGCTCTTTGCATGCATATGTATGTGCTCAAACCACGGCTGGCGGGTAGCACTGACTGCTCAACAACATACCATGCCGGCTTCATCCGTACGACTGCAACGTATCAAGCTGTCGAGTTAAATAAGTAGTTTAGGCGTTCGATTTTTATGTACGCAGTTCACGGCGTGCTACGCTTCCACAACTGTCTGAGGCTTATATGATGTTTTCCCTACAGCTCGCCTACGCGATCCTTGTTATCGGCACTGCCATCTTTGGCCTGTTCCTATGGTCTCTCCTACAATCACCGCTCAGAAAAGTGCCCAATGCTCACTGGACTTGCGGAATCTCGTCCCTATGGATCTTGTGGGCTCGTTATCACAACCGTGAACTGGCCCTTCTCGCGGAAAAGCATCAGCGTCTTGGTCCTATTGTGAGAGTTGGTCCGGCGGATCTCTCCGTCAGCTGCTACGACGATGGCATCCGGACCATCTACAACGGGGGATTCGAGAAGCCGGCGTACTACGACTTCTTCTTGTACTATGCGCAGAAGAACGCGTTTTGCAGCCTATCCCGGGCGGACCACTCTCTACGGAGGAGAAGGATTGCCCCTGTTTACACGAAATCCGCCCTGTTCGCTTCCGAATCACTCTCTACACTCACCCACAGCATTCTCTACGAGAGACTTGTCCTTATCATCCGACGTGATGCAGTCTCCGACAAGGCAACGGATATCCTGTCCCTCAGCTACGCGCTGAGCCTGGACCTCTTGACCTGCTTCCAGTTTGGGCTCGCCTCGGGCTCCAACTTCCTGCAAGCGCCGCCAGCCAGCCTTCAGACGTGGATGGAACATTACGAGAAGCGTTACTGCAAGCTTGCTGCTTTTTGGCCTCAGGAGCTTCCACGCTTGACGCTCTTCCTGCAGTCTCTCGGCATAGACATGGTGCCCGAGTCTCAACGACTTTCAACCAAGTTCCTTGAAGATTGGTTGCTGGGCTTGTGTGATCGTGCTGAGGCGATTCGGCTTGCCAAGGACAGGGGAGTCGAGGTGCATCCTGCTGATGTTCCCGTCGTATACGAAATTCTAAAGGACAAGGTCGACACGGAGATGCCTGGTGAGAAGAAGATGGAGATTGCAAGCGAGCTTTTTGACGAGATGTGTACGCAAAGATCCATTCCCTTGGTGTGTCTTCCATACTGACGTCTTCCAAGCGGGCGGCCGTGAGGTTCTGGGCAAGTGAGTCTACCTTGCGAGTTGACCCGTGCTAAGAGTGTCGTCAGGCCTGGTGCTTGCATACACAATCTATTACATCTCCCGGGACTCTTCAGCCCAACGACAACTACGTGCTGAACTTGAGACTCTCGACCCCAACATGCGCATCCCGTCTGACGGTCTGGCAAGCGGTAACCGTCTGCCATCGCCGAGCTCTCTCGACAACCTCCCATACCTGACAGCTATCCTCAACGAGTCACTCCGCCTGCGTCCCACCAGCACGCCTCTCCCTCGAATCACCCCTCGCGATCGTGCCGTCTCACTGGCGGGCACGGACGGCATCCCCCCGGGAACACGGGTGAACACGTTCCAATGGTTCATCCACCGTGATCCCAGGAACTACAGCGACGTCGACGAGTGGCGGCCAGAGAGGTGGACGGAGCCGGCGTCGAAGAATGGAAAATCCCCCATGCTCTGGGCGTTTGGGGGCGGTAGTCGGATGTGCGTCGGCGCGTCTCTGAGTTACTACCGTACGTTCAATGACCGTCATTTTGAGGCTGACAATAGTCTCTGATATTGCTATAGTCATGCGATACATATTAGCCATTATATATACAAACTTTACTTCCGAGGTCGTTGCGAAACGGATGGGAACTCACGAGCCTGGGTCTAAGGAGGATGAGATTTTGGTTCAGTTCAGAAAGATAATGCCTTAGGTCTCTAACACATTGTCCTCCAACGGTTTGGCCTCTGACAACAGCTTCTCGAGCCAGGTGAACTCGAGCCCTGGGAAGAATTTCTCTCTCTGGCGCATCGTCTTTTCATACGGACAAGCACCCGCAGCCGTGAGCATCATCTCCTCCACACTGGCCAGATACCGCTTCTCCGAGTTTTCAGCTGTGGGAGGCAGAAGGGTGTCGAGACGGATATCCTCTTCCGACCTATACGTCTTGTTCATCCTTCGGCCTGGGACTTGTATGAGCCAAGAGTCAAGAACATAGTTAAAAGAGGACGAACCATGGAACTTTTCCATACGTCGCACCATCTCGTTGAAAGTAGACCACTGGCCTGTGATGTACGTTGTCGGCTCCTAGGATAACGTGTAAGTTTATAGGTGTTCCAATGTAGTTATGAGTGCCTCACCCATTGTGGCGCTTCAAGAAGCATGATCAGCGCCTTGGCGACATCCCGGCAACTGGTAAACGACTGCAGCTGATCCCCCGATCCTCGAATACATGCCTTCCAGCCATTGGGATCAATGGGAAACTCGTTCGGAATAGCGGGCATATACGACTTGTCCGCCGTCAAACAGTAATCCATCAACCAGCCATTGTTGAAGATTGTCCATTCAACCTCTTGCTCCTTTTCAAGAACCGTTCGGAACGGTACTCTTGACTGCACATAGTAGCTTGGATAGTGCGGAAACTCATCAATGTTGCCGGCGAACTCGGAGGGGATGAACCGTTTGCAGCTTGATGACTTTCGACAGGCTTCCAAGAATGCGCAATGCACGTCCACAAAGGTTTGGCCATGGCTGTTGTTGAATGATATAAGGACAGTCGTATTTGTCTCGTTTAAGATCTTGAGGACGGAATCCAGGCTATAGTCGCTGGTTTTTACTTCTATGTTGCGATGCTTGAAAAAGGCCGATCTGCTGGACTTGACCATGGACGTCGTTAGAGAAAGGGCTTATGTTACTACCCTGCTACTCACCTGCCGAGAGATAACAAAGAACTTGTAGCGACCGTCTTCCAGCAGTTCGTCACAAAGGCTTTTGCCGAGGTTTCCTACCGAGCATAACGCGATGACTTGTTGAGTGCTGGCCATGACGAAGGTTGTCGACAGAGCCGATGAACGAGAAGTGAAGCTTGAATGGACAGCCTCGTATTCCGAACCTTTATGCTGAAACGACCTGATAACATAAAACGCTTCCTACACTGTTACACTGCAGCTCACTTTCTTCGATTATGTATGGGATATCTACAGAGTGGACAATCATACGCTGCCGGAATAATGTGTCTTTATAGTGTGACGGCCCTGCGTCGTCCTCTTCGGATTTATATCATATGCCTATCAATATCCTCCGACTGAGTGCGTCTATAGAATCAAGTTCCTTGCAAAGCTTGGAAGCCGAACCAGGCCCCGTAGCGACGGAGATAGTATTTAAGTAGCAGACACATGCCAGCATCATATAATTTATAATGTAAGATGAACCTGAAGATATGAAATCAATAGCCTCGGTTCCCCTGCTGCATCATTTCCTCACATCCTCCGCAGAAAGCCCAGCCTCACGGGCCATCATCTTCTCCGCTGCAATGCGATTCTTCACCCTCAGTTTCGTGATGAGCTCTCTATCGTGGAAATAACTGCCCGTCATGCGATCCCAGATGCCAAGATAGAGCCCAAAGTTATGCTGTAGTCCGAGTAAGCTTTGCAAGAAATTTCCTCGCCGTTCTACGATAAAAGCATAGATACCTTTAACCCCCAGCTTTGGTGGTGCACATCATGGAAGTCGGCATCGGTCGAGCTTATCAACCGGAACAGCCTACTAGGGAAAGCAAAGCCGGAATGGTCAAGCACGTTCTTGATGGACGCATAGCTGAAGAGGAAAACTGATAGCCTGGTTGATATGCCGGTTGCCCAGCTGCCGATGGCGTAACTCACTCCGTCGACAACTAGGCTGTCGAAAGGGTGGTTATAGTAGCCCGCCCAAGCATAGGGTACATAGAATCTGTGATGCTGGGAGTGAATGTGCTCTGTAAGTCGTCAGGAATCGCTTCCTACAAAGGGGTCAGTTTCGGGTCTCACTGTAAAGCCAGCTGTTTGTATGTTCTAAGCGATGGATGGAAAACATAAAGGCATCGGCGATGACCAGAGTAAGGACGAATTGGAGTCCTGGCATAAGATACCAATACAGAAACCGGCCGATGGGCACCTCAAGCCCGGCATGCTCAGGCGTAGAGATGATCGATACGTGCCTCGACAGCTTATTCTCCAAGGCGCAAAAGTCGATACCGCTCAGGGATAACAAGCTGAAGATGGCCTTGGAGGCGGAGTGCACTCGTCCGATCCAGATAGTCTCATAATAATCTTCAAAACCCGTCATGTCGCCCTCGCCAAGGCTACCTAGGGCGAGGCCGAGGATTGTTTGAAGGCACTTCCAAGTGGTGAGTGAAACGTAGTCTAGCAAGGACCGAAACCCACCTGAGACTGAATGGTGACGATGAGGCATTCTCGCCGGGTGACTCGATTACGCGTGAGCTCTTCTGCGGTTGTATGCAGCCGATATTGACTCAGCCAACCGGCTCGATCACAGATCTCGAAGGCCGCTGACAACAACCAGTTGATGGCGATGGGGCAGATGAGAGAAAGCTGCAAGTCTGAAATGCCAGGGATGAGAGGTGGCCTCGGGTGGAGAGTGTAGGGTTTGAAGTCGTGGACGGTCATTGCCACGCTTTGCTTGGGGACGGAAGGACGGCGATAGCAGGGTGAGTAGAAATAAGCTACGTTGGAATAAGGATCGAGGATGCCACACGTTGTAGGTTAAAAGCGTTGATACGGTTCGGAACAGTGTTGAAAACAAGTTTGCCTACCGTCATGCAGGACAACTTACGCGTATAGACGCCATATGGAATATCCCTTTCAGTAAGGTATGTTTGTTGCATGCCAGTTTGTATGGAGTTGTGAGATGTGATATCTTTGATATTTCCTACACGTGTCTCCAGTCATGGACTTTGATATGCATGCATGTAGTGAAGCCGTGCTCGCTTGGAGGTTGTGTAGCAGTCTGCGTAACAACGGGAGACCGTCATAGTATCGAAGCATGTGGTGATGATATCCGTCTTGTCTCTAAGGCGTCCTCGCAGATAAGCCACCCGTTCCGGTGTATTTTATCACATCTACGTCACCAAGGCTGTCAACCTGAATATAGTAATGTAGTTCCTATGTGGACGAGCCCTATCTCTTAGATGAAAGGTAACCCTCGATGCTTTATCGTCATTTCCTCCTCAACGAGCCTTTGACGGAACTTTGATTCAAATCTCTCACTCAACATACTCTGTGACGGTCCCGTTTGACTTGACAGGCACAAGTTCACCCGGCATCCACCACACGTCGGCAATCTTGCCATTCTCGTATTGATAGAACATGTGCTCCATGCACTTGACCGTGCCCTCTATCTCGCGTCCCATGAACTCGCGTCGAGGCGTGCACCTGAATTCAATCCTGCAGCCGACGCGTTGCTTGGCTTCGTCGATGACGAGCATCGATGCTTCCCACTGCAGGTCGGGGGCGGCGTCCATGTCGTCCGTGAGGATCTTCTCGTACTCGGCAAGGGTCATCGAAGACGCGTTCAGGGCAACGGTGGAGTTGACGTGCTCTGCCAGGCCGGGGAAGGGTCGCTGGTTGAGAGCGTCGACGTAGGCCATGTACTTTTGCTCGAGGGAAGTTGAAGAAGTCATGATGAGAGCAGTAATACCTGGCACGGATGGAATACTTTGCTGACTCCTTGCGTGGACGCTGAAGATATACTATATCACATTATCTAGGTACTCACGTGTAGGTGGCTTTATATATGAAGTCTGATACTTGATGTTAGAGAGATTACTGAAGTTTCATCCAGTCTCACAAAAGAAGAACGACCTTGTGGCAGAACGAGATCGTCGATGATATCTTGATAGAACCTATATTACACTCTCTGTGTTCTTTACAGCGTAATCCCGTAATATTCTCGTTGCCATCTGCCAAGCTATGCATGTCTCCCTAGTCAACTCCTTTCTTGCTTCTCCCGTTCCCCCGCTCCCTAGCAAGAAGAGATACGCCGTTGTCATCCTGTCCGTAGCGAGAAATGAATCGTATCGATGCTACGTTTTAAGCCTGCTTAGGCCTTGCTGTTCGTCCCTATTCTCAACCAATAATGACGAGACCATCCCTAGACAGCTGCCAAACTATACTGCGTCCTAAACCACCACTCGTTCCCGGAATATCCGATCATTGCCTGTCACTCATAGTCCCGGTGATAACTCATTGGGCCACTGCGGCTTTCTATGCCATCATTGACCGCTTTGAGCTCCTGCAGGCATGCAGAATCCACAGCCGGGAAGAGGAAAAGATGAAAAACTCCGTCAGTCGACAGGAGTGCCTCCGTGGTGTGATCATGGTTCAGGTGTGTCAGGAAATTCCGTGCTTTCTCTACACGTGGATGTTGAACATGCCTTGAACTCTAGGTCTTGCAAACCAGCCTCGGAGCCTTGTTGGGAATCCTCTCCGGCGTGGAGATGACAGGCTACGAGGATAAAGACGTACTATACTGGGCAGGTCGTGTGCAGATGTCGAAACGCACGATGCTGGTCTTACTATCTTGCCGCGGCCTGGAAGTAAAGACGAGGCTTGGAGCCGCTCTGCAAGGCTTACTTGGTTCCACATCCCATCTGACGAGTTTCGACGCGGACTTGTTCGCTGGTAAAGTGGTTTACTACGCACTGATACCTGCATGCCGCATGTACCTTGCTCTATGGCTCGCCGATGCCTGGGTTTTCTTCATACACCGCGCGGAACACAGCAGTCCATGGCTATACAGTAAGTCATGGCTAGGGAACGTGACCAAAAGTGGGCTGACACAAGCAAATCCCAGGGACTTTCCACGCCCGGCATCACGAGCTGTACGTGCCGTATAGCTGGGGAGGCATCTATGATCACCCCATCGAGAGCTTGTTCCTCAGCGTCGGGGCCTTCGCCGTAGCCGTCGTTGGTACTGGGATGAGCCTGAGAGAAAGCATGGTGTTTTCAGCCTTTTCCTCTGCCAAAGCTTGCACGGATCATAGCGGATACGTCTTTCGTTGGAACCCGGTGGACATGTTCACATCCGTCAACGCCGAGTATCACGATAAACACCATCAGAGATGGGGTTTGAAGGTATACTTTAAATCTCAAACTACGCACCACTGACTCTTGTGGCTGATCTTGTTGCTGGCAGAAAAACTTTGCCCTTCACTTTCAGTTCTGGGACCGCCTTCTGGGAACTGACTTTCGAGACGCTGAAGCCGCAGTCAGATTATACACGCGGGACCGGGAGGCAGCGGAGATCTATGTAGAAACGGACAAGGTCAAGTCATTGTGACAGTCTCTTCCGTCTTGTCTTTTAAACCGGTTTTGGAAGACGATGGGCGCGGTTTGCGATATCGCTTAAGGGAACCACGAGGTTACAGGACAACTTTCAAAGTCATAGTGATCAGCTACAACGTGCCGTATTTGACTAAATACCCCCCGTCAACAGCTATAATCTGCCCATTGACATATTGATTCGTGGCGGCAAACAAGATGGCGCTCGCCATGTCGACGTCGTTGCCCGGTCTTCCTGCCGAGATATCGCCACAGGTTCCGGCGGGTAAAGCAGGCGACTTCTGGCTGTCGTCACTGGTGCCGGTGGTCAACTCGCTGGGGAAGAGACCAGGTGCTATGGAGTTGACTCTGATGGACAGCTTGCACTTTGCAATCTCCACGGCCAGCATCTTGGTGAGATGTATCGTGGCCGCCTTTGCCGAGTTGGTTGCGAAACGGCCAAGAGACTCCTTTATCATCCCGTTGATGGATGATATGTTGATGACGGTGCTGCTTTGGCCCGGCCGTGCGTCACTTGCTCGCTGAAGCAGGGGCAGGAAGGCCGTCGTGACGAAGTAGATGGCAGCGACGTTGGTGGCGTAAACCTCAGTCCAGTTCTCGAATGTTGCGTTTCCAGCTTCGAAGAGGCTGTTCTTCAACTCCTCGGCGTTGGAGCCCTCGGGTTTCTGGCTGTTGCTGTAGATACCCGCGTTGTTGATGAGGATATCCACCATCTCTTCGCGACTCTCCAGCTCGTGCACAATACGGCTTTCGAGAAGCTGTCTCAGCCGAGGACTTTGTTGTGTGAGGATACGAACCGGATCTCATCTTTGCGCGAGACATCGCCCACGAGGGCAATGAGGGAGCCTTCGATGCCTCGTCCATGAGCTTCGACGGCACGCTTCAGTTTTGCCTCTGTCCGGCCGATGATGTATACTCTTGCGCCGTTGACTGCCCTGGTCTAGACTCAGCTGTTGCATCCGCATCAGGGAGGCTGCCAGAACACACAAGGCTTGTGCGGCCATCAAACCCAGGCCGGAGCCACCACCGGTGATGACGGCGACCTACGGACACAAGCCATCAGATGTTTGGTACGGCTACACAGAGTCGTCGAGTATCTGCGTCTCTACTACCTTGTCCCTGACATTGAAGATGTTTTCGAGCACGAACTCCGCGTTATTGGTGGGCATGATGCTATACGGAAAGGCAGACAAATAGTTAACTACATGTACATGACAGAGATGATGACTACCTATATAATGAGCTACGCTACAACAAGCCGGCAAACAATATTTACGAGAGAATGCAGGTATCCGCGCGTCGACTGAAGAGCTCTTCGTAGGATAACATCTTGTCTCTACACGCCGAGGTGGAGTGGTTTCACAGCGTAGATGTGAGAAGCAGTTCCGTCAAGAGGGGAAATGGAGGCGGAGATGCCGCAGGCGCAGTCGAATGACGATGAAGCAACGGCACGAGTCGGAGAAGCTCGGCATGCTGTGTCTTGGGATGAAGACTTTTCTATGGCTTGCTACTATCTGTGTATGCAGTGTAATGCTCGAGAGCAACAAGATTCTATATGAGGCGTCAAGCCCGCCAGAAGATAACTCGGCACCCGCATCTCACGTTTCATTCTTGGTCCAGTCACCGGAATACTTCGTATAGGCTATGCCGGAAAGATGGTAAGACCGCACCGTCTTCTCTTGATACAGACTCTCCAGCTCAGTGGTCTACATCATATTATTCATATATGACGGGTTGATACCTGGATGGCTCATGCAATGCTCCTCTATATAGGTTGTATTTACGAGGACTAACATACATATGGTATGGAAAGTGATGGTATGCGTAATTTCGGTTACAGAGGCGCTCATGCCAATTCACTCTGCAGCATGTCACGGATATATATGTCGCAGCTTGGACATGCATGCAATTCACCTGATATCAACTTGCAGAGGTGAAAGCTACGTGCAATGGTTCGGGAGGTCGACCGGCAATACCCGAATATCCAGAGAGATAGAGAAGTGCTCTGGTTCACTGCGACGTCACGAGTTTGTCGTTGTTAAACACGATATCGTGTGTCATGCTTTCCTCTACCCTACGAGGCATTCGACGGCCACGGGGACGACATGGTTGATGAAAGAGGACGGAAGAAAACTAAACGTAGTTAGAATAATCATCATTCTTCTTCTCGTCTTTGACTGTACTGCAGCCCTCTTCCCAACTGAGTTTCGTCCTCATCTCACAACTTGGGTCCTCCGTACTGCTCACACGAACTCATCATGGATTCTTTCACCCTCTCTGCTTCAGAATCGCCGGTCAATGTGCTAGAATATCTTCGATCGAAATCTGCCATCGACTATGATAGTTTGGACATGCGAGGTGAGGGTGAAGCTCGGGAATCAGGCTTCCAATGCTAATGTTTTCCAACAGTTGTTACTGACCTGGGCCCCTTTGTAGACTGCACTTCGAACCAGGCAAGGAATAATGTTTTGTTAGAGCTCGTGGAGTTAATCGGCTGATGGTTAGGAAACAGTGGGAAGCGTATACTCAGCTTCGTGACCCGGCCAATGCCTTTCTCGTGGAAGAGTCTGTGGTGCTCGCCCGTCAGCTTCAGCTTCAGATGGTGGAACTCTCCGTCGAGGAGCTTGCAGTAGAGATTGCCGTACGTATTCGTGAGTAAAGCTCAACGCCATGGCTCACGATTCTACAGATGATCAAGCTTGCTCTTCGGGTTGCACCTTTGGTCTACGGGTCACTCCATGTGATGTGCAACCCTTTATACTCGTGGGACACTAACGACGTGTATCAAACAGGTCATCGTGGGTATTCGTGAGCCTGGTTTAGATTGCAACGGCTACTAATCCGCTGCTTCAGGCTTCCACAGACTTTGCCAGGCGATAGAGCCATCCTTCGACTTGTCTCGACTGGTTATGAAAGTTTCATCCACTTGGGAAGGCTTGCAGGCTTGCAGCAAGCTCAAAAGAGATGGTATAAAGACGTTGGCCACCACGCTCTTCACGATGGAGCAGGTTGTCCTGGCTGGAGAGGCAGGATGCACCTCCATCTCACCCTTTATTCATGAGCTTCGAGCTCATCTGGACACGGAGTTTGTGAACTCGGTCCCTTCAACTCTCCTAAGCAAGTAACTAATGACGGCAGCTATCACGACCCTGACCCAATCCTTGATCTAGTCCCCCGAGCACAGCAATACTATAAACAGCATCAAGTCGACACCAAAGTAAAGTCATGCGCGTTCATGACAATCGACGAAATCATCAGCGTGGCCGGCGTGGACGCCATGACCATTCCCGCCGAGGTCTTGGAGGAGCTTTCTTCCATGACAGAGATGCAGGAAAAGCTCGAGGCGCGATCCTCATTCTTCAACGCCGATCGAGATGTGAAGCTTGAGCGTTTGAGCTACATTGACGACAAGGTCAAGTTTGATCGGAGCTATACCACCAACGGCAGGGGAAAGGCCAAGACTGAGGACGTAAGTGTGCGTTGTAAGTCTTGACATGGCATAAGAGACTGACTTGTTTTCGGTAGGCCATCGCGGTGTTTTGCGGGTTTCAGACTCAGGCTGAGGCTTTGATGGCAAGAGCCGGAACTTGAGGCTGTCTCACGATGTAATGAGACGCTGTTTAGGTAGTTTTTTTTTAAGCTTCTTCAGTGACCTGTTCATTGCCCAACAACAGTCAGAGGTTACGCGTAACACCCGGCACGATGGCCTCCAGCTTGGCCGTCAACTCAGACCACACCTTGGCCTGAGCCTCTGCCCCCTTCCGGCTGGTGACGAACTCGCCCGGCTCTGTAACTACACTCTCACTCATGTACTTGCCGTGCGTCTCCGGACCAGCCGCGGCACCAGCGACTACGGTACGGCTGCCAACCTCTGTAGACCGAGCCAGGAACAAGCCCATGATATACAAGTACCAGCCCGCCTCTCTACCCAGCTGCGAGTGGCAGAATCCTGGATTGACGCAGTTGATCGTGACTGGAAAGGAGGCTCCTGTACGGGCAGCCATCTCGCGGACGACGAGGATCTGGAACAGCTTGCTCAAAGCATAGCGTGTTGTCATATCGGCCTTTTTCGTGTCGGACAGGGCGTCGAACAGCCGTGGTTCGTCTTTCTCTTGGAAGTGTATAAACATGTGCTGCGAGGATGGGATATTGTAAGCGTCTGGTAGGGAACTCGACAGGAGGCACGTACAACTTCGCTCGAGGTGACAGTCAGGACCGGACGCGTGTTGAACCGCTGTGCCGTCTCCTTGAGTTTCGGAAGAATCAACAAGGCAAGCAGAAAGGTGCTGACGACGTTGGTGGTGATGGTGCTCTCATCCCCCTCCGTGAGGCGAAAGCGCCCAGTCGCGATGCCCGCGTTCTCGCAGACAACATCGACGCGATCAAGTTCGTGACAGACGCGTTCCGAAAACTCGATCACGCTGTCGTAGCTGGATAGATCAAGCCTCCAGACGGCAACGGGGGATGGAACGCGGCGTAGGGATTTATCGATGGACTGTTTGGCCGCCTCTCCTTTCTTGACGTCGCGGACGGCGAGGATGACGCGGCCGGCTCCGAGAAGGCCGAAGTGGCGGCCGGCTTCGAGGCCGAGACCGACGTTGGAGCCGGTGACGATGATGGTCTGGCCGTCAAATCGGCTCCTGGGCTTGGGGGGTGTGACCAGGAGCTGGCGGTAGAGGAAGCCGCTGAGGAAAGGGAGGGGAACAGGCATTGCCAGGAGGCGTTGTTTCTCGTTGGACGTCTGCAGGCCAACCGACCATCTTTTAGCACATGCAGGTTTATATCATCTCGACCTCGGCCTGCGCTCCCTAGCTTTGTCTGGTGTGTTGTTGTTCTATCAGCTGTAGCCGACGGGGGCCTCGGTTTCTCCTCGACTGTCGAGAAGAAAACTACAGCTCAGATGCATATATATATTATACACATATTATGATACACATATATATGCATGAAACTCTAGTTATATGATTCAATGTCACCTCTCTGTGCCGCTCTCCGGCCTCATATCAACTTCTCCTGCCCGTCAAGTCACTTACAGCCATGGGCATCCACAGAGGTTCATGCACGTAATTTGAGCCGTCGAAAATCTCTCATCCTTCACATTATGGCTTCTTCAACATCAGCTACACATGTCAGGACAGCGCGTGTGTCACCCATGGCGTCTCCAGCTCCGTCCTCGCAGCAGCACCTCCAAGGCCAACAGCTCTTTGATGTATCTCATGTGACTGCCGTCCTGACTGGTGGTGGCTCCGGCATAGGGTTGATGATCACGCAGGCTCTGGTTGCCAACGGCGCCAAAGTTTACGTAGTTGAGAGGAGAAAGGATGCTCTCGATACGGTTGTGAGACTGTACGATACGGGCCCCGGGGAGATGATACCGTTGGTTCCCGCCATAAGCTGCCATTACGCTACAAGGAATCTTGCTGATGGCTTAGAATCGTGGCCGATATCAGCGTCAAGGACGAGGTCGTTCGTCTCGCCGAGCAGATCAAGGCGCTCGAAAAGGACGGAATTCAACTGCTGGTCAACAACGCGGGCATCGCTTTAGACCACACCACCAGGTTTGGCGAGAACGGTCAACCATGCATGACGGACGCACAAGCCATATCCGAGCACTTCATGAGATCCGTCCCCAGCGACTGGAGCCGGACGTTTGAGACCAACGTCATGGGCGGCTTCTTCATGTCCATGGCGCTGCTGCCGCTGCTGGAAAGGGGTTGTCGAGGTCTCAAGGGGTATTCATCCAGCATCATCAACCTGTCCAGCAACTCGGCATTTCTCAAGGACAGTTGTCGGGGTTACGTGTCGTATGCTGCCAGCAAGGCCGGGACCGCTCACCTTAGTCGCATCCTCGCCACTCTGCTTTCGAGGACGAACGTGAGAGTCAATCAGATAGCGCCGGGTACCTTTCCGTCCGAGGTAAGGTTGTCTCGGCATGAGTGAGGAGAGACGGCTGACTGTTGCAGATGACAACCGGCTCGTCAGGCCCGGATCAGAAATCCACCATGAATCGCCCGGTGTCGAACACTGCAGGTTCGTTAAAACAACTTGCCACTATCCCCAGGCTGTAGCTGAACTGGCTTGATAGGTCGAGCCGGTGCGGAGACGGACATTGCCGCAACGGTCCTGTTCCTTGCCAGCATCGGAGGCGGTTTCTACAATCATCAAATCATGTTCCCCGACGGTGGTGAAACTCTCATAGATCCTGCTGCTATATGAATACTATGCAGAAGACTCCTTCTGAAAGCCTTCGCTCGACTCGATGACCTCCTTCAAGCACATGTCCAGGTCGGCGAATGCCGGCCTGTTGTATCTCTTCAGCAGCTCCTGAGACCTAGTCGTGTCCACAATCTTCAAGTCCCTGTCGTCGTCGGCAATTCTTGGGAACTCTCTCTTGTCATTGCCGTAGCCTTGGTCCCGGAGCCTCTCAAACGCCTCCATGGTGAGGTTGAAGTTGAACGGTCCGGCGAATGCAAGCAGCCTTTCCCCGACAACGTCCTCTTCTCGGAGAGCGGCGACGTGTAGCAGAGCTGTGTCGGTGGCATTGACGTAATGCTGAGGCGAGAGATTCTTCATCAGTCCAAGAATGCTCTCGTCTCTTTCCCAAAACTTCCTATACCACCCCCCGGTCGACGCCGGCTGCTCCTTGGACAGGATCCGTCCGATGGTGCAGTTCGGCAGGACGGTGTTGAGGACGAAAGCAGGCTTCTCTTCTTGGACGAAGCGCCAGCACTCCTTCTCGGCCAGCGCCTTGCTCGCCGCGTACACGGCCAGTTTCCTGTCATCGTTGTACGGAGGAGGCGCCCACGCGTCTTCGATTTCTCTCTCGTTCCACGAGGTCGAATCTACGTATGACCTCTTGTTTCGGGTATACGGAGTCACGGCCGCGCTGGAAGAGGTGAAGACGAAGCGCTTCACGCTTGTTTCTGCCGCCGCTGCTGTCAATGCGTTCCTGACGCCAGACAATACCATGGGGATGACTTTGTTAGGGTCGGGGTTGAGCGTGAGGTCTGTCGCGAGATGCATAACGCCGGCACAGCCTTACAGAGTGGTTAGTCTACGCGTCTTTCGAGTAAAGGCTTATCCATATATACCTTTTACAGCCTCGTCAAAGGCACCGCGCATCGCCATGTCCTCGACGACGAGAGTCTCGAACCCGTACTTTTGATCAAACAGTGCATGCATGTAGTTGGCCTTGCCGACATCGCGAACGGTGCCGCGAACGCGGAAACCATGCTCGAGCAGTTGTTCCGCCACATGGCTGGCAATGTATCCGTTCACACCGGTGACAAGAATGAGAGATCCGGTTGGCACTGCTTGCATTGTTCTTATAGAGTAGTTGAGACAGACTTGAGCTTCGTGGTACAGGTAATGGAATGGTAGTATCCGTTCAGTTGACGTAGACATGGAAATAGACGACGAGGCCCACGTCTATCTATGTATGTATCCCTATCTATAGCTTCTTGGAGGCCATATGCAAGTGTTTGCGGGTAAAGCAATCACCTATCCGGCCGCAGTATGAGTCCCCCCCCCCCTTAAGTGTTCAGGTGCATAAGATTGTGCACCACTACCCTCCTACTCGTACCTGGTATTTAAAGTTGGTTTCCATAAGTCCCGTCTCTAACATCGTTGTTTCTCTTGGAACGGAGAAAGCACGCCGAGTTTAACGCTCTAAGCTGGTCTCACCAGCTTGGCCTGAGCATCCAGTTTCGCATAGTATTGATCGACGGCCGGTTGATTCAAGTAGTCCAAGCGGTGGCCACAGCGATTCTTCAGAACCTGGTCAGGCTTCGCGATGGTGTCGCAGCAAGAGCCCCAACAATCTTCAACCAGCTTGACCACGGACGTGTTCGACTGTTGACTGTTGTTGATGATGTTGAGCATCGTCGGGATGGCAAGCTCGTGGAAGGCGTCGAACTGGTTGTAGACGTCGGCGAGGAGGATGTAGTCTGCGAAGAAGCGGCGGGGGATATAGTAGATGTCGCTCCAGCCCAGGCACCACTCCTTGGTGTTCACCTTGTAGCCGAGGCCCAGCTGTTGGACAGCTGCAGAGGCGTTCATCAGCTTGAGGTGGAGGTCGCTGGCCCAACCCCACCAGTCATAAGCCCTGGTGCTGGTGATGCACTGGTGAGGTGGTGTGCTGCCGTTGGCGATCCAGATGTTATCCCAGTTGGTGTCACCCCAGGCGAGCGGGTCGAGCCAGGCGTCGAAGTGGAAGTACATCAGCCCCTTGATGTGTGGTTTCTCGGCCAGTGCCATCTGCATCGTCTTGGCCACCTGGAGGTAGATGGTGAAGGTCCCCCTGAACTGGTCGTGCGTCCAGTTGTAGAACGTCTCGGGCTGGTCTGGCATCATGCCGGGCATGGAGATGTGGACCGTGTCGAAGAAGGGCTCGTACTTGATGATCTGAGGCACTCGCTCCGGATGAGCAGAGTTCCACCGGACCATGGCCAAGACGTCGTGGAAGGGAGAAACGACCTCGTCGTCCTTGGACTCATGGACGGCGTGCTGGCTGCTCTGTTTGCTTGTCGTCGGAAGCCGGTCCCGTACTACGGCCATGGCGATGACGATGCCGACGGTGACGACTGTCAGCAAGCCGAGGATGACGCGCCAGTATTTCGGCAGCCGCTTAGAGTCATGGTCGGCAGTCTGGCTTGTGGACGCGGGATACATCATGTAAAGCCAGGAAGACGCGAAAACGATCAAGGTGCCGGGGATGACGAGACTGCCGAGTTCGGAGCCGAAGAGGATGGGCGATAGGAAGAGGAGGATGCCTGTGGCCACTGCCGTGGCGAGGCATTTGACGACGGCGTCGGCATCTTGCCGCTCTGTCAGTACCGTCAACCAGGGTAGTTGGGTATGAAACCTACACTTGTAGACGTAGGTGATGGCCACACCGACAAAGGCATGGCTGACGACGACGAGAATGGCGCGAATGTCAGAGTAACCGACGAAGAAGCTCGGCTCATCGGCAGCCATGGTGAAGATGAAGAGATGGCAGACCAAGTTGATGACGGTGCCGAATGCGTATAGGATCATGTTGTCGGCGTGCATGCTGTTGTTGTCGGTCTTGAGAAGACGTTGGTTGTAGACGGCGGACGAGGCGCTGATAAAGACCTGGAAGAAGAGAATGGCATATGTTGTGGCAGGATAGGCAGAGCCGATTCCCGGCTTATACTGCGAGAGAATCAAGCCGAACACCTACGGCGAGTTACCTAGGTAGTCGACAAACATGGTACAGACCGTGAACGAACCTGCAGGAAGATCGTTGCCCATTGGATCCGGGAGAGGGCCGTCTTGAGAGAAACGACCATGATGACTGCCGTCATCAATGCTCCGCTTGACTTGCTCAACTGTATCGTCCCCGGGTCGGCGAGGTAATAGCTGAGGAAAATCTACAGAGCCGCGAGTTTCAGCCGGTGGTCATCACTCAGTATATATGTATACTGACCGAATTGTTGATTAGGGTGTAGCAGAGGGCGAGGATGTAGAAGCCAGCCTGCTTCTCGTCCGTCACCTCGCCGCGGAAATAGCGCCAGACCACGGCCGGGCTGAGTTTGGCGTCGACCATGTTGTACTGGAGTTTCACATGTGGGAAGTACTCTTCCTCGTCGTCTTCGTCCCGGCCGTTTTGTCCCCGGCTAGAGGCACCGGGGGTCGAGGTTAGGGGGGGAGACTCGTAGTCGCCTCCCGTGTGTGTCCTCGGCTTCATGCCTCGGGCTATCCGGTGCGAGCATTCGCGGCAGAACAGGATGGTCGAGAGTATCAGCTTGCCGAACTCGGATATGCTGACGGATCCGGATGTCGAGAAGGAATATGAGCCGTCGTTCTGGGCGAGCTTTAGGATGACGCCCAGGCCGACTTGGATAGCCACCAGGCCGGTGGCTGCGGCCACAGCTTGGTAGCTGGTTGATCTCAACATTATGAGCAGCTGTCAGAGCCGAGCTGCTTGTTCGAAGGCGCGGCTGGATGACATGTGCGCGATAGACTTGTTGGTTGCCTCTTTCGGGGCCAAGACGTCGTATACGGCTGCAGCGGTTGGGTTGAGGTCAGAGAGGATGCGTACGAACAACGACTCGCCCACTAAAGCTACTACTGAAGTGATGGGTGAACTAAAGGTGATCCTCAGGGAGGGTCTTGAAACAGAGTACTATGGCAAGCTGACCTTGAAACAGCGAGCCTTGGTTGGAGATGGACGGGGACCCAACAAAGTAGAACCTCAAGGAATGTATGTACATACATACATACATACATATGTACATACATACAACATACATACATATGTACATACACATACTAGGGGGAGAAGAGAAGCTATAAGTTGTATATTGTTTCCTTATTTTAGCTATAGGAGGATAACTTTGCAGAAGCAAAATTGCCTCACGCCTCCTCCTCTGTTATTCTCTAATTAAACTTAAAGTGCCCTATGTCTCGTATGTTCATATACATATATTATTAATATATAATATATATATGTATATACAGATGTATGTATGTAAGTGTAACAAACATTAAGAGGCAACCCCTATACCCAAAGGTACCGATCTTACCCTACGATGATTCCACGAATCGGTTTACGAGAAGGCGTTATCCAAAGACCCTTGGATGTAATCAAGGTTATGCAAAGCCCTTAGCTATAAACGACTCGAGTCATCCACGGTGCGCAGTATTGGATATACACACAAGACCTATACGATTAGCAACATATGTATGCATGTATGTAGGGAAATGATCCAATTCACATACATACGGATGCTAGGCTCGCTGGCCGTAACTCTCGTAAGAAGGAAGAGCACAAGATACGTAGGATAGGAGACACGGCGACTTTGAGGATAGGAAAGAGGAGGAGATGACGTAGCTTGTATGAGTTCTTCTAGAAATCTTAGGGGACTGATTCCTAAAGAATCAAGGAAAGGGTGTCGAATAGGGCACGATATATATATATATATACATATGTATGTATGTACATAATATTGAGTCTATAACTCGTTTGATGTAAAGACTGTTGAAGGGAAGGATGAAAAACGAAAGGAGGTGGAGCGTGGCATAACTTAACCCTGTCCCCTGTTGATATCATAAACAGCGTATGCGGGTCCAATACTCCAGGGAGTCATTCTGCAGATTTTAAAGGGCCTAGCTAATCAATACATACAATGTCTGTAGAGTTGATGTTTGGAGATGGCCATGCAGTGAGTGTGTATGTATGTTTGTATGTATGTATGCTGGTCTTATATACATACATACATAACTACCTACATACCTACATAACTACATACAAACATACATACACATACCACTTTGCCCACGGCCAGGTCTGTGTCACCATCATCAACACGGCCATGAAACCCCAGAACGGGGATTCCGTTGGCTACGATCAAGACCAGCCTCTCAATGTCATCATCCCCATCGGCGGCATCGGATCCCGTTTTGCGAAGCATGGCTACCGCTATCCCAAGCCTCTCATCAACATCGTCGGCCGTCCCATGATCGTATGGCTCCTCAGCAACTTGAAATTCAAGCCTGGCGATACCGTCTGGGTTGCGGTCAATGACGAAGTCGACGACGATTTCCATCTTGGACAGCTCGTCAGCAAGTCGCTGCCGCACATTGACCATCGAATTCTGAGGTTGCGGCATCAGACCAAAGGAGCAAGCGAAACGGTACGTCGTCCATGTTATATATCACTACCTATGTATGTATATATGCTTATGATTCTTACATTACCCAGCTCTACGTCATCAGCCAATCCATGACGAAAAGGGACTTGCAAAAGAGAACTATATCCTTGGACTGTGATACCATCTATTGGACGGATATCCTCGGCCAAGCCCGCCGCTTACCGGTAGACACCGGCGCCTGCTTTTACTTCAAGGACGATGGCGACAAGCCCGTCTTTTCTTACATTAAGCTGGAAGCTCGGTAAGTAGACATCTCAGCAGTCGGACAAGATGTTTGTTTGGTTGACAAGATTACACGCCAAAAAAGAAACGGGCTAGACTACATCAGCGACATCCAGGAGAAGACGGCCATCTCGAAGAACGCAAACTCAGGCGCATACGTCTTCCCCAGCGGACAGGAGCTCAAGACGAAGGCAGCCGAGATGCTCGACATGCGCCACTTGGATAACCAGGAAATCGGCGAATACTACACCTCCAAGCTCGTCGGCCACATGATCAGGCTGGAGACGGCCTTCACCGGCATCCTCATCCGGCAGGATGACTTCAGCTGCGTCGGTACGCCGGAGCAGCTGCAGCACTTCTTGCGGACCATCAAGAGCGGAGAGTGTAGGCTTTCGGTCACGGGCCAAAAGAGACGCTTCTGCTTCGACCTCGACGGCACCTTGGTTGGCTTTCCCGACGTTGCTGGCGACTATGCCACCTGTCCGCCCATCTGGAGGAACATCCGCCTGCTGCAGGAGTTGTTCGAAGCCGGGCATCACATCATCATTGTCCGTTTTCTCATCACAACAGCGGTTGACTGACTGACTGACTGGCTCTAACAGCAAACTGCGAGACGCATGCGAACCCACGGCGGGAACATCGGAGCCGTCATCGCTGACATCGGCAGCGTCACCTTTGCCCAGCTTGCCCGGTACAGCATCCCCTACCACGAAATCAGCTTCGGCAAGCCTTTCGCGCACGTCTACATCGACGACCTGGCTGTGAATGCGAACCTCGATACCGTGAGGGAAATCGGCTGGCTTCTTGACGGCTCGCACGCCAACGTCATGACCGAGCAGGATACGACTACTGTAAAGGGCATGATGGCGGCTCGAGACTTCAACACGATCCAGATCATCGACGGCAAGGTCATCAAGTCCAGCAAGTCGGACAACATCATCGGCGAGCTCTACTTTTACTCCCACATGCCCCCCGAAGTCGTCCCCTATTTCCCATCCGTCTACAGCGTTGCCTTCTTCCCCGACACCGGCACTTACTCCGTCACCATGGAGAGGTGCCGCGGCCTCACCTACTCTCATCTCCTGGTCGGCCGATCGATGACACTCGGCCGTTTCAAGTCGTTCCTCAAAGCCCTGCATTCGATCCACACGAGCCAACGATCGGACCGGCTCAGCCTCCAGATATCGCCCGAGCTGGCGGGCAAGTTCAGCGGCTACAACGTCCCGGGCACCGAGCGCCGGGCCAACATCTACGCAAACTACGGCGCCAAGCTCCGCAAGCGCTACGCCGGCTTCCGAGACAGATATGACGCCCTCGGCCACCAGGCTGCCTTGGTCTTCAGCCGGTTGAACGAGTTTCTCGACACGTACGAGGCTGAAGAGAGGGCTGTCTTCGCCCAGGTCATTCACGGCGATCCAGTCTTCAGCAACGCGATCCTTTCGGAGGACGAGCAAAAGGTCAGCTTCATTGACGTCCGTTGCCAGCTGGGCGACACCTTGACGCCCGAGGGGGACGTCAACTACGATCTCGCCAAGGTTCTGCAGAGTCTTTCGGGATACGACCATCTCCTGTTCTTGGCCGAGGACCCGAAGAGGATCGAAGATGTCATGGACAACAATAAGCCGCTGCTGGATGAAGCGGACAGGAACCTCGTTGAAGAACTTGAGGAATACTTTTTCGACTTTCTCGACGAGCATTACTCCGTTCGTCTGCATCGCAAGACGCTTTTGCGCATCACGGCCTCGTTGCTCTTCAGTTTGATTCCTCTGCATCGGCCTGAAACTGGGGCCATGTTTCTGCGGCTGTGCCAGGAGACGCTGGAGAAGGCCAACTATCAGAACGGCACTTTCAAGCCAATCTAGATTAGCAGAGATATATACAGTTTCTAGACCGACCCCTATTCCCGGTGTGTCCGGATCTGGCTCTTGGTCTATAGCGTCCACAATATGAATATATCATCTTCAGATATAAAAGAAAGAAAGAGAAGCAAATGTCTCTCTCACTACTACGCTGTATCATCCATTCCCATGTACGTACATATATATGATGTGTGTGTAACTGTCGAGCTCAGGTCCGTTGAGACTTTCCCCGGGTAATGAATGAATGGCACCGCCGTCAGCAACGACAACAAAGCCTAACCAACTTCGCTCTCGGCTAGCATTGGCTGGGACCCAGTAAAGAAAAATAACCTCCCTGCTTCTGGCATGACGTCGACGGCACGACTCTCGTCTGGGTGACGATGGTGGTAGAGCTGCCGGAAGGGGATTGGATCGTGACAGTCTGATCCTTGTTGACGATGATGAAAATGTCGTTGTCCGAGTCGTTGAAGTCCAGCATGTGCCTCTTGAAGCCGTCGGTGGTGCCGGTGTTGAACAGAGCGGCGGTGATGAACATGCCACGCAGGAATCTGCAAGCTGAGCCCTCGGCGCAGTCCGTCAGCGTGGGCATGATATTGGCCACGGCGTTCCAGAGAGAGCCGTAGGCCGTGGTGATGACCCCCGGTCCCACGTTTTCGAGCCAGTCAAAGGCCCAGCGGAAGTTGGTGGGCTCGGTGGTGTAGATGTACTGGCCGCTGGCGTCGAGCCAGACGATTTTCCACCAATCCATTCCGATGGTGAGGAAGCCGGTGTGGAATTCCACCTCGAGACCCTCCTGGGTCGTCCGTCCCGGTAGGAGTCTGCCCTTCCAGGTCTTGGTATTCTGGTAGACATCGCTGTACTTGTGCGTGACCGCTACTGCGACCATGGGATCCTTACTTTCATTTCGAACCCTGACTGTTGCCCTGTGTTTGTTTATCACGGAGGCTACGACTATCTGCGTCAGTGACAGAAAGGCGTAGATCAAGCTGTTGATGTGCATCTTTGTTTCTGAGTGTGGTACAGGTTAATAGGGTTTCCCTTGATGGGTAGTTAGTTGCTCATGGCACCAACTTTGGGCGTTTATACTTGATAGAAGGGTGTTTTGTGTGTGTGTGTGTGTGTGTGTGTTTGTGTGACTGTGTTTGTTGTAGGAAGAAGGAAGCTGGGCTGGATAGGTTATTTGTCCTAAATTCTCCAGTTGCCGTGAAGGGGGGGGGGGGGGG
>LKCN02000001.1:4651512-4693532 GCA_001633055.2 Ophiocordyceps polyrhachis-furcata BCC 54312 | reverse complement strand
CGAGGATACAAGGCCGAAGGGCGCGAGCATTACCAACAACAGTTGTCGTTGTTCCTTGGGTAGCTACAGAAGGCGTACTATGCACATACATACATACATGGTTCGAATGACGCCCTCGTCCAACACGTTGAACTTTAACATAGCCCAAGGAAGAACTGACTTTGCTGTAGAAACCAAGAAGAAAGGCTCGCTTGTTATAGAAAAGTTGCGTGAGGTTAACAAATGAGGTCAATATCATCAGCCCCCGTTAGGAAGGCAGACGTCCTAAAACAGGTCATATCCTCTTCCTCCTGACGTTTGTCATCTGGGTGGGAAGAGAAGAGACGGGGCTCGCTGCCACATCCCATCAGCTCATATCATACATACCTACGTATGTATACTATGTTTATACTCGTCATAAGATGACCGTAGTATCGTATCCATGGCGGAGGGGTTTGGGGATCAAAAACGGGAACCAACCACTTCGGGTCATCCAGGCGGCGTGCTGTATGTATGTATGTACTTTTGTCCAGATCTTATAGTCCCTTTACCATCCTGCGTTGCCATTCCTTGACTTTCTCACTGGGAATGTATATACATATGTATGTATGTACATACGTAGGCAGGATCGGGACAGACGTTGAAAGGCTCATCCTTCTTCGCCTGACGCCCTCGTCCAACACGTTGAACCTTGAAATGGCCTGCGCGAGGAAGACTTTAGTGTCTGATGGGCCTATCTATCGCAAGTGTTCCTGGATTAGTACATATGCGTGTATGTATGTAAACATAGTATATTCGTATGTATGTAAAGGACCCGTGATGGTCGACCTTGGAAGGTTCTTCTGCTGTTGCTGCTGCTGTGGACCACGTAGGTGTATGTATGGATGAGATCAAAAGATCAGCACTTTTGATGCTCCGAGTGTCTGACCACGACAAAGTCCTATCTGACTTGTGATTCAGACACATTCCACAGCATGTAAATACACCAAATCCTCATCATCCTCACTATCAATATAATGACGATACTCGTCTAAATCATCATCCTCATCCTCAGTTTCAATATAACGATTAACGACCCATCATCTTCCAAGTACTCAGATCGTCCGGGCGACAGTATACGGATCGGGGACCTTGGTTTGACCCCCCCCCCCCCCCCCCCCCTTGATCCGTTTTCGCCTTTCCAGTTATGACTTCGACAGGATCAAGTGCCTGAAGCCCAAGAGGTAGTTTTCCGACATGTAGCTGCCCTGTGTGCCGCAGAAGAGGCAGCAGTTTTAAGACGTCCTGACGCACCCCACGATCGTCGTCGGCAGGCAACCAAAGAAGGCTCCAAAGCCTCGGCCAAGAAGATGAACTTCAAACAGCACTCCGAGTGAGAGAGACCAAAGGCCCCCTCCCTTGAAGCTAAAGCGTTCCCCTTTACTGTGCCCTTTTGGTGGACACCAACCTGCCACCATCACCAAGATATCTCGGCGATTCTCAGCCGTTCCGCCTCAGGCACGGCCAAGTCTCTTCTCGTCCGCGTCACAATCGATATCGGCCGCTTCGAATACGATACAGTGGCGAGAACTTTCAGTAACGTCCTCTGTATTACCTAGTATGATTGCTCGCAAGCAATACACTGGTCGTATCGAGTCGACTTAATCTCCCGCTGCTTATAGACGCCACTGGTCCGTGTTAATCCTAGTTTGCTTCGGAACATCTTCTTTAGCAATCTCCTGTCGAATGTCTTTGAACTCATCGGAATCAGTGTCACCTGCCATCAGTGTCTTTCTTTGTCTTTTATTGTATGTGCCTAGGTTGAGGCCAACTCTTCTTAGTCAAGAAGAAAGAAGAAGAAGAAGAAGAAGAAAGAGGTTCTGTGGCTCAGAGAGCAAACGTGACATCTATTCCAATCGGCCTCCTGAAAGTAGGGTTAGGGTTAAACACACCTGCTGCTCTACGACTTGCAGCACCACATTGTAGCCATCTCTTCCCCTTTCTCTCAAAAGCTCAGCCTACTACCAGTAGGTATTTAACCTCCCTTCAGCTCCGGTACATCCAAGAAACGGCTGGCAGCAGCAGCAACAGCCGCGACTTGAGCAAAGCACGGCCGCCCACCCCATGCTCACAGTCACCGCCCGACGACGCCGTGCCAAAAGCCCGGACGACATCGTCGACGGAGGCGTCGTCTCCCAGACCCAGCGCCCGGAGCGTCCTCCCCTCGGCCCGCAGATCAGAGCCGGTAAAGGTCGAGGCCAGCAGGATGAGCATGTCGGTCACCGGGGTGGCGACGCCGGCCCTGGATCCGAGGTCGGAGCAGAGGACGAGCCAGTAGGGGACGTCCTGGCTCAGGAAGCGCTTCTGGGCGCCCTTTGTGCGGTTGTGGGCGTCGGTGTTGACGGCGAAGTCGCGCATCGTCTTGTCCTGGCGTCCGTAGTTGTTGTTGTACACGTCGAGGGCCGGCTCGACGGCTGTTCGGTACGCCGTTGCCACCGCCAGCCTCTCCCTGTCGGCCGCTTCGATGATGGAGCAGACGCCGTTGCTCATGCCCTGTCGGTAGAAGTAGAAGTCGCCGTCTGTCGTCTCGATCCAGCCGAGGTTGAGGAGCGCGGTCGGGACGTGGACGACGCCGTTGACGGCCGAGAGGAAGATGTCGAGCGCGCTGGCGCTCCATTCAATCGGCAGTCCGAAGAGGCGGCCGATGACTTCGTCTTCTTCTTCTTCTCCCGTCCCCGGTCCGATCAGGAGCCTCTTCTTGACCGCTCTGATCGTCACCACGCCTTGTGAGCAGTCGACGCGCGAACTAAAGGGAGATGAGCTCGTCTCCAGCACAGTCTTTGCTCCGAGAAGCCGTCTCGCCTGGACACTGACGCCGTTGCCGCTTATGAAGATGATGAGGCTGCAGTCGCCGACGCGTCCCGCGAGCGCCTTCAGCACTCCGTCGTGACCCTGAGACGGCACCGTGACAATCACCGTCGTCTCCTCCAGGCTCGAAGCCGGTCCGAAGTCTTGCTCGACCCTGACCCGGACTCGGCCGGAGAGCGCTCCGGAGCACTCCACCATGTTTCCCTTCTCCCGTATCTTGGGAGCCGCTCCGGGATGGCCGGGCATCGTCCGGAGGATGACGGCGTAGCCCCGGATCGACAGGTCAAAGGCCAGCGCGCAGCCGACGTGCCCGGCGCCGATGATGCCAACCACCGTCATTGTTTTGGCCATGTCCAGATGCCTCCGTAGAGGGAAGCAAGATGACAACAGTCGTTGAAGATTCACCCTTGCTACAACATCCTGATCTCTCGGTACCAAGAGCCACGACCTTGGTCTGCGCCCCTGACCGACAGTCAACGGGTGCTTCCTCCTAGCCGGCTCGCTGATCGTTATTGAAATCTTACCTTGACCGCCTCGGTGAAGATCCTTTCCCCCCCCCCTCCTGGGAAGCTCGCTGGCTTTGAAATAAAGCCAGTCTCCTCCTTCTTCTACTTCCTTCTCTTTTTCCCTTTCACCCTAAAGGAGCACTGCCCCCCCCTCCCCTGGTTCTCTAAACAATCAAGTCCAGCATTGATTCCCATCATCCCTGTCATGGCCCGGGATGACGCGCTGCCGATCACTTACACAGCCCGGCCGGCAAGGAGAGTCTGGACCGCCGTCCGAACCTTTGCTGTTCTCGTCTGGAAGTGGTCCGTGCCGCACAGGAACAGTCACCGTCCTACCGATGCCGTCTACTCTTCCGTATGGGCTGCCAACGTCGACAAGGAGGCCCTTCGCCGTGCTCTTCACTCTGCGTTTCCGCACGTGGCTGAGGGAGAGCTTCCAGACGAGGAGGAGAGTATACGTTACTTCCTGCGAAGACACCTGGACTCGTCTCTGGAGACGGCAGAAGAAGGCTGGCCGGATCTCCCCTTCGCCCTTCGCAGTCTGCTCGCGGCGTCCAATGCCTCTCACTTGGAGGCCAAACTCCGTCTTCTCCTCGGAGAGAACTACCACCCTGCTGCTGGGCTCGGAAGCCTGACGAGGTCGACGGAAGGAGTGCAGAAGACGTTTCGTATATGGAGGCAGGGCTTTGCTTCCGCCGTGAGCCGGCGAGAGAGGGTCGGCGTCAAGGTCTTCTTCGTCGTCCTCGCCTGCAGCGCCGTCTATCCAGACGTCGCGGCCGGCTTCCTCGGCGAGCGGTCTTATAATCAAAGATCCATCGGCAGCCGCATCGTCAGCCTCATTCAGCTTTACTTTCTATCGACCTTTCCCTTTCACACCCTCTGGCTGCTCTTCAATTGGAGCTTGGAGCGTTTGCTCGGCGCCTTCGTCGGCAACTCGGTCTATGCCCTGGTTGCTGTGGTGCCGGCCATTCGCGTCTCGTACCGGCAGCCCTGGTTCAGGACGATGATGCTGGTTCTCTCCATGTGTTGGCAGATTGGTGTGCAATTCTCACCTGCTGTTCGCGACTATGTGGTTCGCCTCATCGTCCGGCGGCAGATGCGGGCTCTCCGTCGGCAGACCAAGCCTGGTGACGATGGCATCGACTGGACCAGCGTCGACAAGTCGATTCAACATGAGTTGATGTCTCACAAGGCCTTCGCGTCTCTGCCACCTGCTGCTGCTTGGTATGACGTGCCGATCAAAGCGAGAGCAGAGCGTTACATACACTTCACCCGTAGTATGGAGCTGGGCCGTTCAGCCGACCAGCTCGTCGGCCTGCTCAAGGACGACTTGGAAGGCATCGTCAACACTCTCGAGGACTACAGTTCCACCGCGCCTTGCTCGCCAGGTGCCGTCGACGTAGGGCATGTAGAGCCGCGAGGGCCCAAGTTGTTCCTCGTCTTCTTCGACGTTGCCATATTCTCCTACGTCTGCTACTCCTTCTGGACCCAGCCGTTTACCTTTAACACGGTGGTGGCGTATAGTACCGTTGTCGTCATCAAGCAGACCATCTTGGCCCTCAAGAGCTATCAGACGGTCAAGGGCGCGCGGCGTCTGTTCACCAACATGGTGTCCATCAATATCCTCGGCATGCTGCTGGTTTCCACGCCCGTCACCGTCGACAGGAACGTGCTGGCGAAGAATGGCAACATGGTGGCCTTGACCCTGGCCATGGTCTTTGCAACGCTGTTCCTCGCCGAGCCCATCGCCCCGACGCTGCTGACGCTGACGGAGAAGGGGGTGGCGGCCTCGTCGCGGCTGAGGCGTAGGCTTCGAGGAGTGGCGGTATTCAGGAGGGGGGAGAGCGCAAAAGGGATAGAGAGAGGTTGACAACTGGGCTGTCGTGTGTATATATATATATATATATATATATATGTATAATATACATATATAATATATATGTATATACATATCTATATATATACATACATATCTTGGGTAGCATCGTGGGCAACATACATATATATTATGTACGAGTAGGTATCAAGAGATAGTTTAGCTGTTATAGATACATTGATCTGGGCAACATACATATGTACGAGTAGGTATCAAGAGATAGTTTAGCTGTTATAGAGACATTGATCTGTGTTCATGCTCGAAACCTATCTACCACGTAACGGTTACATACCGCCTCGGGCTCCTCCTTTCGGAACAAAGGGAAATCACCGCGCCATCCCGTGGCCTCCTTGGTCCTCTCCATAAACTCATAGGCGTGCTGCTTGGTCGATTTCTTCTGCGCCTGCTTCCAAGGCTCAACCGCTCGGAACCAAAGCGGCTTATTCTCCTTGACGAACGCGCCCTCGTCCTCTGCGAAGCCAGCAAGTTGCGGCTCCCAACCACCAGCGGCGAAGCGCATCCATCGGGCTCGGCAGTAGTCCGGGCTGTGGGCAAAGAAAGGCTCGTGGGAAGCTTGCTGCCCCAGATGCTGGTGGAAGAACTGGTTCGAGAGATGCTCCGAGCCACAGTCCGGAACGGAGTAGTTGTAGGCGTCGAAGAAGCCGGAATCGATGCGAAGCCAGCCTACGACCTGGGACCAGCGTATGCCGCCCATGGCGGAGAACTCTCTCTGCCACCAGAACCGGGTCTCGTTGCCGAGGGAGCGGTTGAGGTCGACGATGTTGGGGCTGGCGTGGATGTAGTAGACGTACGTCTCCTTGCCGTTCTTTGCGTTGATGAGGGCGTATCTGGCTGCGACGTCGAAGGAGGTGGTGGTCGAGACGTAGACGGTGTCGCGCTGGCCCTTGGCGAACTTGATATCCTTCTCGTGGTTCACGAGGCCGAAGGCTTTGGCCGATCTCTCGGCGATCGCCCAGGGGAGCCAGCCGCCCTCTGCTCGGATGGCATCGGGGCCTCGGCCGTCGCCGCGGAAGAGGAAGAGGGGGGACGGACTCGAGCCGTCGGTGGTGAGAGGCCATTTTGATGTTGGTGTTTTATCACAGCCATTGTCTGCGCCGAGTCCGAGGCCGGACCAGACGGACAGCAGCAGCAGCAGCAAGGATGTGGTGACGAATATCTGCATCGTGGCAAGACAGACAAGGCGACTCTCGTATCTACATTTACCGCCAGGGTGGTTGGAAAGGAGGAGTGGTATGTCTTGTTATGTAGCAGAGAGAGAAGAGAGAGAGAGAGAGAGAGAGAGAGAGCAGGAAGGACGAGGTGTTCAAGGTATGTGACCTCTATAGCTCGGCCTGTTTCTCCAGACTTGACTTAAGTCGCCGATAGAGGGTATGTTTTTGTGTACAGCATATGTATGTATGTATGTATGTATGTATGTGGCGGCTACGAGCCGTCATGTTTGTGTAACACCAGCGGTAGGCAGGGAGGAGGTGATATAGGTGTATGTATGTAGTTAGTAGTAGGATGTTATAGTAGAGTCCCCTGGGGGTGATAAGATTAAGATGCGCCCTATATGTGCATACATATGCCTCATGTATGTATGTACGAAGAAGATGCCTCAGGCAGATACGAATAACTTCGTCTCATATCCCATCACATCACCAAGATGACGGACTGGCTTCACGTCTTAAACACGGTCAGATCAGCCGGCATCCGCCCGTCTATCAAGAACGAGTCGATGGCCTCCTGCGTCTCCCCGTAGTCCCAGTAGCTGGTATGGCCATAGCCGTCGCGGAATATACTGACAGCCGTCGGCATCTGCTCCCTCACGCCAAGCGCCCACACGACGCTCGTCGACGGATCGTGAAAGGCATTCACCAACAAGATGGGCGGCGTCCTCGCCAGCCGGTCCCTGCTCAGCTTCCGAGGCGGATTCGCCGCCAGGGCAGGCCAGCCGAGGCACGACGCCTGGATCTGCAGCGTCTCGGACACGCCGCGCGTGTGGGGGGCGAGCACGCGCGCCGCCATCAGCCTGCCGAGCAGGCTGCTCCCCCCCGCCGTCGATGCGGCCGAGTCGAGGCAGGATATGGCCGTGTGCGAGAAGGCGGATGACGTTTCGTTGCGGACGAGTTGCGTCGACAGCCGCGTTGCGTTTCCCTCTAGAGCCTCGCGCAGTGAATGGGACAGCCTTTGCCACCGGGGAGGCTCGGACACGTCGTTTTGGGCGTTCATGATGAGTTCGTATCCCGTCACGTCGGGGGCGCATTTCCCGCCGCAGCCGGGAGCCGGCACGGGCTCCATGTTGGCCTCGTCGACCAGCTTGTCGAAGATGGCGGAGGCATCCTGGCCGTGAAGGGCGCAGCTGGTCGTGGTGTTGCACCATGCGAAGAATCCCTTGAGGCTGTCGTCGTAGGAGATGGCCTCTGTCATGAGGCCGTCGACATCAAGCTGTGAGTGATCCAGCACGCCGTCCAGCACCATCTTGCCGACCCTATGGGGGAACAGCTCGGCATACTGGCTTCCCAGCTGCGTCCCGTAAGAGAAGCCCATAAAGTTGAGCTTTTCGTCCCCCAGAGCCTATATCGGTCTTGTTTATTCGCCCGTCGTCTTGTCTGAACCAGATGATGGACTGACCTTGCGGATATGTTCCAGGTCCTTGGCAGCGGATACGGTGTCAACGTGCTTGATGACAGGGCCCGTCATCCGTACACAGGACTCGCCAAACGCCTTGTTCCACGCAATCCGCGCTTCCAAGTCGGCCTGGCCGGTCATGTAAAGAGGCGTTCGCCTGTTGTACAGGCCGGCGCTGCATCGGACCGGGGTGCTGATGCCGACGCCGCGAGGATCCGGCGCGATGACGTTGTAGGAGTGCAGTAGCTTGGGGCCGACCACTTCATCCTGCCTCCCTCGGACGAAGATGCCGACGAGAGAGCTTCCGGGGCCGCCCGGGTTGAGCACCAGATTCCCCAGCGGCTTGGACGCCTTGGCCTTGGATCGGACCATGCCCAGCTCGATCTGTCGACATCCCGGACGGCTGCATTTATGATCCAACGGTACCGACAGTCGGCCGCAGTCCAGGTACGGAGGGTAGTCTGAAGGACAGTCGCCCCACGAGATTGTTTTCTGCCCGGCCGCGAAGCACTTGATGCCGGCGACGGCAGCGAGCGTCACGATGAAGCGGACCGTCCATGTCCCGGACGTTGCCCGACGAGGCGCCGGGCCTGGGAAAGCAATCTTTTGATCCATCCGAGTAATGGGCATCTATGTATGTGCATACAATTCGGTGAGCTCTTTAGCCAAGGCAATGACGCCATATATATGTATGCTTGCTGGCCTTCCCCTCCCAGCTGTTGCCGGGCTGCTTCTCACCGTATTGCTGCAAGTCGACTTCATATGTATACGGATATATACATACATACATACCTGCATACACATACATATTGTACACCCAACCACCGCCACCACCTGTGGTGTTTATTGTCCTCTTTGTTCATCCCCGTGTGCGTGTGCATGGTGTTGTGAACTCTGGTCGTCACCGCCTCCTAACCCTAACCCTAAGCGCAAGATTCATCCTCACAACATCACCCAATCCTCTCTCTCAACGGCCTGCCGCCTTCAACTTCCTCTCCTCCTCCTCAATCATCTCCCTCGCCCGCTCAAACGCCCTCGCCTTGCTCTCCTCCGCCTCCCTGGCACTCTTCGCCCCACACGCTTCCTCAATGTCCAGCTCGTCGTACCGCTGGTTCAGCATGTCCATGATGATGAGCCCAATCTCCGACTGAAGATTCCCCTTGGGCCCAAACACCGGGGAGACGAACGGTGTGCTCTTCACCCTTGGCCTTCCGTCTTGCGTCTTGAACTTGAAATCTGCTGGCACCTGGCAGGGCGCTTCAACTCCGTCTGCCCAGTTTGCCAGCCCTGTTTGCGCGAGCTGCCTCAGTCCGGCTATCATCCGAGGCGACCCCCGTTTGATGTGCAGTGATTTTGCACACTCCTTTCTTTTGGTGTCATCGTCTGGGGAACTGCGCCTTGTGCCGGCCATTCCGTCACCTTTCGTCTCGTCCACAACGTAGACGAGGCCAGGATCCCTGTCTTCCCCGAAAAAGCCTTTGTCTGGCCCTGACCGAAGCACGGTAGGAGGCTCTCGGCCGTCACCGTGAAAGTCTGGAGCGCCATCAGACTGCAGGGTGTCGTCACATCTTCCGTCTATCAGCCTCCAAGGGCTGTGGGAAACGAACAGAGCGCGTGCGAGCGTTGCAGCCGTCAGAGCATGGAGGTGACGCATTTTGAATCGTGTCCTGCTTTTGCATCCACTCGCCGAAGTGAACAAGAACAGCCTTCTTATAGCCCGAGCTCGGCGGCTAAACCTGTCACTAAGCTTCAAGCCGATGGGCATGCATCCTGTAGGAAGCTTGATAACTTCATCACTTCTTCCAGTACCATCCCAACAAAGCATGGCACCGGCGCTTAGCAGCCGGCAATATTGCAACTCGGAGAGAAGCATCAATGCCACCAACAAGTGACGATACGACACATCTCATCCGACCAACGTTGACTACCTACCTACTAGATATGTATGTAGTCGATAACTCCTTTTCGTACATGAAGCTATCATCTAGATGTAAATATCAAGAGTCGGTTCGGAGCCATCAGTGTTCGTCATGAACCCTCGGAACCGATTTCTCCTGTTGCTGTTTCGATAACAACCCCTTCCGGCATTTATTGCCACGTCGTAGTTGCTGGAGCAGTCGAAAGCAGTTACTGTCACAAGTGTCTGGCCGGGTCAGTTCATATTCCTCCTGAGCAATGGCTTGTTGCATTACTTACCCGCTCTGCCCTCCTTCGAAACGGACCTCTTCCTCCTCGGCTGCGAATAGTGAAGCATCACCTCGTAACAGTCTTTATCCTCCATCTGAAACTCCGGGATGGCTAATGCGTTTTGCACATTATTTATCGCCTGGCTCATAGATGCGTTCTCTCGCTCCGTCCCGTCGAAATCCTGCATTTCCACCATAATGTCCTCTTCTATTGCAGAGAATCAGCGTGGAACTTGATAGGTTGCAGGTGAAATTGTTTTTTTTTTTTTTTTTGCCTCTTACCGAGACGTTGCTGTCGCCGACTCTCGGGCCTAGATTGGTCTTCATTCTGAGGGTTGATGGGAGGGCGCTGGGCCACGGGCCGAACAAGGCCAGCGACGCTGGGATTCACTTCCTCGATGAGAGATAGGGTCAGCATTCGGCATTCAGGGGGAAAGACAACACCGGGTTGAAAAGCCTGGGTCACCCACAGATGCAAGGCTCGGTTGGAGCCGTAGAAACTGATCCAGCAGGAGACGACGAGAATAGGGGGTTCCCTTTCGAAAGGACACCAATTAGTTAGCGCGCCAAGGTCGACGGGAGGTCGGAAGAAAAAGAACAGGGCGAGTCCCTACATATGCAGGGCCGTTGTTGAGCTGGAAGCTGGGGCTGAGGCTGTGAGAAAAGCGGATTCCCTGGCAGTAGAGTCAGCTATGAGATCAGTCAAGATGATACGAGGTCAAGTTTCCCATACAAATGCAATGCTGAGGCCGTGGGCGTGGCGCGGCCGGGGGTGACACAGGTTGAGTCTCAGGAAGGGGATGTCTCGAGTCCCCTTTTTTTTTGGGACAAGGTCAACCAACAACTCGGCTGCATCAGGGGGGGGGGACAGAAAATTTCCCTTACAGACGCAAGCCCTAACAGGATGAGGCAACTGCTCTTCTTCTTGTTGATCCTCTGTTAGCGTTGCGTTGCTTCTCCGCCTCTTGAGTAAGAATAGCTTACTAGAAGCATCGCTTGTATAAACCGAGCAATCCATCGGCTCTCTTTCTTCCTCTTTTGAACCGTCAGTGCAGATCTGCCATGGCTCGGCCAGTCAGGGGCAAAAACGTGACGTACCAGGGATGTTGCATTGAGCTTCTTCTGACAGGGCGTATGCCGACAAGAGGCCATCACGAAGCAATCTGCGGCCGTCTTCCGATCCTGTGGCCCGGAATCGTTAGCGATCAAGAGACATATCCATGCGAAAAGGACAAACCTGAAGCACCCAAAATTACATAGGCATTGCCTGCTGCTTGGTTCACTTCAGCTTGGCTGGTGCCGGGCGTCCCGCAAAACTGAATGAGGCTGACGGCGGTGGAAGCACGCTGCTCAGGAGGCTGACTTTGGAGTTCTCCGATGAAACTATCGACAGCCTCGGCGCACTGGTGGTCTTGAAGCGAGTGTGTCTCAGTGGCGGACTCTGGTCCCCCTCTGCATCTATCGACTCACCTTGAGTGCCATCCGACGGGTGACTCGACGTCTCGGTCTGGCAAAGGACGCTCTTCATCTCCAGCCGCATATCTTCGAGGAGCTCGGTCTGCGTGCTTTGATCTTTCTGATGCGTTCCGTGATGACCTGTCTGCGTGGCTTGATCTGCCCTGTGATGACCTGTCTGCGTGGCTTGATCTGCCCTGTGATGACCTGTGCCTTGACCTTGCCCGTGATGATCTGTCTGCGGTGTGCCCGAGGCGCGGCTAGGCGCGTCAGTTTGCTTCAGCCTGTTCATGGTAGTTAAGGCTTCCGCAGTGCAGAAGATGTTAGGACCGCTTGATCCAGCAGGCCTTGTCTCCTGGATGAACCGTAATAAAAGACTACGTAGGCCCGGGTCCACGCCGCTCCACCCCGGGTTATAAGCACTGCTCGGCCCCGGGTTATTAGCACTGCTCGGCCCCGGGTTATTCGCACCGCTCAGCCCCGGGCTATTAGCACCCCACGATCTCGCGTTGGCATCCGCCCAGTGACGGTTCACTTCAGCCATTGCGACGAGTCCGATGGCCGTAGGGTTATCTTCCCATGCACGATGTTGAGCATAGCTGTTCCATTCGTTCGGCCTTAATGATCGTGGCAAAGGCATCATGAAACGTAAATGAGTGGCCGCGAATCGCCCGTCGCTCCTATAGGCACTGTTTGCGTCGTTTCCGTCGATCCGCCGCAAAGACTGGTCTGTTGGCAAGATGGCAAAGATACCGAGCCCTCCAACAGCGCCCTGTTGCTTGGCTAGGGTTTTTGTATATTCCCCATGTTGCTCAAACCAAGCATTGATTGCGTCTTGAGGTGTCGGATAGAACAGAACCACGGTCAACTTATTCAACTGTCGCGTTGAGGCTAGTACATTTGTCCCCCTCATGAGACCCCGCGACGGTACCACAGGCGGCAAGCCTCTTCTGGCCATCGAACGGAAGGAAGTGGTAACGGCGTAAAAGTAACCCTCTCCGGGTCCCGAAGCTACATCCCTTGGTGGTGACGGTGTTGTCTCGGCATAGCATTGCTGAATCCATAGCAAGGCTGCCAGGAACAAGACAGGAAAGGTCAAAGGTGATATCAACATGTTGGCGTCTTGAGAGGTTTCTGTCCATACATATGAGTATGTATATCAAGGAGCAGGAAGAATGAGATTGATGAACCTAACTGAGATGACCGACCGGCCGCCTCGATGCTTTTATATAGGCAACCAGAGCATCGATTCCACTTTAGAAGTCAGCCTTGACTATGAGATTTGGAGCAAAGCAACAAGTTAGTTGTAAACAGCTGTCAGAATGTAGGGTCCACTTATCACCTCGTATGTAGTAGCTTATACTTATTCTGCACAGCCTCAGCAACCCAGGCAAACTCTCGGTAGCCCTGCTCTTGGCAGAAGGGTTTCCCATTGCCTAGGCTCGGCAGCCTTGTCGGCGGAAGAGTTTTCCCACCGCCTGGCCCCGAATCTTCTTAGCGGTAGCTAGGATGATCGTACATATTCATATGTACATACCTATGTGTTAAGGTATATAGGGCATCTCGAGTACCGTTGCATCCTGGGGGGTGCCTCTCCGTTTTGTATGGTGTAGCGGTTGAAACCAATGAGACACTATGATGTATGTACAAACATACATATGAATGTAATTGTATATAACAGCTCTCTAACTCTTTCTGGGTATCCAGAGTATAGAAGCTTTCCGTGCTGGGACTCGCTGAGTTGGGCTGCAGACACAAATATAATAGCCCGACGGGTAAATTAGGGGATGGGTTGTAGAAGACGCGCCTCAATGGCTTGACCTTCAAACAAGGCCAAGAAAGGAAGCGAAAGCATGAGCGCCTCAATTCCAGACCCGTCAATCACCTCACCGCCTCCTCGTCCTCGTCGCCACCGGCTCGTAATAATCATCGTCCGAAATCACGTCGTCGCTGAGATCCACCGCCGGGTCCTGCATAGCCCCCTTTTGCGAGAAGCTGAGAGTCGTCTGCCGCGTTCTGGCCGCGCCTCTCGTCGGCTTCGACGCACTCGCTCTAGCTGCTTGGCTTCGTCTTGTCTTGGGAGCGGCTTTCGGTGGTGGCGGCGGCAGATCCTCTTCAGACTCCATAATAACGTCCTCTTCCTCTTCGCCCTCACTCTCGGCGGCGAAGGCTTCTTGACGGCGACCCCTGGTCGGAGCCGGCTTCTTGGCCGTCGCTCTCGCCGCCGCCGTCGCCCGTCCGCCCGCTCGTGCTCTCGTCCCAGTCTTTGGGACTGGCGCGTCGACCTCCTGACCTGCCGTATCGCTATTCTTGCCTTTACGACCAGTTCCTCGTGATGGCTTCTTTTGACCCTGGGGCTCTGACATTGTAACGTCTTCATATGTCCACGCATCGGGCTCGTCCTCCCAATTCCCGTCAAAGTCGCTGTCCCAGGTATCCGGTTTGGGCCTCAGTATGCGCTTTCTCTCCCCCGTCTGCTTCGGGGGCCCGCTTGCCATCTGCTTCTCTATCCTTGTGCGGTAAATCTCCATGGCGCTGTTGAGATCCTCATCGTCCGATTCCAAACCCAGCAACTGCTTCACCTGACCAGTGAGATGTTCTGAGACGAACAGCTCCATGGCGTGTTTGTCATCTTTGGCGACGAACTGGTTGACGGCGTCACCAAAAGGGCCTTGCGGCAGCACTTTGAGGGACTGGGCCGACAGAAAGTCTCGGACGAGCGACTCAACCTTGACAACGTCGGTGCCGTCGGCGAGCGATTCCAAGATTTCTGCTGGTGTGGTAGCCGTGGCTTTTCCTAACATGCTATCAGCGAGAGGAAGAAACAAAGGAGTGGCGTGACAACACTTACTGCTCACCGTCTTCTTGCGATAAAAGTACACCACGTCGTTGATGTTGGCGACCTTGCCGACAAACCGATTGGAGAAACGTTGAGGATTCTCAAATTCAAACTGGCCGCCCTCCGGAGCGGTATATTCCACCTTGAGGCGTATAAGAGGCAGAGGACGCTCCTCAGGGGCGGTATCGTGCGTCTGGATTGCCTCCCAGTTGGCTTCGGCCTCGCCAATCATGTCGTCGATTACCTCCATCAGTCGGCGCGTGACTTCCTGTCTATTGTCCTTCTTCTTGTCGAGCCCCTTGAACCGCTTGTCCTGCGCCAGCACCAGCTCGCGTGTGACAAACGGCCGAACCGTCTGTAGAGGAATCTTGTCCACTTTGAGTTCCTTGCCCGTAATGCTGATTATGGCCACGTGCTTCTGGACGGCCTCTCCTGGTACCAAGGACGTAGCGACAGACGAGCCGGGCTGCATGACGTGGAAGCCGGTCTCGGGGTTTTTCGTCGGATCGATTAAGCATTCGTGTTCGTGGCCCCAGACGACGAGGTCCAACCAGTCCGGCAGCACGTTCTCGGGCAGGTAAGACGTGGCGGTATGTGCGTGATGGTTCTGGTGTAGTGCCAGGAGGTTGAACCAGTCACCCATCTGCACGTTCGGCCGAAACCACTTGACCTTGTGGTCTCTGAATGTACGGAACATGCGCTCGTCACGGACGTTGCTCAGCCCGAACAAGGCCAGCTTGGTGAGGCCTTTTTGAAGCAGGATCGGCTTGGCCTCGATGTTGTCGGCCTCGGCTACCCGACCAAAGTAGTTGAGTAGTCCGCTAGCCTGCAACAGATCGAGAGAACAAAAGTTGCCGTCGCCAGACGGATCGTCGTGATTTCCGTGGATGGAGAAGACGGGAATGGAGACGTTGATATCGGGGTCTTCGTAGTTGACATGCGCAAAGGCGCCTTCGAAGACCTCGGCGGCATCGGAAAGAAACTCGAGCGGACAGGGTTTCATGCCCAGGCAGTTCTTGCGAAGCGTTCGCATGACTTGGTAAAGCGACTTGCGAGAAGGCTTGTTGTCGTGGAAAAGATCGCCCGCGAGTAGAACCATGTCAACCTGGTCGGTCGTGAGCGTCAGCCGCGGAAGAGACGTGTCGAAAGGTCTGGAAGTGACTTGCATCTTCTGTACGACCGATATTCATGATCTCGTCAAAGGTACGCCAGCTGTCGTCTTTTCGGATGGCATCGCGCTCCTCGAAGCCGACATGGTTATCCGTCGCGACGAGGATGCGGATCGTATCGGCCTCTGCTTTCGAGTCAGAGGGCAGAAAAACGTGTCTCGCGAGACGGCTTCACTCTTACCGGTGAGTTCGCTCATGTCTCAAGTATCTTCTATGCGCGGCCAGCGAGGGAGAGAGGGCTTGAGGTTGAAGCGCGACTCCGTGAGCCGTGAGGTGATGCGTGGTCACGTGCATTTATTTACCACCACCACCTACTGCCTCTACCTACCTACATACTACAAGGCGACGCCGCCATAGCTGCATCTGTTGGCATCATTCATCAGGGTCTAGCAGATGCAGAGTACGGAGCATAGAAAAGAGCGAAGGCTTTACTATTATATCGCTCACGAGCAATCGGCGATTGCCGCGTGTTCAAAGTTGTTGGTATCTTGCATGACCCCGAGACATACATGTGAGATGCTGCTTCGTAGATTCGTAAGTTGAGATGGGATGAGAGCAGTGACATCAAGTAAACAAGAAGGTGAAAGAAAAAAGAGACAGTAATTATGAGAAAAAAAAGACAAGGGAAAGAGAAGAAAGGGGGAAAGGGGCCGCAAAAAACGCCTCTATATAACAATCCCACGACGATGCCATCCATCCTTGCCTTTCCATGCCCAGTAAAACAACACGCACGCCGCCCAAACACAAATGGCTTCAGCCCAGAACACCGAAGAGTAGCACTTCATACCGTAGCAAAGATTAGCGTCGTCCACATCTTTGCCATCCGGTGACGCCTCGGCGCCGGCCTGATAGACTCCAGAATAGACGAGGCCCCAGAATGTAGAGCCCAAAGCAGGCAGCATGGCAATGATGCCAAAGTTGGTGGCGAAATTCTCCACGCCCCAGATTATGGTGACGATGAGCGGCGTCAAGCTAAAGGCGGCGCCGTAACCTGCCCCCACAAGCCCCGATACGACCCAAAAGCGTTCCGAGTGATCCTGAGCCGTGCCCGAGGCGAGAAATACGAAGCCGAGAGACATGACGGCCCCAAAGAAGAGCATAAAGGCCACCCGGGAGATGTTCAGACGCTTTGACGGTGAAGAACCGCGGCTGGGACCAATTTGGACATGCTGCGTCTCGGGAGATGGGGCGACGAGGTCAGTAATAGTGCCGATGAGGAGGCGGGCGATGGTGCTGGTGATGCCGAAGATGGAGACGTGGGTTGCCACCGAGGTGTGCTCACCAGCCAGTTCCTTTTGCGGAGGGATCAGAGTGCCGATGACGGTCCCCAGGTTGTTGACAAAGGCCTCGCCGGGCCCAATCATGAGGAAAAATCCCATGGCAAAGGGCCACATGGTACTGTCGGTTAAGAATCGGTGGGTTTCGGCGTTGAGAACCCAGTTTTTCTTCCACTTGGCATCGTCGCCACTGGCTGGGCGCAGGAGCAATTCGCTCTCACCGCCGTCCGCCGCAGGGTTCGCATCAGCCGTACCATAGCCCCTCTCGGGCCTGGCGAGCAGAGTGCTATCGCCCAAGATGCCGCTGTGCTCAAGCTCATCGATGGCCTCCTCGATTAGGTCAAGCTCGCCGACAACACGTAGCGTCAGGGTGCCGACGATGCCCATGATGAAGAGGAGAATGGCGAGGAAGACGAGATAACGGTAGACATCTACATCGCCCTTGGAGCCATCGGACTTGGTCTCGTAGAGGAAGCGGCTGCCGAACTGGCTTAGCCACATGCCGCTGAGGCCGAAGCCGGTGACGGGCATAGCCAAAGCTAGGCCACGATGCTTGCCAGCGCCAAAGTTCTTAGCGCAGGTCGAGACGCAAGAGATGTACATGGCGCAGGTGCCAGACCCGACGCAAACAAAGGAAAAGACCATGAGCGGATAAGACCACCCGTCGTGATAGCCGTGCGGCTTGCCGTGGACGTTGTAGTCGAGGTCGAGTTTGCGGTAGATGGCGGCGGCGAGGCCATAACCAGTGCCAAACAGGATCGAAGAGAGGACGGCCAGAGGAGCGACGCCGACGCGATCGCAGACATAGCCCATGATAGATATGGGCAGATAGAGGGCGAGCGAACTGCCGATGGCGACACCATTGACCTGAAACTGCGAGTAGTGCAGCCGCGACTGGAACTGAGGTGCGATGAGAGAAAAGGCGGCGATGGAGCCGGCGCAGAGAGCGACGATGGTCGCCGACACGAGAGAGACGAATCTGACGACATCCCTGCTGCGATCCCTGGGTAAGTACGTATCGTCGTCGGTGCTGGAGCTCGTCAACGGCGATGGCGATATTTCGCCAGGCGGCTCCACGAACACCACCGGAGGGCGACGAGACGGTTCCGGCATCGCGGAGCTTTGATGTGTCATATTCCTTTCTTCCCCTCTTTGATATGATGGCGCAAGGCACACGGTCAAGGCGGAAGCGACATGTTGGGAGATAAAAGAGACGCGCGCCCCTCACAAGCAAAGGGCGCCGCAGCGAGCACGAGGATAGGCAGTAACAAGGGGACGGACGGGATGACGCGAGTCAAATGACTGGCGTGACCTGAAAACGGCATGTCACGTGGACGGGAGAGGTGCCGTAGCGTAGCGCCGTAGCGTAGCGCCGTAGCGTAGCGCCGTAGCGTAGCGCCGTAGCGTCGCGCCGCCATCGGCGCTTGGTGCTAACTTGGATGAGACACTGAACCTGCTCCCTCCATACATACATACATACACACCTGTTCTATTATAACGTTGTACATATGCAGATGTGTTTAACCCGTGAACGAACGAAGCAGATCAGTTAGACGTAGAGGTTGCTTCCTACCTAGAAGTAGGAGATGCCGACCTCTTAAAAGCAAGCACTGCGCTCATGTGGTGTTGAGGAATCAGGGGTATCAGGACAGCACGTGGGGCCCGTCACGCCTCTTGCCCTCGTGCACCTATATATGTATGTATGTATGTAGCTAGTCACTATTCAAAATCAGATCCATTCCACGGTTTGCTGCGTTTATAGTTTGCTGTGCTTCGGGTTGCTGCTCACAACACATGGCTTGATAGAAAGATACAGAATATACGTACAAGTACATTATTTGTCTATAGATAAATAATATACAATATATATATTATAAATGTACATATGTTTGTCTATTAATATTATCTTAAAGCAAAGCACATATGTATGTACATACATATATAGATGTAGATACATAGGATATATTTCTCGACAGTTCTCGCCCCTTAAATATGTATGTTTACCTCCCGTGTTGTGTTACTGCTAAATGGCTAATTCGATATCGCTCTCCGGCTTTTCCTCTTCCATCTCACTGATCAAGCAGACACGATCTCGCAACTCGGCGGGTCGAGGAATCACTTCCCACAGGGATTTTTCATTTTCAAACAGCCTGTGAAGATGTAGGCCCTGAGTTGTCCAAGTCTCCTGATAATCCTCATCTCCTGAGAAGCTCCAGGCGCCAGCCCAGTTGAACTCTCCACAGCGGTACCTGAGACTGGGTGCATTCTGCGGTGCAGCGTAGTCAAATTGGATGCAAATAGGGCGAACTCTTGTACATGCCCAATTTTCGAGCTGCTGCCACGAAGTGACCCAATCATTGTCCGACTGAAATTCCCATTTGCCCTGGTTGCCATGACTCTGGACAGTGATGTTGACCGCCCAAGCGTAACCCCAATTACCGTATTGGAGGTTATGGCAACTCAGCTCGTGACCCTGGGAACCGTAAGGACAATCCATTGGGCCGTAGGGTTTCGTGAAGATTGGTTTTGAGTAAATATCTCTTAATGCCAAAGACGTGCCAAGGTTGACAGCCAGAGAGAATAGAGACAGGGGTTTCATATCTGAAGTATAGGTAATGTGAGGTCAGGGGTTTTAAAAAGAAGGTGGGTAGTCTTTGAATAATCTCGCAAAGAAAGCGATTGAGATTCTAGAATACTGAATCGACTGCCAAGTGCATGGGGACACGCGGTATTTATTCTCTCCCTTACGCAGTATGTTTGTATGTATGTATAGACCTTTTATGGAAATCATGCACAGCAAGTCAGTATCTTACCCGAATGTCCTCTGCTCCGCGTGAGTACATAATGGCTCACCTACGGGTGAATCTTAATTCGGTCAAGAGTCAGCTCATCTGTGGGTTTCTGTTGTGGAATTCAAGATTCAGAATTACTTGATATAGACATACATATGTACATACATACATATGTATGTACATACTGTGAACCAAATAGCAGCTCAGGCTCTCAAAAGTGGAGGCACCTCCGTGAGATGCACTGACAACGGCCCTTATAGGGCACCGCTCAACACGTACATATGTATATCTAGGTAGGTAGGTATGTACATATGTTTATATGTATGTGTGTACGTATATTGTACATGTATAATGGCCAAAATTCAAAGATTCTTAAGCGGTGAGGTATGTACATATGTATGTATGTATGTGTCTGTATATACATATATATGATATATGTGTGGCCGGTATAACCAGCTTCATGCCGGAACCGGCACGAACAACATGGATGAGGGACCACTGGACCAGTATACATATACATACATATGTACGTACATACATACACTTACATACTACTCTGGACCATTACTTGAGTAGGGCCGTAGGGCCGCCGGAGAGGCATCGATTGAGATTAGGGTTGGGGTTCGGGTTAGCGATCGCTGGAATAAAAAGCGAGGCGAAAACCGGTTCTATATGGAATCCCGGGCTTTCCGCCTTCGGCAGTCTTCACGGTTGAGACACACAGTCAGAGATGACAATATCCGTAGTGCGGTAAAGTTAACACGACCCTTATAGCCGTGGCTTATTAGCCAATTCACAACGATTTAACGGATAGGAAAAGGAGGCGAGATCACGTGCTCCTATTAACGCCGCACCACGAGAGAGGGCGTCAAAGACGAAAGGTCCTCCGTTCTCATTCTCACATTCCAAGCTGAACGAGCGTTATCATATGTACATACAATGCCCACAATTCGCCTCGGCACCGCCTCGCCAGCTGCGCGGGCCACCACAGCGGCTACGCTTGCGCACCTGGCCGAGCTAGCTGACGATGCGGGGGCTCTCGGCGTCGATCTCCTCCTCTTGCCAGAGGCCTTCCTCGGAGGATACCCTCGCGGCTCATCCTTCGGCTGCATCGTCGGCTCCCGCTCTGCCGCCGGCAGGGACGAGTTCGCCCGCTACTTTGATGCCGCCGTCGATCTGGGCGACACGGTCGGCGACGGAGCCGGGGCCGGGTCCCGTTGGCGCCGGCGGGAGCTCGGTGATGGCGCCGGCGGCAACGGCGACGGAACTAGGGAGGAGCTGGAACGCATCGCCCGCCAGAGCGGCGTTTTCCTCGTCGTCGGCTGCGTGGAGAAAGCAGGCGGCAGTCTCTACTGTGCCGTCGTCTACGTCTGCCCACACGAGGGCATCATCGGCAAGCGTCGCAAGGTTATGCCCGTGCGTTCCCATCGGTAAGACCCCCGAAGTTGCCGTTCTCTCTTCTCATCACCTTTTTTTTTTTTTTTACCCGCTAGCAGACCGGATCCGAGCGCCTCATCTGGGCTCAGGGCTGTCCCAGCACGCTGCGCGCCGTGTCGACGACGATCCGCGGCACGCGCCTCAACCTCGCCGCCGCCATCTGCTGGGAAAACTACATGCCGCTGCTACGACAGAGCCTGTACGCGCAAAACGTGAACCTGTACCTGGCGCCTACGGCGGACGGCCGCGACAGCTGGCTGAGCCTCATGCGCACGGTCGCCATCGAGGGTCGGTGCTTCGTCGTCAGCAGCAACATGTGCGATGCAAAGTCGAGCTCTGCGCGTCGCAGGTCCGTCGTTGTAGAGGATGACGGGAACGAGATTGTCGTTGGCTGTGGCACTTGTTCGTCTGCGCCGCCGCTCGCTTCACACGGCGGCTCATGCATCGTGTCGCCTTACGGAGACGTCATGGCCGGCCCGCAGTGGGACGACGACACGGGCATCATACATGCCGACGTCGACATTCGTGATTGCATCAGGGGGCGACTCGACCTCGACACAGGCGGCAGCTACTCTAGAGGAGATTCATTCAAGCTCACTGTCAGGGGGCTGGATCTTGATCCGCTGCCGTACTGAGCGAGACCTGAGCAGTGACAAGGGGTAAATTCGTAGGAAATTGGTATCTGTGCCTGGGCTGCTATGAATTCGCTATGCAAAAAATAAAGTGCCAACATGAAAATCCAAAAAGGAAAAAAAATAACGCCATCAAGACCAACACACCGACGAGAACGTCCCATGACGTCATTCTGCCTTGTCGCGACGCCGTCGTTCCCTCTCATCCTTATCCGCGTCGTCGACAGCCCTGCCCTCCGCCCTGACCTCGTTCAGTTGTCGCGCCAAGGCGGCCGCCGCCAGAATCTGCCTGCGGCTCGAGTCGCGCATCGACACCGTCGCGCCACCGAGCCTAAACTCGCCGCCGGTCCAACCACCTTCGTCTTCGACTGCTTCCTCATCGCGACCCTGTATAGCGTAGCGCGACGACTCGCCAATCGTCTGGCCCGACGTCTTCCAGTCCGCTCTGTCGACTTCGCCCTCGATTTGATGGCATAGAGCCCAGAATGAGGCGTCGTGCGGGCCGTGAACATTATGCGCGAGTTCATGGCATAGCGTCTTGCGAATCGTTTTGTAGTCGCGATATCCGTCGTGGGCGTCGGTGCGCAGACGTAGCTCGATGACTTCGCCCTTGTTGCGGTTCAACCCCAGCGTCCGCGAAGTCCCCTCGTGTGATGCGCTGGTGTGAGCCAGCGGTTCCATCTCCGTGAGGAGGCTGACGGAGAACCTGTGTTTCCTCATAGCGGCCCTGATGCCAGGATCATTCTTGAGTCGCATCAATATGGCAGTACTTCGCTCTGGGTTGGGGAGCCCATCCAAAGGTCTAACAACTAGAAACGTGTACTTGGCATCCAGAGCGGCAATCGCTTGCGTCTCGCGGCTCGTCCGCGGCTTGCCGGCTTGCGCCCTGCGGGTCGCATTGCGTGAAGCAATCTTTTCGGCCATCGAGTTCACAGCCTGGACCTCGGCCGCCCCGGATCCCAGGAGCGTCAACGTCTTGCCCTGGAGGTCGCGCAGGGACGGAAAGGTGTCGGACGAGGACTTGAGGAGTAGGCCGTTGGGCGCCTCGGGGAGTAGTCCTTTCGGCACGAGCAGTTTCTGGTTAGACAGAGGTATGTCAAGAGAGGACGAAATCTCTTCGAATAAGTCAGTCATAGTAGCGGTCTCTGCAAAATCAAAATTCCAGTGCCGTCTGCGGTGGTTGACAGTGATGGTGACGAAGCTGCTCGACGACGCCGGGCCATTGCCTAGGCTCAGCTTCTCGCTCTGTTTTTCGAGGGACATTTTGTGCAGGAAGGTCTTAGAGGTTTGCAAGAAAGTTGCACAAAAGAGATAACACGAGCGAGGCAGCGTCCTCATAAAGAGGGCGGCGCGTTTCAAGAAGAGGATCAGGTGCGGTTTCCGGCATGTTCGATGATGATGATGCCATGCTTTGTAATCCAGTCAAAGCTACGTCAGCAGCCACGGAACTGACTGTTCATGCCAGTGCCAGTGAGGCGCCATGCCACTGGCTGGCCCACTGCACTGCAGGCTGCAGCCAACGCAAAAAAAAAAGAGCCGGTACTTTCGCAGGCACCTCGGCAGAACGCCGTCGGCTGCGCTAGTCCCAGACGGGGCTGCACTCCAAAAGAGTCGCGATCGTGTCCTTTTGCTGTGTGTTTCTTTTCAGCAAACCGGCAAGCTTCATCGGCTCGACCTTTTCTCTGCATTCGCCGACGACGTCAGCAGCCCCAAAGATCGTTTTGCGGCTCTGCCACCGTGGTCGTCGCGTCCTCCACCGCTTGTCTTCCCCCCCGTTGTTTCCCTTCGGTCGACGTTACCTCTGCCCAGCATGGTGCTCAACATCTTCCGCGTCACCGGTACGTTGGCGTCGCGAGCGACCAAGTCAGAAAACTGACATGGGCGGCAGCGGATCTCTCGCATCTCGCGAGTATCCTCATTCTTCTCCATAAGATGGTTCAGCTCAACGTAAGAATCTGCCCCTCGACTACGCTTGCAGCAGAGCTTACTCCTCTCGCAGAGCTGCTCCGGCATATCATTCAAGTCGCAAGCCCTTTATCTATTCGTCTACATAACTCGCTACCTCGGCACGTTCTCCCCATTCTTGACACTCCAAGCGGCGCGATGCCGCTAACCAGCTCTCCAGATCTCTTCTCCACCGAAAGCATCTACAACCTCCTCTTCAAGATACTGTTCATCGGCTCCCAGGGATACATTATCTATCTCATGGCCAATGCCTACAAACCTACGAACGACCCCAACGTCGACACGTTTCGCGTCCAGTACCTCATCGCTGGGGCGGCCGTGCTCGCTGTCCTTTTCCCGTACAAGTACACCTTCTCCGAGATTCTCTGGGCCTTTTCCATCTGGCTCGAATCTGTAGCCATTTTGCCGCAGCTCTTCATGCTGCAACGCACAGGCGAGGCCGAGACCATCACGACGCACTACCTATTTGCTCTGGGAAGCTACCGCGCCCTGTATATCCCCAATTGGATTTATCGGTATTTTGCCGAGCCCGCGCACAAGCCCGATTGGATCGCCATCATTGCCGGCATCATCCAGACGATTCTCTACAGCGACTTCTTCTATATTTACTACACCAAGGTTCTCAAGGGGCAAAAGTTCAAGCTTCCAGTATAAGCCACTGCTGCTGGGCAGCTGACGGAGAGTGGAGAAATCAATTCCCCAACCCAGCGGCAGGAGAAGTTGACGCTAGGCCATGTTGAAGCCTGGACTTGGCCGGGACAGCTTGTGCGACCTGATGTTTGGACGGGTTTGCGCCGGTGAACAAGATGAGGGTTTATTTTGGTCATGGGGGGTTTCGGCACCGCACGAAGAATTATCCTGGCCTTGACACCTGAGTGTGCAGGCGGTGCAAACAAAGCCGGAGCAAAGATGGCGTTTCTGTAGTGGCAGTCATTCGATGGCTGGCAAAAAATCGGAGTTGGTTTTTTGTAATCTGTAGGATAAATAGCTTTTGTGCGCACCTCTTTCATATTGACGCTGGTGTCTTGCTCTCGGTGGCCTCGACGTACATATGTTTGATGGTCACGTCACCTTAGTCCTGCGGGTTGACAAGCCCCTTCGGTGTTACAGGTGCAGAAGCGCATGTGAAGCATCACGTGATCGTCCGCGGCAACTCCCTCCCTCTTTAGCCTCTCGCGCACACCCTCAAAAAAAAACCTCCGCCGTCAACAGATCTCGCACGGAAAACCCTTGCCAACTTGCCGCAACCGATTCCATCGAAACGACGGAAGAATGGCAAGCGAAGCGGCCGACAACCCGGAGAATCGGCCCCCGACGCAGAACGGCCAGGGCGGAGCCCGCGCGCAGCCGAACCCGACTCAGCCGACGGCGGCCCCCGCGCCGGACTCGAAACTCCCCTCGCGGAAGGACCTGTCACTACGCGAGTTTCTGCACCGGGTTGATGATTACGCTCCGATCGTACGTTTTGGTTTCTTGGGCTTTGTGCTTCGATGTTGTTGTCTTTTTGATGTGTGAATGGAACTGAGGTCGGGGCGTGTAGATCCCTGATGCTGTTACGCACTACTACATGACGAAAGCAGGCCTTCCGCCGCCTCCGCAAACAGATCCCAAGTTGGCGCGGCTGCTTGCCCTTGCGACGCAAAAGTTCATCGCCGACATCGCTGCCGACGCTTACCAGTACAGCCGCATCCGCGCATCCAGCAACACGAACGCCAACAACCCCATGGGCTCCCTCGGCGCTGCCGCCGGCTTCCCCATCCCGGGACAGCAGGCGGGGCAGCCTGGCAGCAAGGATCAGGGCAAGGGGGCGCCGCTTGGGATTCAGAGGCCTGGTTATGGCGGTGGTGGTCAGGGAGGAAGTCAGAATAGGACCGTCTTGACCATGGAGGATCTGGGTATGGCTGTTGGCGAATATGGTGTCAACGTCAAGAGGAGCGAGTTTTATCGGTAGGGACTTTTTTCTTTTCTTTGTTTTCTTTTTGGAGAGCTCTATTTTCCGTCTGTTCTTTTCAATATTGTTTGGGGGAATGGGGCGATGTGAGGGAACATCCCTTGAGCACATCGATGGCGTTTCGGTGGAAATATCCCTTTTTTAATACACAAAACAGGGGCACACTCAATTGTTGTGACGACGAAACTTGGCAACGCATAGCCTCCACGGTGCAAGCAAGTGCCGTTTCTTCCCTTTTATGACCCATATCGCTGGCTCTAATGCGGCTATACCTTGGCTCCAGACTCTGCCTGGATATCGCGAGGAACTCAGCCCTTCCTCCAAATATGCTGTTTCCGCGTCCTGTAGAAGCCTCATCAGCATGACAAAGACCCCTCGCCATGCACCGCTCTACCACCCGACGGCCAGACACAAAAAGGGGGGCAATTCAACGCACGGCGAAAATTCCCCCAGCTTATGCCCGACCATGTTCTCCGTGATCAAGACAGATTCATAGTCCTTCCCATTATGAATCTCGAACCGCAGCCCGACAAAATTCGGCAGTATCGTAGCAGATCTGGCCTGCGTGCGGACGGCCGGTACCTTCTCCCCCTGGTATCTCGGTCTCACGATCGGCAGTCTGGGCCCCCCCCCTCCCGCGCGAAAGAGAGAGGGCGGATCGTCAGTTTCTTATCGTCTCGTCTTGGTGTTTGACTCCAAGGTCGGGGGCGGGGGACGAAGTGACGGCGCGCGTGGTTGCTTTTGCTTACGGGACGATGTTGGGGCCTGGGAAAGGGTAAGAAAATCAAAGCCCGGACTTCTCGTCGTGGGAGCTGGCGCCTTCATCATGTGGAACACATACCCTTCCATACGGATCGCTTCAGGAGTATTCGAGTCGGCTGCATGGCGGGCGTGGCGTCTGTGCCCTTATCCTTCGTAATTTAGCGGATGAGGCCGAGGCATGATGTATTCTGTAGAAAATGACGACGCCGGATAAGATAAGAGAGCTGGTTTGGTCACGTGATAACCTTTCCAACCTCCATCCCGCGCCTTGTTAGAGCCAAACAACAGGTTGAACAGTCGCGTCTTCAGTCTATTTCCGCTACTTCTGGCTGAGAGGCCTAGATCTCAGGGTCTTACAAGGTACAGATCAGTGTGGTTGAAGCGTATAGTTGAATCCGTTCACTACTGCCAAGGTAAGCTACCTACCTAGGTATGTAGGAAGGCCATCTAAAAATCTATCCGCGAGGACCAAGTCTATATAGCCGACAGGCTTGAACTTCGGGAAGGATTTTTCAGTGATTTTAAAGCTGATTTCTCTCTTCATACAAATGTATCTGCGATTCGAAAGACCAAACCTCGATACCTTGTTTAGAGGCAAAGAGTAAAAACTCTGCATCGCCCGTGGTTCCATGGTATGTTCCACGTTGTGAGAAATCGTAGATGCAGCGGATTGTGTTACAGATGTGGCTCGGGCTATCTGGTTGGTCGTTCCCTTCAGTGAAATCATGCGAGCTGCCAGCGGCATCGACTTCGAACTGGCAAGCGTGCACCTTCACCTCGTTGGCGATATTTGAAAACTCATCTTCGGCCTGATACTGCGCGCTGAAAATACGCGAGTAGCACGATGTCGCTCTGTCACTGATAATGAGGTGATCGTCCCATGCTAAGCCGTTGTTGGCCTTGAATAACTTGCCCTCAAAGGGAACAATCATTTCATCCGACGAGGGGTTTCCGACAATCGAATGGGTGAAGATGCGCTCGCTAAAAGTCTCTGTTAAGACGTTGAAAATTGTCACAATGAAGGACGATCGTCTGCTTCTCGTTCTGTGCTGTGCTCCGAGAAAGCGGCCGCCATAGGGACCCGTAGGCAGGCCAAATTCAACTGGCCAATACCACCCGCGGTCAAGTTCGGCCCCGTCGTCGTCGGAAGCAGGAGCCGGTCCAATGCATTTACGGAAACTTTTAACGGGTCGTCCTCTCTCGAACTTCACTATCAGGATAGTGACTGTTGGGTTCGTATCGATGCAGAGTTGAGAGCCTAATCCCTCCAAGTGGATAACGATCAATACCGAGCTCGTAGCCGTCTTTGATGCAGAAAATGGAAGGGGAAACCAGTCTTCACATACTATTTTTCGGAAGATACATCCACACAACAAAGACTTCGTCGGGTTGCTTGGGATGCCAAAGAATGCCCGGCGTAAATGGGAACCCCGACACCTCACAAAGTGGGGACCATGAAACGTTTTCAAGGTCAAGAGCAGTTAGTTACCTTGGATCCCCAGCTCCAGACAAACACTTCCCCCTCCGACGTAGCAAAGGCGGCGCGGTCGTCCGTGGCAAAACACTCCCAGCAGTCTCCTGGCAGAGACAGCGTTTCCCACTTCTTGTCGATCATATGCCAAATGCTCCTGCAATGTGCAATGTGGAGTTAGCTTCCTCTCAAGCATGAGCGTCGCCGTTACCGGACCAAGAAGCGAGTTAGGTATGTCAAGTGAGGAGCATACACGGTATAGAAAACGAAGACGTGGTTGTTCGGCATTGCCGAATGGCCGAGGACGACCAAGCTCCTTGTGACTGCGATGAGCCTCAACGCTTGTCCCGAAACTATGAATCTGCCGAGCGGACAATGCAGGCGGTTGAGCGTGCGCAGATTATCAATTATCACGGTGGTGGGATTTGGTTGCCATGCTAGATTTCCGTCTTTGTAGCGGATGATGAGCCTTTCCTCGTCGAATGAAGGATCTCTCCGCACCGACGAGTCGTCGACAGGTTGGACAGGGTTAGAAAACGTCTTGGTGCTCCAACCTGTATTCCACCCAATGAAACGTTTGCGTTTGGCCTTGTGTGGACGTCTCTGCCTATAACGCCGAACTGCTTCCAAGAAGAGAACCGGAGCCGGCTTGGTTTCAGTGTTGAGCAGGCCAGGGAAGAAGCGTTTGCATAGGCTGCGCGAGACGTCTTCGTTCTTGATTTTGCTCCACCAGCCGCGTGAGACGAGAAGACAGTTGAAGATGTCTTCCAGTCGCAGGTGGCAGAGGATGGGGTCCGCAAGTTCATCGGGCAGGTCATCAAAGGAAGCGAGGCCTTGCACCGAAACTTTGCCTGAGCGCAGTGCATCTCGCACGTAGATGATTTCCCATGGCGAGAGTGAGGTCAGGAATTTGTCGATGGAAGCTTTTCGGGCCATTGCACCCGTATTCTCTGTTTCCATCCCCGTAGACACGGGTGGGTGACTTGTGGGACAATAGCAGATTCGAACAGGCGACTTTGGAGGGTCGGCAGCAAAAACGAAGTTGTGAGGGGAACGAAGGAAAGGAGAGCGCGGGTGTTTCTGAGGAGAGCAGAAGATTTATACATATGTATGCCTACTAGGTCATGTGACACAAGCCACGACTTGCTCAGGATTCGACATCATTTTCAAGCCCAAAAAACGCACGGAAGGGCGTACCGTTGTGTACAGACTACAGAGGTAGGTGCCTATATATATAGCATTGAAGAAAGCTGCTACAGACCGCTCCAAAGCCGACTAACAGCCATCGTCAAGCCACCGCCGCGGCCTCCATATCCGTCCACCACTGCTTGATGCCGGCCACATCACACCACGCAAGCTCCCACGGATCCTCGAACCACCAGGGCGCTCCCTGACGGCCATCGCTGGCATACTTTTTCAGACTGCCGCCGTCAAACCTGTGATTCTTGACGCCCGTCAGCAGCACCGCGCTACCGACTCGGGGCGTGAACTCTTCCGGGTCGAGAAAGACGGTTAGATGGACCTGCTTGGCCGTTGAAGGGTCGCGATGCGTGCCTTGCGCTGCTTGTAAGGCGGCAGGTGCGATGGTTCGACGGGTGAGAGAGAGGCTATGATGGCCAGGACGTTGCAGGACCAGTTCTGAGCGTATGGGAGGTGTGGGATGGAACGGAGGACGGTGAGCTTGAGGGGCGTCTGCGGGTCGTGCCAGTTCTTTGCCATGGCCACCGGCAGTGTAGGCTTGTTTCTTGAGGCCTGGGCGCGGGCTACATCCGTCTTCTTCTCGGGTACCGTAAGCCTCTCCAGCGTCTCGAAGGCTTCTTCGGCGTCGGCATCATGGGCTTCGTCATCGGGGGAGGCCAGTATCTGCCGCGCAGCTGAATCCTCTTCTCGCATCGCGCTCCCCTTCTTATTAGGCTTGTCATCCGAGATGAACGACGCATCGTGCTCCTCCCGTAAGCATCTTCGAGCGCCTTGAGCCTCTTCATCCGGTTTATGCGACGCGCCGTGCTCCCGCGAGCCTGTTCGGCCGCCGTCACGCACGGTAATGACCGTCTCGTTCCATCCGATGGTGATCAGATCGCGGACAACGAGGTACACCAGCCTTCTCCCACCTCTGGCGTCAGATTCATCTTCAGCAGCGCCGCGCCATCGTAGATCGAATTGCTGAAGGCGCACGTAGCAGCCAACGACAACCTCGGCCGTCTGTACAAAGCGGTGCAGCGCGCTGTCGATGAGAGCCTGGATGCAGAGCTCACCGTCGCCGAGCAGTAGACGAATAGCCTGCCAACGGCCGGTTTCGGTCACCGGGACGGCTTCGACGCCTTCGACGAGGAAGACAGACCCCGGCACGCAGAAGCGCGTCCTGATGATCTCCTGGATCGAGGGCACCAGCACGAAGGGTTCAGCGCCGGGGGCGAGAGTAATGGCGGCGGGATCAAGACCGGCCATGTTTGAGAGTGACTGAATATGGTCTTTGGCATTCTGTGACTGTTCGGGGCCTAAAAATGGTTCATAGAGACGAGCCGCCAAAGCAGAGTTGATCAAGTGAGGTCATCGACTTTTATGTGTGATTAGATATGTATGTACATACATGATACAGGTTATGGTTATGTACATATATAGTTAGGTGCTACTATGCATACATGCATATACATTATATATGTACATAGTTATATCAACATGCATTTATGCAATCTTTATCCTCTGCTATCAGTATCTCGGCCATGGACGACGACGACAACGGCGTCCCTTACAAAGCCGAGCTGGCATTGAGCTTCCAGGCGCTGCAACAAGCTGCGCAGCTCAGCCAGGAAATCATAGCTTCAGACGACAAGGGCGTCACCGAAAAGACAGATCTCAGCCCCGTCACCGTCGCCGACTTCGCCATCCAGGCTCTCCTAATCGCCACGTTCAAACATGCCTTTCCCGACGACAATTTCGTGGGCGAGGAGAACGCGGCGAGTCTCCGAAGTAATGAGGTGCTTCTGGAGCGTGTCTGGGCGCTTCTTCAGCGGCTGAGGCCCCAAACGCCTTGCCAGGTCCCCGCCACTAGGCAGCAAATGTGCGACCTTATCGATGATGCCGGAGGCGCCAGTCCGCGACGAGGCAGGACTTGGGTTTTCGATCCCATCGACGGAACGAAGACTTATGTCAGGCGGGAGCTTTATGCCATCAACATTGGCCTGCTGGTGGACGGAGTTCAGGCCGTTGGCGCCGTCGGCTGTCCCAACCTTTCCATTCACGCCAAGGGTCCAGTTCGAAATGCCGACGTCGCCTCTGACGGCTGTATCGTCTACGCCGTCAAAGGCCATGGTGCCTATGTGCGATCACTGCGGGACGGAAAGGGCTCTTCGCGGCGTCTACCGCATCCATCTCACTCCGACGACGACGACGTTCGCTTCGTCACCAGCTTCGGTCTCGTCGACTCCGGTCTAGACGACGTGCACGAGACTGTCGCTAAATGCCTGGGCGCCTCGTTCCCCGGCTGCGATCTCGTCCCGTGGGTGCTTCGCTGGGTCGTCCTGGCCATGGGCTTCGGCAACACGACCGTATGGGTGTACAAGCGAAGAGACCGCTTCGCCAAAGTATGGGACCACGCCGGTGCCATGCTTCTCTTCGAGGAGACGGGTGGCAAGATCACCGATATCTTTGGTAGACCTATGGACTTGACGGTCGGGAGGCAGTTGAGCAACAACTTTGGCTTCGTCGCCGCGCCGGAGACAATGCACAGGTGTGTTCTGGGCGTTGTTCGTCAAGTTTTGCGGCAGCAGGGCCATGAGGACATGCTGCGGGGGACTCGGTCGAGATTTTGATGGGTGTCTATGAATGGCTGTACTTGAATAACGACTCAGAATGACCTTGAGCAGGATACAGTCAGACCAAAGCGTACGAATTATTCGCAAACTGTACGATAGTCACGGACAGATTACACGGCAGCTCGAGGCTGTGCCAATGTTCAGCCCCAGGCTCGAAGGTGAGGTCTAGAGCTAAATAGCTCGTGGCTGGTTTCGTGTTACCATCATGATTCGGTGCTAGGATAGCTTCGGACTGCAGCAGCGGTCAGCAATACATGCTGCATAGCCCCCATCAGGCCAGCCCTAGTATAAAAGTGAGCACAGCACATATACATACATACACTCACTCGCCTCCCTCTCTGGCCAAGGCTGTTTTGTTTGGTTATCCGCCAGTACCAGCAGCTCCATCTAACCTGCCAACATGTCCGAAAATCATCAACCAGAAAACACAGACGGTTACGAACAAGTTCAGCTTCGTGAACTGGATAACTACGGATCGACACCGCCTCCGGACCCTCCTCCCAAGACGGCGCCTTATACACGATACCCGACAGTCTCCGGCGACGAATGGGCGTTTGAGATACTCCTATCTCTAGCCAGCACCGGCATCTTCGCCGGCATGGTGGCCATCTTCTTCCTCATACACGGCCGGCCTCTTTCCGAATGGGCGCTCCCCGTGTCTCCCAACTCGACCATCTCGTTTCTCACGACCGCCTGCTCTGCGGCGTTGATGCACAACGTCAGTTCCTGCATCGGTCAACTGAAGTGGCTCCATTTCAAGCAGAGGCCTCATCAGCTGTATAATCTGGAACGGTTTGACGAGGCCAGTCGGGGTCCTTACGGGTCGGTGACGTTTTTGATGCGAGTCAAGTGGAATCTGGCGTCTATAGGAGCGTTGATCACCATCTGTCGACTTGCGTTCTCGCCTCTCGCCCAGGAAGTTATTGATCTGAAGCCTCGAGATGTTTCGATCGGTACCGGTAACGGGACTGAGATTGATATTATCCCTACCTTTGGATATGTGCACAGTTATCGAAGAAACGTGTCTTATAGTAGTCTTGGTTTGACGTATGCTGGTGAGTTTTCTTTTCGTTGTTAGGATAACTTGGCCTCTGACATACGTATGTTGTAACTCTTTCAGAGGGACTACGACAGGATCCTTCCATGCAGTCGGCCATCCTGCAGGGCATCTACAACATATCGTCACCTCCGGCCTTTAGCTGCGGCGGCGCTTGTGTATGGGACAGATGGTACGTCTCTCTCGGCTTCAAGACTACCTGTCAGGACGTCACGGCGGCGACTTTAAGCACCAAGGTGTGCGGCAGGATTCCGGCCGGGGATGGGAACAACTTCACGTCGTGCAACATGACGACGCCACAGGGAACGCACATCCCAACGAGGCTTCAGGAAACGGACTACCTAACGACGTTTCGACTCAACTCCTCATCACCCAACTACGACGACGGCACCCCCTCGGATGCACGCTGGGCGGCCGTCATCAGACAGTTTCCGACGGTGTTGAAATTCGCCGTCTACCGAGCGACTTCTCTCAACGCCAACTCGGCCACCAACGAGAACGTGACGGACTGCTCGTTGATGCTCACGGCGTACAACTACTCGGGTGCGCATTCGAACGGGAGCGAGTTCCGGTTCGGGACCGTCCGTGAGATCAACCTGCCGCGAGAAGGGTGGCAGCTACGGATAGACGAGTCGGCCATCCGGTTTCGCGCCGACGGGCTGGATCTGGACATGGGCCTGCTTGAGATCATCACGCTGCAGACGTACTTTAAGTCGAGCATGATATCGTCCGAGTGGGTTGACGGGGAGGGCTACCACAACGTCAACTACGGCATAAGCGCCGCTCTCATGGGCGAGGTCGACCTCGGAGCGCGCTTCGAGAACATGGCAGCCAGCATGACGGCCTACCTGCGCTCATCGTCGAAGCAGCTCCTGGCTCGAGGCGTGAGGGTGGAGTCTATCGTTTTCGTCAACGTCCGATGGGGGTGGTTGATAGGGCCGGCGGTGACGCAGCTGGCGACCTTGGTCTTCACCGTCTCTACCATGATGCGGAACAGGCGGAGCCGGGACGTGCCGCTGTGGAAGTCTTCTGCTCTTGCGGTTCTGGCGTGCGTTCATGATGGGGAGTCGGGCTCGTTGCGTGGTGGGATTCGAGATATACGGGAGATTCGGAAGACGGCGAAGGAGTCTTTTGTGAGGTTGGAGTAGTTGGTAGTAAGTAGTAGTAGTTGGTAGTAAGTAGTAGTAGTTGGTAGAAGTAGTGAGAGAGACAGAGGGAGGGAGAGAGAGGGCCCGGCTGGCGTTTAGGGGTGGTTGAGGATATGGAGTTTTGAAATTTGGTCGTCGTACTTGAGACAAGGCCAAAACTTATGTTGTCTTGTACATACAATATCTCTTCTCGAGCAGCCAATGAACCAACGACTCATCGTCATCATCCTTCTCCGTCCACAAGCCGTAGCCATCAACCTTCTCAACCAGCCTCAGATCGTCATTGACCCAGATGTAAATCACCTGGTAGAAGCCGCAGGTCATGAGAAGAGGCCGGGCGGTAAAGCTAAGCATCGGCCTCTCGCTCCTTCGGCAGATGGCCTCGTCTCGCTGACACCATACCTGGCCCAGTTTGGCGAGCGAGTCGACGGGCGGTCCGTAGCCCGGGGTGCGCTTCTCGTGCCGGACTCTCCATTCGCCTTGCCTGTCGTCGACGTAGAGGACGACTTTTCCCGGGACGGTGAGGTCGTTTCTGTCGACGCAGTTCATTCGGTAGCCTTGGATGCCGTAGTCGCATGGGGAGATGAGGCGTAGGGGGTAGATGCAGGTGGACATGTTTTTTGGGAGGAAGTCTGAGCGCTTTATCTTTGCGAATGCCTGCTGGGAGGCGGCGGCGAGGAGGAGGGAAAGGAGGATGTTGGTGGTGGTGGTGGTGGTGGTGGACTTCATATTGTTCAGTGAGTGAGAGAGAGAGAGAGGAGAGGGGGAGAAGAGAGAGAGAGACAGAGACAGAGACAGAGAGAGGAGAGAGAGAGGAGAGAGGGAGAAGAGAGAGAGACACAGAGAGAGGAGAGAGGGAGAAGAGACTCAGCTTCACATAGTATATATATATATATTATATTATATATATACATATATATATCTTGATCGATTACCAGAATCCTGCTTCGATACTTTCATTCACCGCTTTGCCTTCCTTTCAAGGTAAAAAGCAAAAACGGGATAGTAATCGATCTATACTTAACCAACTACAGCTTCACTCACCCACTTACACAACCACAGCATAAAAACAACCTTGCCTCCCCCCTTATCCCTATACACACATATACACATATACACATATGTATACACACATACACATACATACACAGTCCCGCTTTCTCCCCCTCTCCTCTTCCCCATACAAATCCGCATCTCCAAACTCACGCCGCGAAATCCCCGTCCCCCCCCCCCCCTCTTCACCGCTCAGAACCAATCCCCCCTTAACCCTCTCCTACACATTACACACAAGGCGGACGATAGTTTTAGTTTCTGTTCATTCAGAAGGAGAGAAGAAACGTACAGCGTCGTAGGGAAACGTAACGTGGATCGATGGCTACCATGTACAAACAAGGGTTTATAAACACACTACGTTGGCTGTGATTCGTTTGAGGCAGAGAGAGGGTTATAGATGGCTACGTTTACAACTACATATGTGCAGACAAGAGTCAAACCATCTACTACTCGAGAGAGACACTCCTCCTCTCCTCTGCTCTCCTCTCCTCTTCTCTTCTCTTCTCTTCTCTTCCCTCCCCCCTTAACGCTGAAGCACGACGACGACATCTTCTCAACTCTCAGTTTCACAACTCCATCATCATGTACTTGCGTTGAAACTATAGGTAGGTATAAAAGAGAATCTCAAGTTGCTACATACAAAACAAAACCTCCACCGCCAGCAACAACGCCTTTTCCGCTGAATAATATATGCCATGAAACTTACATCGTCCAACGCAACCTGCCTCCTCCCTTCACCGTCATCATGAGAAAACGTCAGACGAAGACGATGCACATGCCCGTCTCGGCACCAACCTTATCCAAACCTGATGCCGGCGTTAGGGTCCCACGTACCACCACGCTCTTGTCCCTGCCCTTGCCCCTGCCCATCCACACCACCACCACCACCACCACCACCACCAAACTTGATACCCATGCCCGGATTCCATATGCCGCCGCGGGCCCCGGCATTCGGCTGCGGCATCGGCATCGACTGGGCCGCCCACGACTGTATCGTTGCCTCGGCGGCGCTCTGCGACGGCCGCTGCGGGAGAGGCGCGTGCTGCGCTTCGGGCGCGGCGTAATACGCCTGCTGCTGGCCCGTCTCATACGCCATTGGTAGCACTGGCTGCGGGCTGTGGAGGGGCGTCGTCACGTCGCGAGAGATGCCGAGATTCGACAGCGGCGGCATGCTCAGCTCCCTGGAAAGAATCCCCCGAGTCAGCTCGCAAACGCCCAAAGAAAAAAAAAAACTTTCTTACCCCTCCAGCCCACGGGCGTCCATCCGCCTCTCGGCAGCCCAGCCTTTGGCCACGTCCCGGAAGCCCTGCCCGACAATCTTGCTCAGGTCGTTGTAAAACTTCCTGCCGACCTCGAGGTTGTTCACAATCTCCTTGTACTTGAAATAGGCGCTGTCCAGCTTCTGCAGCACCTCTTCCCGCTCGCGGAGCCCCCGGTCGCCCGCCTTGCGCTTCTGCGCCTCGAACTCGCTGTTGGCCCGGTCGACGAGCGTCAGCAGCTTCTCCTGCTCTTCCGCCTCCCTGTCGATGACCTCCAACTCCGGCTCGTACAGCCGGTCCAGCCGTTGCTCGAAAAAGTCCTCAAAGTGCGCCGGCACAATGGCCGTCGTCGGGTAGGTGCGCTCCAGCCGTGCCGCCTCCTTGAGCATGTCCGGCTTGATGTCGTCTCCGCGCGCGCTCTCCCTCAACCGCTCCATCTTCTTCCGTCTCCGGCTCTCGAGCCGCAGTACGTCGTTGTAGACGCTGCGAAGCTTCCCGACAGCCGACTTGAGCTCGCTGCTCGTCTCCCTCTGCGCTCCCGACGGCACCGACTGCATCAGCTCACGATCCGGCCCGCACAAGAGCCGCAGGAGATCCTCGTTGGCCGCGAACTTCTCCCGCACGATGCTGTCGCTGCTGACGCTGCTCTGAAAGTATCCGTCAATCTCGCTGGCGTGGCTCCACAGCTTGGCCCCCTGAGGGTCGCTTAAACTGTCCGGCCGCGTCCAGCGTTCTGTCCCATATTTCCTCCTCAGTCTCTCATCCTCGTCGCGTTCGGCCGCCAGAGCCGACTTGCCAGCCTCGAACATGGCCAAGTCGGTCGATCGCAGCTTGTCAATGTCCTCGAAACATTTGTGAACCCTGCCAATGGCGTCGCCCTGCCGGAGCTCCTCGGCATGCTGCTTCAGGCTCGGCGGAAGCCCCAGCGGCTTTTCCAGAGCCTGGAGAGACCCCGGGAGGCCGACGGCGGATACATGCGAGTGCATCTTGGCTGTTAATGTCTCTAGCTCCTGTATTATGTTCTGGTTCACCATCCGATCGCGGCGCTCCTCGTAGATGGAAACGGCCATGTGAACGGAAAAAGGCACGAGGCGGGAGAATAAAGCCGGCCCGAACTCGGCCTTGTCACCCAGGTAGTCGAACGGCTTGGCCACTTGAGGCGGCACTTTGGCCTCGGCCATGTTGAACCGATCGAGGATCTTGAGGTCGCACTTGGGCGGGACCGGATCTGTACTCTGGTCAGCCGTGCCCCGGAAATCCGTCGCTCGTGCAACTTACTCAGGAATATCATATCGTTGTCCTTTTCCGCTCGCTTCAGGTCGTCGTCGGCCTTGCGCTTGAGACCGTTTAGGTCGTCGACGATATTTTTGCTTAGGTAGCCCCCCTTGGTCTCCTTCAGGCCCTCCGACACGCAGGCAACGGCGTCCCTCAGCCGAGCCACCTCCTCTCCATACTTTCTTTTCTCGAGACAGTCGCGGGAGGCGCGGAACTGGGCGGCGGCGGCGAAGTGATGATGCTTGGCCGTCATGTGGTGTATCCAGGCGCTGCATATGGCCTCGCTCCGGACGGCGGCCTCAGCAGCCAGGTTGTAAAGGTCTGATACTCGGGCGGCAAGCTTGGCGATGCTAAGGTCCTTGAGCTCGTTCATGATGCCGCTCTGCCACGAGCACTCCTGGCTTTGCGCCAGGAGCAGTTGCTTGAGGGCCTCCAGCGTATGTTGATCCATGTCGTCCGGGGGATCAGACATCCTCAGTTCGGGAAGCACGGCCGTTTGTATGTGGGACAGAACGCCTGCGGCGAGGTTGAAGTTGTGGGCGGCAACCTTGAGCCCTTCTGAGCTCGCTCGCGGACTGTTGGCGGCAAGTTGAGAGTATAAGGCGCAGAGGTTATAGAGAACGTTCATGTACTCGTACTTGAGGTTGTTGCGGACCATGGGTCGTTCCGTGTTGTAGCCGAGGGCAGGATACCAAGTGAAGTCGGCGCCGATCTGTTCAAAGGCGGCAATCGGTCAGCGTCCGCCGTCAAGGGAGGATATCACGGGCCCAACCAACGGACGTCAATGGGGAATTTGCCGCTTATCCACGCCAGCTGGCCGGCATAGGCCTGCAGCTTCTTGATACCGCTCGGGTGCGGTTCGCGGACATTGACGGCATCTCTGCGCAAGGCGTCGACGACCTCGAGGTCCTGCCGGAACATGTCCGGATGCTGATCATATTTGGTACTGATGTACTGCTGGATCGTCGACGACAAGGCCAGGTTGGTCGACTTGCGGAACGGGACCGAGAGGATGCTGCTTGTCCTGCAAACCGGGTCATCAGCTCCCGGAGCCCCCGAGGCGGAACAGATTTGGCGCCTACGTCGTCATCGTCGACATGGCGCGCACTGCACAGTCCCTGGCCCAGGGCTGAGAGGTGCGGCCTTGTGTGTGTGTGTCTCTCTCTCTCTATGTGTGTATGTGTGTGTGTGGAGAGAGTGTGTGATAGAGTGTGTGTGTATCGGATAGGCGTTGAGAGTTGGATGCAGTCGTTTTGGTAGGAGTAGGACCAAGTACTGATTTACAGAAAGTGTGACTAAGCAGACATGATATGACGTCCCCCAAGTCTAACCGCACATTGCGGTATGGATACGCCTACCTAGCTGAAGACCAACGCCTACTAGGTAGAGATAATTCGCCAGTTAGGGCTTAGGGGGTAGAGATGATCCTTCTTCTATTAAAAAGCCACTGTCTTTATCGTCCGTCGTCTCCTGTAAGGATATGAGACGATCAATCCCATCCATTTGCCATGCCCTCGAACACAGATGAACGAACAGACGGGAATGATAAAAACGAGAAATGGTCGTGAACCCATCAAGTACTAGATTGATGCATAGTCTCCTCTCCTCGGTAGGTATGTACAAGATGCTCTATACTCAGCCACCTTCATGGCTTTGATCGACGCGCCGCGAGTGTGAGAAAGGGGGGCAGGGGGGGGGTGGAGGGTGAGTAATAATAGAAGAGACGCGTGAGAACTAAGACATGCTCCCACAACAGTCCGATGCCAAAGACGACTCAGGTAAATCGCAAGTAACGAAAAATTCAGCTCGCAGGAAACCAATGTCGAGTCCAGGAAAGCAAAAGAAGAAAACAAAACACGAAGCGTCAGCCGAGTAGGTCAGAAGCACGGCATAACGAGCCCCCAACGCCTTTGTTCCGATGGAAAGAGAGAATAAAAGTGCCTAGGCCCCATTCAGATGGGCATTCCGGCTGATTATGTGTGTCGCTGCCATCAACGTGTGCTCCCCCCGGTGGCGATAGGGTTCGACTCGGGGACCGCTGTCGGTCTCTCGATGACACGGGTTGTCCGCCACCAGTGGCCGCCACAGTCCCCAAAACCAGCGGGGACGAAAATACGGCTCTCTTCCCTTGAACTTGTCTGTGACAAGGCCAAGGGCCACACACAGCGTGTGGGGGGAAGGAAAAAAACAAACCAAAGCCCAAATGAAGACGCTTAAGCAGGAATCCAGACCAGCTCGAAAACGCCATCAATGTTGCTCATAGACTGGCCATTCTTATTCAACCATCGGCCATCGTTCTTCTTTCGCGTGTATGTCTGCAGCACGGAGCCGTCGGATCGGACATCAGACTCCTGCAGCTCCCAGGCAATCTTGCGCCCCGTCCTCTCAAGCGCCGGCCGTTGAGGACCAAACATGAAATCGAGGTTCCATCCCTTGTTCTCGGGCGCGGCGTGGAGGGTGGCCTCCATCTGATTAATATCGAAGTCGATGCCCTGCGGGTAGTGGGCGATGGAGTAGCCCGAGATGACGAAGTTGTCGGCCGTCTGGAACCTCTGTAGGGTGCAGTCCTCGCCGCAGGTGTGGGCGATCTTGGTGAATTGACCGGGCTTGGCCTTGTGCCAGCCGCCGCCGCGGTAGTGGTGTAGGGAAAGGGGCTTGATGCCCCACTCGTAGAAGCCGGCGGGCTGGCCGAAGAAGTCGAGCTGCCAGAGGTCCCATACGGACGTCAGGCGCGTCTCCGAGTTCTCGTAGATGCACTTGCGGAGCATGATGTCGCCCTGAGGTCCCCAGCCCGAGTTAGATTCGAGGACTTTTTGCTCCGAGGTGCAGAGACCGAAACGTTCCGTGATCAGCTTGGCCATGGGCAGCGATAGGAAGACGCCGGCACCGCCGAAGGCCTGGGAGCCATGACGCTCAATGGCTCCCACATCCTCGGACAAGGTTCCGATGTACATCTGCCTCGTGTGGTCGTAGCTGTTGATTTTCTTGATGAGGCCGTGCATACTGGGGAAGAAGGTATCGTCATCGCACGTCACCAGCCACTTCTTCTTGTGTGCGTCGCTGTGGGTGTAAAGGGTTGGGACGAGGGTAAGGTAGCGGACGGCCATCTCGACGGCGGAGTTGGAGTGGTAGACGTCGACATCGATGCCGACATCGCCGAGTAGATTGGCAACCTCCTGGAGTTCCTCGTCGCTGGCGTCGAGGAGCATGAGCAGCAGCTTACCGCCGTTGGAATGGCCGAGGCCGTCGGTGAGCCAGAAGATCCACTCGTTGATGGGCGTCGTGTTGGAGTCCATGAAGCGCTGGTAGGTGGTGGAGACGCCGAACATGAAGTCGGAGGCGTTGACGGTGGAGGGCATGCCGGAGGCGGTGACGGGGACCTCGAGGGGCGCGAGACAGGCCTCGTGGGCATACTGCTTGGTGAGGTCGACGGTGGTGAGGGCGCCGGGGAGGAGATCGCCCGACAGCTTGGTGATGCGCTTGCGCTCCAGGCCCTCTTGACGGGTGAAGCGGACGTAGCGCTTCAGGTACTGGAACTTTTCGTCGAGCTCGTATCGCTGCTTGATCTCGGTCAGGTGAGGGACGTCAACGGTGCAGTTGATGACGGGTGGGCTGGTGGTGACCGGGCGCTCGGCGTTCAAGAAGGGGAGATGGGCAAAGGGGCGCTTCTTGTTCTCGAGGGGGTGCTGCTGCTTGTGGTGTTGCTGTGGTCGTTGTTGTTGGTCTTGTTCTTGTTGATTTTGTTGCTGCTGTATTTGCGGTGGCTGTTGTTGTTGTGGCTGTTGGGCTAGAGACGACTTGAGAGATCCTTTACCGAAGAGATGGTTGTGGACCGGGACTGAATCTGATCGCATGACGGCCATGAGGACGAGTAGCACGCACAAGGCGGCCAGGAGAGCGCGAAGGAAAGGGCTCCGCATGGTGGCACGTTTAGGCCCCGGCAGTTTGACTCCCATCATATTCGGCACGGCGACCTGGCGATGCGTCGGATGCAGGCCCCAGACGCCCGGCGGAGGAGGATAAAACGAAGGCGTCGAGGGTTGAAATGAGAGATGGGAGGCGGTTGGTGATTCGGGGGGGGGTTGGAGGAGGGAGATTTGAGAAAGGACGCGTTGTGTGACGAAGCGTGCAAACCTGCGCTCCCGTTCGGTACGGAGCAGGCGAGACGAGGACAAGCGAGTGACGACGATACTCCACCACCGAACCGGTGGGGGCGTGTGAGAGTGTGTGAACGAGAGGAAGCGGAGGCGGAGGCGGCGGCGGAGGTGGAGATGGGTGAAGTCTCCGGGACGGACGGGGGGTGGGAGGAAGGAAGGAGGCTTTTTTTTTTAGGGCAGGAGAGAGTAGGTAAGAGAAGGACCAAAACAACAACAAAACAGTGGGGGGTGGGAGAGGGAAAGGGGAAGAGGGGGAGGGAGGGAAGGAGGGGGGGGCGGGAGAGAGATAAGAAAAAGAAAAGAAGAGAAGAAAAAAATAAGACGATAGCGACGGGGGGGGAGTAGAACGAGAGATGCAAGCGGAGAGCGAGAGGCGAGAAGAAAGGAAGACCAGTCTCTGACAGAGAGAGAGAGAGAGAGAGAGAGAGAGCGAGAGAGCGAGAGAGAGAGAGAGAGAGAGAGAGAGAGAGAGAGAGAGAGA
>LKCN02000001.1:4563786-4632132 GCA_001633055.2 Ophiocordyceps polyrhachis-furcata BCC 54312 | reverse complement strand
CAAGGGGGAGGGGTGAGCGACGGCCAAGGCTTGCAGTCGGCCACGCAGCTGTGAAAGAAAGTCAGAGGAAAGGGAAGAAAAGAAAAGTGAAGAGAGAGAGAGAGAGAGAGAGAAACTCACGTCCCGTACATGATGCCGCAGCTGTTGATGTAGTCGATGCAGATGGTCCGAGAATGGCAGTCATCATCGACCGTCGTTGGAACCGGCGCCGGAGTCGTGCAAGGCGGCGGCACCATGGGCTTCCCGTTGCAAGGGTTATAGCATCTTGTTTTCTCGTCAGTCTGTTTCTTCCCCTTGTTGGACCTTTGTTCGTGCTTACGATCTGAAGGGCTGGCCGCAGTCGTTGTGCACGGTGGTGCATACCCTCTTGCAGTCGGCGGAGGCGGCTGCGGCGAGAAGAGGGCCGAGAGCGAGGAGCAAGGCGCTGGTTGAGACCATGATGGTTGATGAACTTGTAGGTATGTTTGGGGACAGGACGGGAGACTAAGACGAAGCAAAGATGGACCTTGGTATTTATATGTTGCGTACATACATACATACATACCTACACATACCCTCTAGGATACATACATACAATATAGTAAGTATGGTAGGCAGTAAGCTATGGCCAAAATGCCAGTCCGTCTCATTGATTTTCGTATCGAACCGAGCGAGGCCCCTCCTCGCCTCACCTGTTTCTCTTCGTCTCTTTTTCCGACGGTTGGCTATACGAAGCCCACAAAGATGTCCGTGAATACATACATGCATGCAACTAAGAAAGAAGCAGGGAGAAAAGTCCGTCTTACTGCACGCACGCTCTCTCTTTATTGGTATCTTTTGCTATCCGTGTCTTATGCAGCAACATCATGGAGTACATATGCATGAGACATTCGGCTTGGCAACATGTACCGAAGTGTGATTGGAAAACCATTGGCGGGCAATGGCTAGAGTCTATACAGTAGTATGTACATATCTCTATTTTTCAAGATTATTGTTTTACTTTCATCTTCATCTTCTACCGCCGATGGTAACCGTTTTCGCTTGGTCGCGCTGTTGGCTGGGAGGGGGGTATAAGCAGCCTCCTCAGATCGACAGGGTATATCCGTAAGAAAACGAGAGAGAGAGAGAGAGAGAGGATGAAACTCCGAGGTGGAACGTTGCTTATCGACGGACGGTTCCATTGGGAGAGAAGATATCGATGTAACGGAAAAAAAGGTTGAGCAAGGCTTGTTTATATCCGTGTCCGTATGGCTGGCCATCATAGCATGTGCTGTGCTTATTATACCGCAACGCTGTTATGAAATACCTACATACCTACCTTCTCTGCAGGGTTTCAAGTAACACCGTCAATAATAACCTGTATCTCTTGAACAGAGATGAGACAATGCAACTCCCTAGTAGTTCGGTGAATAAGATCTGCATACAGCCACGAATCCACATATGCGCCTCAATAGGACGGGTTTCTCTTACTCAACCAGCTCTCAAGCCTTCTTCTTCTTTGCTTCTCGACTACAATAATCTATCAGAGGGAAAGTGTCATAATACAGTTATAGTTTGTTTATGTTTGATGTGAAACGTCGGACGACGTGCAGTGGTTTTGCGTTACAGAATGGTTAATTCCAAGTCCCCTCATCGCCATTTGGCCTTTTTTCTTTAAGCATATATAATGATCATCGTGTTATTTCAACTGCGTCAATGAATACATTCGTACATAAATGAGGCTTCAATATCCATCCGGTAAAGGAAGAAAAGGGTGTGAGTGCTCTAGGGTAGCTCGACCAACTATGTACATACATATGTACCTAGACTCTAGAAACAAATAGCCGACTCTGACTAACGAAGTAATAGTCCTATAAAGACTAAAATAACACGATTCCCTTAAAAGGAAGAAAATCACTAAACCTGACCTTCTATTATATATATTATAAAAAGGACTAAATAGCCCTTATAGCTATAGCTAATAACTACTATTACGCGCTATACATACTAACTCTCAGGCTACATATCCACAAGACTAATTAAAGGGCACGAACTATTTAATTAAAGCCCTAATAGACCCTAGGTCACGTGTAGCAGTATATATAGCTATCTTTAGTACGCATAGCTTTATGCCTCTTTTCCTCTTTTTTCTCTTTATCTTAGAATCTTTATTTATAGTGCCTATAATATATTTACTTATTATTTTAAAGCCGTTATACTATTCTAAGATTAAAATATTACTAACGAGCAGTTTATAAATACGTATTAGCCTTACGTTCTATACAAAGATGCAAAATACCCGTATAATATAACCTAAGACTAAGACTACGACTTTCCGTTACTAAGATAGGCAGCCAAGACCCTAGAAGACTCCTAGACCCTTTAAACTATTTAATTAGGCTCTAAGGAATAAGACCTAAGACTTAGACCCGCTTCCTAATATATATCTAGAAGCTAAGACTAGATCTTTCCTTAATGCTTTGCAAGATTAGCCTTAAGAGAATTAGAATACGACCCCTAAGACTAAGATTATAATATTAAGGACAAAGACTATTTAATTATAGCTTCTTCCTTAATAACCCTAACTAACTAGGACCTATAGTCCTAGTTAGCGGCTCTCTAGCAGCGGATTGCTAACTTATAGAGTTAATAAACCCCTAAGCCCGCCTGCTATAGAGAAGCCTTAATAGCCTTTACGGATCGATTTACTGCTTTTATCCCCTCTAGAAAGGCTATATAGCCTATTTTTGCTACTATTAGATAACTAAACCTAGCTTACTCTAACTCGGCTAAGATTTGCTATAAGGATATTAGAACGTTCTCTAGAAAGAAAGGCGAGTTTAACGCCTTTCTAACTAACCTAAAAAATAAGATAAGGACTAATAAGGCTACTTTCTAGGATAAGGAAAATAGAATAGGCTTTTTATTTCGCTCTCTTAAGGGCAAGGCCTATAAGACCCTTAAAACCCGGTACGACTCTATAGAATAACCCTTCTCTAGGCTAGCCGAGATAATTTAGTATCTCAAGTCTGCCTATAGCAATCCTAATAAGTTCGCAGAGGCCGCTAAGCGCCTCCGCTATTTAAATTTCTCGATCTCTAGCAAATAAGAGATCTAGAAATTTATTACAGAATTTAATAACCTAGCTGCTAAGACCTATATACTATTTAATTAAATAAAGTATATACTTTAGGACTACTTTCTAACTAACCTAGACTCTAGCCTATTAACTAAGACTAAGGATAATAACCTCTCCTATAAAGATTTTTGCGGCTATATTAAAGACTTAGTCTACTACTAAAAGAGGGATACTATCTAATAGGAGACCTAGCGATTAAGTAATTATACTTCCCGCTATAAAAATAAGCTAGCAGGGGAAAATAAAAAGACCCCGATAATAATATCTAAGGAAAAAGGCAAAGCTCTCTCTAAGGATAAAAAGAAGGTCTACTAGGATAATAGCACGTGCTTTATTTATAGAAAGAAGGGCTATATAGCTAAAGATTGCTCCGACTAAGCCTGGATCTTAGGCTTAAGGAGGACGCTAACACTACTACTAATTACCTCTAAAGACTCGGATTTAGGAAAAGAGTAGGACTATTATAAGGCTCTTTAATAGTCCTAAAGGTCTTATATATAGAGAGGAAGGTAGGAGAGTCGTTTACTATTAATAGTTAAGTTTAAATTAATAGAATTGCTCTTTAAGCCTTATTTCTCTATAATACTAAAGCAGATGCCTATTTCCTCGTTAGTTGCTAATTCGCTAAGCAGGCTATTAAACGCCTTAATGCCGAACTTATCTTAGTTAGTCTAGTCCCCCTAGTCGATTTCTAAGGCTGCCTAGCTAGTCCTATATATAAGCAGTTAATTATAACCCTTATAATTAATAGCTAGTCCTTTCCCTAGGAGACCTTTTAAGTTACCGATTATACCTAGGATTTCTTTATTAGCCTATACTAGCTAGCCGAAAAGAAACTACTACTCGACTATGCCGCTCGAAAGCTTATCTAGCCTAATAACCTCCCCGCCCTTACTAAGTACTCCCTTTCGATCCTTCTGCCTAAGACGCCTTTACTTAATAGGCAGATTAACCTAGCCGTTTAGGCTAATATAGAATGCTAGAACTAATTAATTAAAGCAGATAAAAAGAAATATAAGATCCTCTAACGCTTATAGAAGAATAATAACTTTATATAGCCCGCGAAGAAAAAAAAGCTAGCCCTAACCCCGACCTAGACTAAGACCCTTAACCCGACTAACCCCTAGGAAAACGACTAGGACTACTAAGACTAATTAATCCAAGTAGTCTAAGAGGATTCCTAATAGGCATAATAGAAGGAATTAACTCCCTTAATACTAACCTAGCCTATACCCTTAGAAGATAACCCTAACTAGCCTAAGGTCTTAATTGCAAAGCTTAGTCCCGCGAGTCGTATATATTAAGGCTAAGAAATCCTATTCCTAGCAGGAGAAGACCCTAATTATATTACCCTAGTCCGCGGTCTAATTCTATAGCCCCTTGCATATATAAAAGGCTTTTTTAGCAAGAAGGAAGCATATACTCTTGCGAGTCCCTATCCTAGTTATAATATTACGCTAGAACTTAAGAAACCTCTTTACCTAGTTTGGCAGTGCTAAAGGACATTCGAGAAAATAAGGGCGAGCGACTATATCTAATTAAGTCAAAAGGGCCAGGAACTAATTAATTAGAAGGGTCTTTATTAGCTTCCTCTCTTAGGTAGCAGTAATAGGCGCGCTTATCTCGCTAATAGAAGGATAGCCTTTACTAGAACGAGAAAAGCAAGAAAAGCAGTTCTTAAGATATATATATTAGGACTAGCTACTACCTTTAGATATAAAGATAAGCAAGTTTCGCCCTTAGACTTAGCTTTAAGCTATTACTAAAAGCCGTTTATCGTACTTTTTTAGTCCTAGAGAAGACTATAAATAAAAACTCTGCCTTTTATTATCTTTAATAAATTACTAAACCTTTAACCCTTATAAATATTTTAAGATATATTATACCTTTTAAACCTTTTAATTAAATGCTTTTTATGCTTTATTGTGTTATTTTGTTCTCCCTTACCTACTTTTTAGACCTTATTGTTTTTAGAGTCTTTCCTATTTACGATATCTATGCATACTAGTATATAGAGATCCCCCACGTATTCTAACCGCTAGTATAAGTATTACTAAGGGAGTTACGCCCCTTAGAGTCGGCTGCGCGTGCTGTAGGTGCCTTCCTCCCCTCGCTAAACTAGCTAGTCCCTTATCTTATTATACTCCGATTAAATACTTGCTATTAGAGAAAGAAACTATAGATTATCTGCTCGAGATAGGTTTTATTAAGCCTAACGCTAGCCTATATGCCGCCTCTATCCTATTTGCGCTAAAGCTGTACTCTATAGCCTAACGTTTCTATATCGACTACTATTAGATAAATAACTACCTAAAGAGTTATATTTTACCCGCCCCTTTTTTTAATAGTACTGCTTTTAACTGCTAATCTGCGAAACGCTTCTCTAAGATCGATATTATCTAGGCATTCTACTGCCTTTATCTCGACCTAGCCTCTAAATACCTAATAGCATTCTATACTAGGTTTAGTATATTCCGTTAGTTAGTCCTTTCGTTTAGATTAAAAGTTAGCCCTGCTTAGTTCTAGAACTTTATTAATGCCTAACTCTACGACCTCTTTAATTAATATACTAGTATATACGCAGATAACGTCCTAATCTATATAGATAATAATAACGAGGAAGACTATTAGATCGAATACTATAAGGTTATCTAGCGCTTTTATTAGGCTAATCTATAGAGTAATATTAAGAAGTCTTAGTTTAATATTACTAAAGTTAACTACCTTAGCATAATGCTATACGCTAGCGTAGGACTTAGTATTAACCCCTATAAGGTATAGGCTATTATAGATTAGAAGTTTAAAGACCTTAGAGACTATAAAGCTATACGCTTTTTTATAGGTCTTTGCAACTTTATCTAGATCTTCTACTATTACGCTAGCGCGACCGCTAAACCCTTAAACCGACTGCTTAAGAAAGATACTTTAGCGGTGCTAAAGGATATTCGAGAAAATAAGGGCGAGCGACTATATCTAATTAAGTTAAAAGGGCTAGGAACTAATTAATTAGAAGGGTCTTTATTAGCTTCCTCTCTTAGGTAGCAGTAATAGGCGCGCTTATCTCGCTAATAGAAGGATAGCCTTTACTAGAACGAGAAAAGCTAGAAAAGCAGTTCTTAAGATATATATATTAGGACTAGCTACTACTTTTAGATATAAAGATAAGCAAGTTTCGCCCTTAGACTTAGCTTTAAGCTATTACTAAAAGCCGTTTATCGTACTTCTTTAGTCCTAGAGAAGACTATAAATAAAAACTCTGCCTTTTATTATTTTTAATAAATTACTAAACTTTTAACCCTTATAAATATTTTAAGATATATTATACCTTTTAAACCTTTTAATTAAATGCTTTTTATACTTTATTATATTATTTTGTTCTCCCTTACCTACTTTTTAGACCTTATTATTTTTAGAGTCTTTCCTGTTTATAATATCTATGCATACTAGTGTACAGAGATCCCCTACGTATTCTAACTGCTAGTATAAGTATTACTAAGGGAGTTACGCCCCTTAGAGTCGGCTGCGCGTGCTATAGGTGCCTTCCTCCCCTCGCTAAAACTGGTCTCTAGGGCGTAATTCCCTTAGTCTCGATAAAAAGGTCGTTATAACTACCTACTAGGGATTATAACGACTTAACTAGAGGGGACGAGGGAACTCTATCTTAATAACGATAACTACCTGCTAAAAGACTAGACCTTCTAAACTAATTAGTGCTAAACTAAAGGATAATAACTAATAATATATTAGAAAGAAGAAACTAATATTTAACTTAATTAATCGACGTTAGTTAAGGCTATATTGCAGTACTCCTAATATTATAGACCCTAGTTTACTAATAATCCTATTATAAGCAACCTAAGCGCTCTTATTAATAGAAGCGACGTAAGAACTAATTAATTAATAGATATTAGAACTAATCTATTAACCGATATCGACTTAAGTCGCTAAATCCTAGACCGTATTTACTAATTATTTAATACTCTATCTTCTAATAACGCTTTTTCTTATACTCGGATATATCCTTTAATTTAGTTTAATTACTACGAGCTTTCTTGTTATTACCTAGATATATCTACTTAGAATTTATCCTTCTAGCTTTCTTTCTATCCTAATATTTATTATATAAGTTATGCTAAAGAAATCTATTAATCTTTCTAAATAAACTTTACTATTTTTATCCGGAATTTAAACTCCTACTTCTAAAATATCTGCTAAACTAGTTAATTATGCTAGGATAGCTAGCAACGAGGAAGATATTCAACGCATTGCAGCTATAGTTAGTAAGACTATAGCTAAAACTTAGGTTATTAGTATCTAGCCTGCCTTCCCCCCGATTACTAAGTTTATAGGCAATAATATAACTAAGTTCCTTAACCGCTTTAAGAAGGAAATAGCTACTATAAGTATTAGCGATAATTCGAAGGTAGATTAGCTTAAAGAGTATATAGTCGAGAAAGAGGCTATAAATATAAAAATTTTAACGGAAGATCGACTATAGAAAATAGCTAAGGAGGCCTTAATTAAATACTATAGCGCTCTAGACTCGGCTTAGAAGGATACGTTAGACGAAAGGCTTTGCAATTATAATGCTAAACGCCTAGAAACGTACGAATAGGTTTCTAACTAGATTTAAACCTATAATTATCTCTGCCGCAAGAAATATAGCGATAAATATTAGGATACTACTACGGAATCCGGAAATATCTATAACGCGTTGCTACGTTAGATACGAGTTAGAGTTCTAGCTAAGAGCGGTCTTAATATTGGAAAATTAACGGCTCTTAAATATAGCACTTTTACGGAAAAAGTTTTAACCTTTCTAGAGCTATACCTCGAGGATTCTCGTCGTTAAATCGCTGCTAAAGCTTATAATTAAAAGCTTTAGCAGGGTTATAAGGAAGCTATAAAGTTCTTTCCCGAAGAAAAACAACTTACGTCTCCCGAGAGGATCTATAAGAAGTCCTTTAATAAGGCTAATAAGAAGACAATAGCCCCTAACCTAGTGCTTACTAAGGTCGACGACCTTATAAAATAGCTAAGTTCCCTATCGATTAATATAGCTAATATTTAGGATAAGCTTTATAGCCTAACGAACCGAGAAAGGAATCGATACGCTTTAGGTTTTTATAGTCGGCTAATTATTATAGCCGGGGTCTAAGGGCAGGATATAGAAGCTTCCTCGGATATAGAGGATCGAGATATTGCTATTAATATAATCTCCAGTTAACGGAATTATCGATATTACTACTATAACGAGCCTACGCATTATGCTAATAATTGCCCCTTAGGTACCTATAATAAGGAACTTAGGTTTAGTCGATACGACCTAGGTACTAGCGAAATCTTCCTTAGTTCCGCTATACTCTTTAGCTAAGTACTACCGAGTTTAGGAAATAAGTTTATTAGCGCCGGAAGTTATATCCGTTAGCTTCTAGTTTATTAGGTTAATGCCTATCCTCCGTCTTTTATTTCCTATTTGCTAGCTAAAGTAAAAGCTATAGTAGTGCCTGCGTATAACTAGGCGGCTACTAAAAAGGAATAGAAGATTATTTAGAGCTTTACCGACTATAATAAGATAACCCGTTAGACCCTTCCCCTAGCGATAGATGCGTCTAGCCCTATAACTTCGGTTATTATAATTTAACGTAACGAGCTGCAAGTTAATTAAATAGTCTATATTAATAGTACCTAAATTGCAGTTAATGCTTACGAATTAAAGAGGCCTAGGGTTAAGGAAGTTCTAGATAATAAAGTTATTCCGCAAACGCCTACCGATAGTCTATTATAGATATAATCTTCTACTATGCGACCTTCTAACGGATTGCTGCTAGCCTAGGCTAAGGAAGCGGCATAAAGGAATACCGATATTAATCGATAGAAAGGCGCCTAGAAAGAGGCTCTCCTTGCGGCAACTAACCTTTATTATCGACTTAACCCTGAATTTCGGAAGGATAAGGTAACTAATATGCTCGCTAATAAAATAGTTTCGAAGAAGATCCTAATCTCTATCGCTAATCTTATTTACCTTATCCCTAAATTTAGATATCTTGCGGCTTAATAATTTATAAATAAAGCAGATAGGGTTAACTATAAAGCTTTTATGGATAAGGTAGTAATAATTAAAAAACGACCTATATCTACTAGCACCTATTGCTTTTAAATCGAACCTAAGCCTAAGGTCTTAGTTAATAGTAACCCCCTAGACTTTATCTAGGAAATTTATTACGGCCTCTATATTAATATGCTCTAACTAGATACTATCCTACTGCAACCTCTTAATTAATACCTAATAGTATAGGACGAACGAATTTGCAGTGCTATGGATTATATTTCCCGAGAAATTTTTATTAATCGAGTCCCTAACGCTTTAGTTATAGGTTAGCCCTCTCGGGTTCCTAATTCCCCTTAGGTTATGCCTGCTGCTATTTCCCTATTCGATACTCCGAAAATAATACAGGACCTTCCCTAGATATAAGTCCGTATTAGCAGCCTTAAATCTCTTATTATGCTAGCCCTTCTAGATACTAGTGCCGAGACGAATATCCTTACTACTAGTACGGCCTGCGACCTTAACCTAGAATGCCGCCCTATCTAGGTTAATACTATATCCTTTAATAAAAAGCAGACTAAGCTTATAGCGATTACGGATATAGTTATTTTTATTAGTCTTATTTATATTCCGATTTAGATTTTTATTTATAATAATAACGTTCTTATTCCTTTTATCCTCGGTATGCTTTTTATATATCTTACTAAACTTTCTTTTAATTATCGGACTACGACTAGCAACCTTTATACTTGCTATCTCTTTAGCTCTACTCGCATCGTTACCCTAGTCGCTAGACCTCCGTAGTAGGATAATAAATATCCTATTTTGCTCCTATTAACTTCCGTTATTATACTTTCTAATACTATACCGACTATTCCGAAGGAGGGTAGAGGGGAGATAGTTATTGCCTAGAAAGGATTTAATTAAATATCCCTAGACCCCGAGGATAAAGTTATAGCCTTTAGAATTAGCTATAAGATATTATTAGATATCTTAGATATGCTAGTTAATAATAGCGACCTAACTATAAGCTCTAAAGCTATAGTAATGCTAAAAGTTACCTAGGATATCGAACGTTAGGATAACCTGGCCTAATAGCAGGCTACCCTAATTATTAGCACTATATATAAACGGAAAGCGGATAAAAAGCGCCTAGTCGACGATATCTAACTAGACGGATCTATCCCTATTAGAAACTTCTTTTAGAAAATATAGAAGTAGGACCTAGTTAAGGACCGAGTCCGTACTAATAGACCTTTTAATTAATATATTACTAGCAAGTTCTCGGATATACTAGAGGGCGAACGACTTACCTTAGATTGCTTAGAGGAAATTCGGCTAAGAATAATAGAGACTCTATCCTACGCGGAATAGGGCCTGCTTAGAGCAATCCTCTTTAACCGGGAAGCTATACTTTCCTAGGACTATAGTAAATAAGGCTAAGTCGACCTATTAGTTACCCTGCTAGTAGTATTTAAAGTTATCGAGTATAAAGTATAGTAGGCTAAGCCTATTAATATCCCTAAAGCAATATTACCGCAAGTAGTTAAATTACTTAAGAATAGAGTTTAATATAGGGTTTTAGAACCTAGCTATGCGTTATACCGGAACTACTATATAGTTATTACTAAGAAGGATAGAGGGGTACGACTTATTAACTCGGTTATAATGCTTAATAGTTATACGATTTAGGATGCTAACCTACCTCCTTATATAGACGAATTTAGCGAATAATTTGCTACCTATAAGATCCTTACGCTTCTAGACCTCTTTTCGGGCTATAATTAAATGCCTTTAGACCCGCAGAGCTAAGATTATACTACTTTTGCTATACTAATTAGCCTCTTTCGTTAATATACTATACCTATAGGAGCAATAAATTCGGTTAGTTAATTTATAAGGGTTATATAGCAGATCCTATTCGATCTTATCCCTAAGGTATATAATATATTCGTCGATAATATCCCTATCCGCGGCCCGGAGATAATATACAATAACGAGGAGGCCCTACCTAGGATCCGGCGTTATATCTTCAAATACCTTATCTCCCTTAATAAAGTACTCGTTAATATTAAGCTTGCTAGCTATACTATTACTAGGAAGAAGTCCTAATAGTGTTAAACGTCAACGGAACTAGTCGGGTATATAGTCGGCATATATAGCAGGAAGCTAGTATTACGGCCTTAGAATAACAAGTAAATGTATTATAGGCACTATAAACAAAGATTCTGAGATAAAGAGAAAAGAGGAAAAAGGGGGCATAAAGCTGTACGCACTAAGAAAGACTATATACACGGCTACACGTAATCCAGGGTCTATTAGGGCTATAATTAAATAGTTAGTGCCCTCGTAACTATAGCTACGTAGCCTAAAGGGTTAGTATTTATACGGCGCGTAACACTACCCCCCGAATAAGGCCTTAATATGCCTATTAAGGCGGGTATTGCTAGACGCGGGGAGCTAATACAGTTATCGTTGCACGGTTATCGTCGTCGTCGTTATTATATAGTTTATCGGCCGCGGCTGCTGCTAACTACTTAATTAAATTTACAGGGGGCCTAGGAGCATTAACGTAATAGTTATAGTACTCTTGCAAGGCGATAGGCGCGTTCTTGAAATTTCGCGCGGGATACTACGTATTGTTAGGATTATAGCCCTGCTATTATACCTAATACTCTAGACGCCAGTTCCTCCCTATAAGACGAGAATAGAGAACGTAATCGACTTCCTACTCGGGTATACTATAGACTTCTTTAGGTTTAGGAGGCGGAACTATTTAATCGGGCAACGGGTCGTCTAGGGCCTTGCGGAGCCAGTTAGCGTAGAATAAGTTAGTTATCTTATAGCTGTCTAGCAGGTCGAGAATATAGCTAAAGCCTTTCTCGGCAGTAATCGTAAATAGACCGGACTACTAGGCGTCGAGACGAGTCGTCGGGGCGACTATGCTAAATCCCTTCTATTGTAGGAAGACTTTATCCCTAATAGTAAAGTCTATAGGATATCTCTTCTTATTAGCCTGTTATTTTTGCTAAGCCTGGGTTTAGGCTATAGCGTTATAAGCCTATTGCTATACCTCCTATGCTCGAGCTATAAGGCGGGAGGCGATATAGGCAGGGTCTATAGAATTATCGGGGGTCGAAGAACTATTTAATTAAGGCAGAGAGAGAGGGTTTCTAACGTCTCTGCTAAGTGCTACTATTAAGGGGGCTATACTAATCGAAGCGTGCTAGGAAGAGTTATGCGCGAAGTCTAGCGCTAGCAGATAATCGCTCTAGTCGTCTTAATGCTTATCGATATAGAAGCATAGCCTCTAATCTAGATACTAGTTCGTAACCTCGACGCTGCCTTATATCTGCGGGTAGAAGGCGCTACTATAGCAATGCTTTATGCTAGTAAGGTCGTTAATTTTCTTTAGGAATAATAAGATAAAAGGACTAGTATTATCTATAATCTAAGCAGTCGGCAGGCTAAAAAAGCGGTACAGGTGCTAGAAGTAACGGCTAGCGAGGGTCTCTAAGGTATTATTCTTCTTTCTAGGCAACGTAGCAATAATCTAGCTAAGCTTGCAGATAAAGGTCCAGACGTAGTCGTATCCGTAGCGGTCTATAGGCATAGTCTTTCCATCGCAAGCAACGTGCTCCTAAATAGCGGTCGGTACTAGCAGAGGGTATAGGAGTCCAGGGGTCTTATTACGAGGGGTCTTATTTCTGCAATAGTTATAGTAGTTGCGGATATACCTCTAGACGTCCTGCTTTATCTAGGGCTAGTAGTAGTCCTATTATAGTACTTTAATCGTCTTATTTTAGCCTCTATAAGCGAAAATCGGAGGTTCGTAGGCTTTGCGAATTAGGGCTATACGGAGGAATAGTTATCTATTAGCAGTCTATTCTAGGACGATTAAGTGCTTGCTATAGTAGCCGAGTTCTTAAATCGCGTTTTCTTCTTAAATAAGCGTAGCGAGGTCGGCACTATAGGGGGTCGCAGTATTAGGTAGACGAATCGGGGCGATTATTGGGGTAACCTCCGGGAGGTCGAAACCGAGAGACTCCGGCTTAATTAATTAGCTTATCCGTTCTTCCTTTTCTCTAGCTTTAACTATAGGGTATTCGACTATTTTGCGCGAGAGAGTATCTGCAGCTATATTTAGTCGGCCAGGGCAATAGAGGAAACGGATATCGAATTAAGCTAGGAAGTCGGACTAATAGACTTATCGGACCGAGAGCAACCTCTTTATTAAGAAGTATACTAGGGCCTTATAGTCTATAACGATATCGAATTTCTAACCGAGGAGTTCTAGGTAGAAGTATTCGAGGCTTTAGATAATAGCGAGGAGCTTATAGTCTTAGATTAGATAGGCGCGTTTAGCAGGGGATATAGTCTTAGAGAAGAAGCCTATAGGCTTCTAGGTCGAGTCGGTCTATTATTGCTATAATATACTAGCGGTTGCGTTCTAGGAGGCGTCGGTCTTAAGTCAGGTCGTTAGTTTAGGATAGAAGAAGGCAAGGACAGGAGCTTCGGTTGCGAGCTTCTTTATTTAATTAAATACTTCGCGCTATTCTAGTCTAAGTTTAAAAGGCATATCCTTCTTAAGTAGTCGGTTTAAGGGTTTAGCGGTCGTACTAGCGTAATAGCAGAAAATCCGGATAAAGTTGCAAAGACTTATAAAAGAGCGTATAGCTTTACGGTCTCTAAGGTCTTCGAACTTCTAATCCGTAATAGCCTATACCTTGCGGGGGTCGATACTAAGTCCTACGCTAGCGTATAGCATTACGCTAAGGTAGTTAACCTTAGTAACGTTAAACCGGGACTTCTTAATATCACCCTATAGATTAGCCTAATAAAGGCGCTAGATAACCTTACGGCATTCGATCTAATAGTCTTTCTCGTCGTTATCGTCCGTATAGATCAGGACGTTATCTGCGTATGCACTAGCATATCGATTAAAGAGGTCGTAGAGTTAGGCATTAATAAAGTTCTAGAACTAAGCAGGGCCGACCTTTAATCCGAACGGAAGGACTAACTAACGGAATATACTAAACCTAGTACGGAATGCTATTAGGTATTCGGAGGCTAGGTCGAGACAAAGGCAGTAGAATGCCTAGATAACGTCGATCTTAGAGAAGCGTTTCGCGGATCGGCAGTTAAAAGCAGTACTGTTAAGAAAGGGGGCGGGTAAAATACGACTCTTTAGGTAGTTGTTTATCTAATAGTAGTCGATATAAAAACGTCGGGCCGTAGAGTACGGCTTTAGCGCGAATAGGACGGAGGCGGCATGCGGGCTAGCGTTAGGCTTAATAAAACCTATCTCGAGCAGATAATCTATAGTCTCTTTCTCTAATAGCAAGTATTTAATCGGAGTGCAATAAAACAGGGGACTAGCTAGGTAGAGGGGTTTCTTAAGTTCTAGCGTAATATCGTAACTAGGATAGGGACTCGTAAGAGTATATGCTTCCTTCTTGCTAAAGAAGCCTTCTATATGCGCAAGGGGCTGCGGAATCAGGCTATAGACTAGGGCAACCTAATCGGGGTCTTCTCCTGCTAGGAATAGGATCTCTTAGCCTTAATATATACGACTCGCAGGACTAAGCTTCGTAATTAAGACCTCGGGCAGGTCGGGGTCGTCTTCTAAGGGTACGGGCTAGGTTAGCATTAAGGGAGTTAATTCCTCCTATCGTGTCTATCGGGGATCCTCTTAGACTGCTCGGATTAATTAGTCTCGGCAGTCCTAGTCGTCTTCCTAGGGGTTAGTCGGGTTAAGGGTCTTAGTCTAGGTCGGGGTCTAGGCTAGCTTTTTTTTCTTCGCGGGCTATATAAAGTTATCGTTCTTCTACGAGCGTTAGAGGATTTTATACTTCTTCTCGTCTGCTTTAATTAATTAGTTCTAGCGTTCCGCGTTAGCCTAAATAGCTAGGTCGATCTGCCTATTAAGTAAAGGCGTCTTAGGCAGAAGGATCGAGAGGGAGTACTTAGCGAGGGCAGGGAGGTTATTAGGCTAGACAAGCTTTCGAGCAGTATAGTCGAGTAGTAGTTTCTTTTCGGCTAGCTAGTGCAGGCTAATAAAAAGATCCTAGGCATAATTAGTAACTTAAAAGGTCTCCTAGGGAAAGGACTAGCTATCGATCGTAAGGGTCGCAATTAACTACTTACGCACGGAACTAGCTAGGCGGCCTTAGAAATCGACTAGGGGGACCGGACTAACTAGGACGAGTTCGGCATCAAGGCGTTTAACGGCCTGCTCGGCGAATTAGCGACTAATAAGGAAACGGGCATCTGCTCTAGTATTATAGAAAGATAAGGCTTAAAGAGCGATTCTATTAATTTAAACTTAACTATTAATAGTAAACGACTCTCCTACCTTCTTCTCTATACGTAAGACCTTTAGGACTATTAAGGAGCCTTATAATAGTCCTACTCTTTTCCCGAATCCGAGTCTTTAGAGGTAGTTAGTAGCAGCGTTAGCGTCCTCCTTAAGCCCGAGATCCGGGCTTAGTTAAAGCAATCTTTAGCTATATAGCCCTTTTTTCTATAGATAAAGCACGTGCTATTATCCTAGTAGACCTTCTTTTTATCCTTGGAGAGAGCCTTGCCTTTTTCCTTAGATATTATCGTCGGGGTCTTCTTATTTTCCCCTGCTAGCTTATCTTTATAGCGGGGAGTACGACTACTTGCTCGCTAGGTCTCCCGTTAGATAGCATCTCTCTTTTAGCAGTAGACCGAGTCCTTAACGTAGCCGTAAAAGTCTTCGTAGGAGAGGCTATCGTCCTTAGTCTTAGTTAATAGGCTAGAGTCTAGGTCGATCGGAAAGTAGTCCTAAAGCGTATACTTTATTTAATTAAATAGTATACGGGTCTTAGCGGCTAGGTTATCGAATTCCGCAATAAATTCCTAGATCTCCTATTTGCTAGAGATCGAGAAGTTTAAATAGCGGAGGCGATTAGCGGCTTTTGCGAACTTATTCGGATTACTATAGGCGGACTCGAGATACTAAATTATCTTAGCTAGTCTAGAGAAGGGTCGTTCTATAGAGTCGTACCGGGTCTCGAGGGTCTTGCGGGCCTTGCCCTTAAGAGAGCGAAACAAAAAGCCTATCCTGTCTTCCTTATCCCGAAAAGTAGCCTTATCGGTTCTTATCTTATCTTTTAAGTTAGTTAAAAAGGCGCTAAACTCGCCTTTCTTTCTAAAGAACGTTCTAATATCCTTATAGCGAGTCTTAGCCGAGTTAGAGTAAGCCGGGTTTAGTTATCTAATAGCGGCGAAGATAGGCTATACGGCCTTTCTAGAGGGGACGAAAGCAGTAGATCGATCCGCAAAAGCTATCGAGGCTTCTCTATAGCGGGCGGGCTTAGGGGTCTATTAGCTCTGCAAGTCGGCAATCTGCCGCTAGAGAGCCGCTAACTAGGACTATAGGTCCTAGTTAGTCGGGGTCGTTAAGGAAGAAGCTATAATTAAATAGTCTTCGTCCTTAATATCGTAATCTTAGTCTTAGGGGTCGTATTCTAATTCTCTCGAGGCTAATCTTATAGAGCGTTAAGGAAAGGTCTAGTCTTAGCTTCTAGATATATATCGGGAAGCGGGTCTAAGTCTTAGGTCTTATTCCTCGGAGCCTAATTAAATAGTTTAAAAGGTCCAGGAGTCTTCTAGGGTCTTAGCTGCCTATCTTAGCAACGGAAGGTCGTGGTCTTAGTCTTAGGTCGTGTTATACGGGTATTTTGCGTCTTCGTACGGGACGTAAGGCTAATACGTATTTATAAACCGCTCGTTAGCGATATATTAATCTCAGAATAGTATTACGGCCTTAGAATAACAAGTAAATGTATTATAGGCACTATAAATAAAGATTCTAAGATAAAGAGAAAAGAGGAAAAAGGGGGCATAAAGCTATGCGCACTAAGAAAGACTATATACACGGCTACACGTGATCCAGGGTCTATCAGGGCTATAATTAAATGGTTGGTGCCCTCGTGACTGTGGCTACGTGGCCTAAAGGGTTAGTATTTGTGCGGCGCGTAACAGCTAGTAGACTATAAGGTCGAGAAACTAAAGTCCTAGGTTAAGTATAATTCTATCCGCTAAGTTTATTATTTCCTTAGTCTCGTTAGGTTCTACTAAATCTAGATCCCTAAATTTGCTTAGATTGCGAAGCTATTAACCGCCTTACTTAAAAAAGACGCGGCCTTCGAATAGACTAATAAATACTCTTAGGCAATAGCGGACCTAAAAGCGCCTCTTTTAGACCCTTAGTTCCTAGTACTACTTAATCTAGGACTAAACTATAGGGAAATTATCCTTATATGCAATGCTAGCGCTACTAGATAGGGGGCAGTCCTATTCTAAAAAATAGATAACGTCTAATAGACTATGCAATTTAAAAGCGGTATTTAGAACCCTGCGGAGGCTAACTATAATGCTATAAAGAGGGAATATAAGGCTATCTTATATACTATGCGTCGACTCCGCCTTTATCTTTATAGGGTTTATTTTATTTTAGAAATAGATATACGAGTCCTTATTAACTAGTTAAAAGGTTCTTTAAAGGACGTTTTAGGAGCAATAGTTACCTAATAGGTTAGCTATATTTTCCTTTTCGATTTTATAGTCTAGTATATCTCGGGTAAGAAAAACCTTATTGCCGACGCTTTATCCCGCAAACCGACTATAGATATCGACCGGATTAAACGTAAGAAGGATAGCGACTCCGAGGACTTTATTAACCTGCACCTAAATTCTATCTAGAGTTCCTTACCTAATTAAATGCTTTTAGATACCTATTATTAAATCGCAGACTTCCTAAGGGAAATAAAGCGACCCTAACTAATAAAGCCCTAGGTCTTTTAACGCTTTAAAAACCGAGCAATAATATTTATAATTGCCGATAATTAGTTATAGAAACGACCTATATATAAAGAAAGATTCCTATATCTAGTTATAGATAATAAGGACTATCGACGAGCTATTATTACTAAATTCCACGAGTAGATAGGATATAAAGGTTGTTAAGTTACCTATACTTATATTAAGGAAAGGTACTAGTAGCTAGGGCTTTAGAACTATATTAGTGCGACTATCTCGGTTTGCCCTACGTGTTAACTGTACGATCCTCGGAAACCTCGTAAACTATTAGTCCCTATAGCACTAGGGCAGCTATTCGCTAAAATCCACCTTAATGCTTAGTATTACGCGCCGCACAAATACTAACCCTTCAGGCCACGTAGCTACAAGACTAGTTACGAGGGCACCAACTATTTAATTATAGCCCTAATAGACCCTGGATTACGTATAGCCGTATATATAGTCTTTCTTAGTGCGCACAGCTTTATACCCCCTTTTTCCTCTTTTTTCTTTATCTTAGAATCTTTATTTATAGTGCCTATAATACATTTACTTATTATTCTAAGGCCGTAATACTATTCTAAGATTAATATATCGCTAACGAGCAGTTTATAAATACGTATTAGCCTTACGTCCCGTACGAAAACGCAAAATACCCGTACAGCACGACCTAAGACTAAGACTACGACCTTCCATTGCTAAGACAGGCAGCCGAGACCCTAGAAGACTCCCGGACCTTTTAAACTATTTAATTAGGCTCCGAGGAATAAGACCTAAGACTTAGACCCGCTTCCCGATATATATCTAGAAGCTAAGACTAGACCTTTCCTCGACGCTCTGCAAGATTAGCCTCGAGAGAATTAGAATATAACCCCTAAGACTAAGATTACGATATTAAGGACGAAGACTATTTAATTATAGCTTCTTCCTTAACGACCCCGACTAACTAGGACCTATAGTCCTAGTTAGCGGCTTTCTAGCGGCAGATTACCGACTTATAGAGCTAATAAACCCCTAAGCCCGCCTGCTATAAAAAAGCCTCGATAGCTTTTGCGGATCGATTTACTACTTTCGTCCCCTCTAGAAAGGCCGCATAGCCTATTTTCGCTGCTATTAGATAACCGAACCCAGCTTACTCTAACTCGGCTAAGACTCGCTATAAGGATATTAGAACGTTTTCTAGAAAGAAAAGCGAGTTTAGCGCCTTTCTAACTAACTTAAAAGATAAGATAAGAACTAATAAGGCTACTTTTCGGGACGAGAAAGACAGGATAGGCTTTTTGTTTCGCTCCCTTAAGGGCAAGGCCCGCAAGACCCTCGAGACCTAGTACGACTCTATAGAATAACCCTTCTCCGGACTAGCTAAAATAATTTAGTATCTCGAGTCCGCTTATAGCAATCCGAATAAGTTCGCAAAGGCTGCTAATCGCCTCTGCTATTTAAACTTCTTAATCTCTAGCAAATAGGAGATCTAGGAATTTATTGCGGAATTCGATAACCTAGCTACTAAGACCCGTATACTATTTAATTAAATAAAGTATACGCTTTAGGACTACCTTCCGACTAACCTAGACTCTAGCCTATTAACTAAGACTAAGGATAATAGCCTCTCCTATAAAGACTTTTGCGGCTATATTAAGGACTCGGTCTACTATCGAAAGAGAGATGCCGTCTAATAGGAGACCTAGCGAGCAAGTAGTCGTACTCCCCGCTATAAAGATAAGCTAGCAGGGGAAAATAAAAAGACCCTAATAATAATATCTAAGGAAAAAGGCAAGGCTCTCTCTAAGGATAAAAAGAAGGTCTACTAGGATAATAGCACGTGCTTTATCTATAGAAAGAAGGGCTATATAGCTAAAGATTGCTCCGACTAAGCCTGGATCTTAGGCTTAAGGAGGACGCTAACGCTGCTACTAACTACCTCTAAAGACTCGGATTCGGGAAAAGAGTAGGACTATTATAAGGCTCCTTAATAGTCCTAAAGGTCTTACGTATAGAGAGGAAGGTAGGAGAATTATTTACTATTAATAGTTAAGTTTAAATTAATAGAATCGCTCTTTAAGCCTCGTCTCTATATAATACTAGAGCAGATGCCTGTCTCCTTATTAGTCGCTAATTCGCTAAGCAGGCCGTTAAACGCCTCGATGCTAAACTCGTCCTAGTTAGTCTAGTCCCCCTAGTCGATTTCTAAGGCTGCCTAGCTAGTCCTATATATAAGCAGTTAATTATAACCCTTATAATTAATAGCTAGTCCTTTCCCTAAGAGACCTTCTAAGTTACTAATTATGCCTAGGATCTCTTTATTAGCCTGTACTAGCTAGCTAAAAAGAAACTACTACTCGACTATACTGCTCGAAAGCTTATCTAGCCTAATAACCTCCCCGCCCTTGCTAAGTACTCCCTCTCGATCCTTCTGCCTAAGACGCCTTTACTTAATAGGCAGATTAACCTGGCCGTTTAGGCTAACGCAGAACGCTAGAACTAATTAATTAAAGCAGATAAGAAGAAGTATAAGATCCTCTAACGCTCGTAGAAAAACAATAACTTCGTATAGCCTATAAAAAAAAAGAAGCTAGCCCTAACCCTAACCTATACTAAAACCCTTAACCCGACCGACCCCTAGGAAAACGACTAGGACTATCGAGACTAATTAATCCGAGCAGTCTAAAAGGATCCCCGATAGACACGATAGGAGGAATTAACTCCCTTAATGCCGACCTAGCCTGTACCCTTAGAAGATAACCCCGACCTGCCCGAGGTCTCGATTGCGAAGCTTAGCCCTGCGAGTCGCATATATTAAGGCCAAGAAATCCTATTCCCGGCAGGAGAAGACCCCGATTATATTGCCCTAGTCTATAGCCTAATTCCGCAGCCCCTTGCGCATATAGAAGGCTTCTTTAGCAAGAAGGAGGCATATACTCTTGCGAGTCCCTATCCTAGTTACGATATTACGCTAGAACTTAAGAAACCTCTCTACCTAGCTAGTCCCCCGTCTTATCGCACTCCGATTAAATACTTGCCGTTAGAGAAAGAGACTATAGATTATCTGCTCGAGATAGGTTTTATTAAGCCTAACGCTAGCCTATATACCGCCTCTATCCTATTTGCGCTAAAGCCGTACTCTATAGCCCGACGTTTCTATATCGACTACTATTAGATAAACAACTACCTAAAGAGTCGTATTTTACCCGCCCCCTCTCTTAACAGTACTGCTTTTAACTACTAATCCGCGAAACGCTTTTCTAAGATTAACGTTATCTAGGCATTCTACTGCCTCTATCTCGACCCGGCCTCCGAATACCTAATAGCATTCCGTACTAGGTTTAGTACGTTCTATTAGTTAGTCCTTTTATTCGGATTAAAGGTTAGCCCTGCTTAGTTCTAGAACTTTATTAATGCCTAACTCTACGACCTCCTTAATTAATATGCTAGTATATACGCAGATAACGTCCTGATCTATATAGACGACGACGATAAGGAAGACTATTAGATCGAATACTATAAGGTTATCTAGCGCCTTTATTAGGCTAATTTGCAGGGTAATATTAAGAAGTCTTAGTTTAACGTTACTAAGGTTAACTACCTTGGCGTAATGCTATACGCTAGCGTAGGACTTAGTATCGACCCCTATAAGGTATAAGCTATTACGGATTAGAAGTTCGAAGACCTTAGAGACTATAAAGCTATACGCTCTTTCGTAGGTCTTTATAACTTTATCCGGATCTTCTGCTATTACGCTAGCGCAACCGCTAAACCCTTAAACTAACTACTTAAGAAGGATACGCCCTTTAAACTCGGACTAGAATAGCGCAAAGCATTTAATTAAATAAAGAAGCTCGCAACTAAAGCTCCTATTCTCGCCTTCTTCCGTCCTAAACTGCTAATACGACTTAAGACTAACGCCTCCCGGAACGCAACTACTAGTATGCTATAGCAATAATAGACCGACTCGACCTAGAAGCCTATAGGCTTCTTTTCTAAGACTATATCCCCTACTAAACGCGCCTATCTAATCTAAGACTATAAGCTCCTCGCTATTATTTAGAGCCTCGAATACTTCTACCTAGAACTCCTTAGTTAGAAATTCGATATCGTTACGGACTATAAGGCCCTAATATATTTCTCGATAAAAAGGCTGCTCTCGATCCGATAAGTCTATTAGTCTAACTTCCTAGCTTAATTCGATATCCGTTTCCTCTACCGCCCTAGCCGACTAAATATAGCCGCTAATACTCTCTCGCGCAAGATAGTCAAACTCCCTATAGTTAAGGCTAGGGAGAAAAAAGAACGGATAAACTAATTAATTAAGCTAGAGTCCCTCGGTTTCGACCTCCCGGAAGTTGCCCCTTTTATCGCCTTAATTCGTATACCTAATACTACGACCCCTTATAGTGCTAACCTCGCTACGCTTATTCGAAAAGAAAACGCGATTTAAGAACTCGGCTACTATAGCAAGCACTTAATTATCCTAGAATAAACTGCTAATAGACGACTATTCCTCCGCATAGCCCTAATTCGCAAAGCCTATAAACCTCCGATCTTTGCTTATAGAGGCTAAAATAAAACGATTAAAGTACTATAATAGGACTACTACTAGCCCTAGATAAAGCAGGACGTCCGGAGGTATATCCGCAACTGCTACGACTATTATAGAAATAAGACCCCCTGTAATAAGACCCCTGGACTCCTATACCCTCTGCTAGTACCGACTACTATTTAGGAGCATATAGCTTGCAACGGAAAGACTATACCTATAGACCGCTATAGATATAACTACGTCTAGACCTTTATCTGCAAGCTTAGCCGGATTATTACTACGTTGCCCGGGAAGAAGAATAATACCTCGGAGACCCTTGCTAGCCGTTACTTCTAGCACCTGTACTGCTTCTTCGGCCTGCTAACTGCTTAGATTATAGATAATACTAGTCCTTTTATCTTATTATTCCTAAAGAAAATTAACGACCTTACTAGCATAAAGCATTACTATAGTAGCGCCCTCTACCTGCAGATATAAGGCAGCGTCGAGGTTATAAACTAGTATCTAGATTAGAGGCTATGCTTTTATATCGATAAGCATTAAAATAACTAGAGCGATTATCTACTAGCGCTAGACTTTGCGCATAACTCTTCCTAGCACGCTTCGATTAGTATAGCCCCCTTAATAGTAGTACTTAGCAGAGACGTTAGAAACCCTCTCTCTCTGCCTCGATTAAATAGTTCTTCGACCCCCGATAATTCTATAGACCCTGCCTATATTGCCTCCTGCCTCGTAGCTCGAGCATAGGAGGTATAGCAATAGGCTTATAACGCTATAGCCCGAACCCAGGCTTAGCAAAAGCAATAGGCTAATAAGAGGAGACGTCCTATAGACTTTACTATTAGGGATAAAGTCTTCCTATAATAGAAGGGATTTAGCATAGTCGCCCTAACGACTCGTCTCGACGCCTAGTAGTCCGGTCTATTTACGATTACTGCCGAAAAAGGCTTTAGCTATATTCTCGACCTGCTAGATAGCTATAAGATAACTAACTTATTCTACGCTAACCGACTCCGCAAGGCCCTAGACGACTTATTGCCCGATTAAATAGTTCCGCCTCCTAAACCTAAAGAAGTCTATAGTATACCCGAGTAGGAAGTCGATTACGTTCTTTATTCTCGTATTATAGGGAGGAACCGGCGTCTAGAGTATTAGGTATAATAGCAGGAGTATAATCCTAATAATATATAGTATCCCGCGCGAAATTTTAAGAACGCGCCTATCGCCTTAAAAGAATACTATAACCGTTACGTTAATGCCCCTAGGCCCCCTATAAATTTAACTAAGTAGTTAGCAGCAGCCGCGGCTAATAAACTATATAATAACGACGATAATAATAACCGTATAACAAAAACTGCAGCACCTCCCCGCGTTCGGAGACACCCGCCTTAATAGGCATATTAAGGCCTTATTCGGGGGGTAGTATTACGCGCCGCACAAATACTAACCCTTTAGGCTACGTAGCTATAAGACTAGTTACGAGGGCACTAACTATTTAATTATAGCCCTAACAGACCCTGGATTACGTGTAGCCGTGTATATAGTCTTTCTTAGTGCGCACAGCTTTATGCCCCCTTTTTCCTCTTTTCTCTTTATCTTAGAATCTTTGTTTATAGTGCCTACAATACATTTACTTGTTATTCTAAGGCCGTAACACTTAGTACTTACTATCTAATTACGGGTATAAGTACTTGCTCGAGGCTAGGGATAATCTTACCAGGTAGCTTAAAGTAGCCCCTGCTAAGGACCTTATAATAGTAGCAATAACTAAGTTTATACTATTAATTATCTACCGATTTAGCGTCCCTATTTAGGCTATAATTAATAGTAGACTAGAAGTTAAGTCGACTTTCCGCACTATTCTAGAAGACTTTAGAGTCTAAGTTATCCTAATATTACGCTATAACCCGAAAGCGAATACTATTATAGAAGTTAGCTACTAATCTATTACAGGCGCCCTTGCGAAGTTTGCTAAAGAAACGGGCAAATAGGTTAAGTTTCTGCCCTAGGCGATCCTAGCTAACTATACTGCTATTAAAAACTCCTATAGCCGATCTGCTTTTTACTTATTATTTGGATAGGACCCGGTTTTGCCTTTAGAAGTCGAATTCCCTATATAGCGGCTAATCTAGTAGAATAAAGTTAAGGAACTACTTAATCTACTCGCTGCTAGAATAAGAGTTTTAGGGAGGAAGAAGGAGGATATTAATAAGGCGCGTCTAAAGGTTGCGGCATATAGGGTTAGACTCGCTAAGCGTACCGATAATAATAATCGATATACGATTAGGGACTAACCTATCTAACCTAGGGATCTAGTCCTATCTTACGATATTTAGCAAGCAACTAACTATAGGAGGATCTCGAAATTAAAGATACGCTAGGATAGGCTGTTTCGTATTATATCCTAGGTATAAGGGTCTGGCCTAGTGCTGCTGCAGAATAGCGACCTAAATAGTAACAATAACGATAAAGAAAAAGAAAGGAAAGACACAATATATAGTAGGGGGGTAGGGCTATATGCGCGCAGCCCGTACGCGTAGATAAGTTATCCTCGCGTAGTATAATAAGATCCGGGCAAAGCCCGGATCCTTTATATACCCTCCCGGCTACGGTTACCCCGCTAAATATAGAGGGGCGGAAAAAACAAAATCCGCATATCGCCCTAACCTACTATAACCTAGGGATTAAAACAAGATAATACGGACGCGCACCCCCTATAACCTTATAATATCTATATACTATAACAGACGCAGAGTATTACTAAAAGCATATAAATTAAAGACTTACCTATAATAACCCGCACCTAGCCTAGGAGAAGAATAATATTAATAACCCCTAGTTAAACGCCTACTCAGGCGATAGGAATATTCGTTATAGAAGGGGATTTAGATAACGAGGATAATACTAGCCCCGAGGAAGTAGCTTATTTATGCACCCCCTGCGTAGGGGATTTATATAATAACGGCAAGGCCGAATGCATGCGCAGGCGGGGAGCCGCCTGCACAACGTGCTATTAGCGGCAGAGATAGTGCCTATAGGAAAGGCACCTCTTCGCCGCTAATATACGTCTATAGCGGCTAGTTCGTAACCTGCAGGAGATATCGCAGGCAGGCTAAGCTATTTTAGTCCTAGCTTAAGTTCGCAGCGGCAATACCCCTAGGCAGCGTGCTATCCTAACGCTAGCATACTAGGCCCGCGTAGAGAGGCTGCAAAACATGCTAGCCGCGGCCTATCTCGCCCCTTAGCCGACTTAAAACGCGTTTGCTCCCCTAGCCTCGCCTAGCAATAACGATAATAATAATAGCAACGCACTAGTCCTAGCCTCTGCCGCTATTATAATACCCGCCTACCCTACTACCCCCTAGCGCGGAATAAACCTAGCTATAGCGGCGATATATTAGCAGTAGTAGTAGCAGTAGGGTTTAATTGCCTATAGGCTAAATAGCTTTGCTACTTAGCAGGAAGAGGCCCTCCGCTATTAGGCGGATATTTAATAGGCAATCCTAGAGAACTAGGAGCAGTAGCAGGCTAACGTATGCTAAGCTAACGCTATAATACTCGCTGCCTTATAAGGGCTCGCGGCTATATTATCTCCGCTAGCGTTAGCTAGGTCTAGGTTTACGCTATCCTCCTTAGCTAATTCCTTAACGCAGCCGTCCCCTGCCCCCTAACGCACTACTACTACTACTACTAGCACCGCGCGCGGCTATATCCGCCGCGGCTTGCTTAATATACTAACCCGCGCCTATTAGATAAGCAACCTAAACCCGCAGGGTTAGCTAGCGTAGCTAGAGGAGGACGAGGTAGAGGAGGCGTAAAAAGGGGAGAGGGGGGAGAAGGGGATATAGCAGAAGCAGCAGGTAGTAGGGAGGGGAGAGGCGATAATATAGGAGTACGTAGCTAAATATACTAGGGTCTATTATGCGTACGCGCGTTACTAAACTTAGCCTCGAATTATAATAATGCCTTATAATCCTGCATACTCTCTAAAAGCTCCTAGGTAGGCGTTATATAGCTACGCTACTTAATAAGAATAGAATAGCGCAGGGGTAAATTCGCTAATCGCTAACCCTAAGCATTCTTAGCAGCGAGTATTTCCTTAACCTCCTACTTGTTAAGGGACGGGTTATTATTAGATAAATAGAAAGCAGGGTCTAGCTAGGAGTTAGCATATAACTATAAGGGCAATAGGTCTAATATAGCGCGTTCGAGCAGGTCGATATAAAAAGTAGGGTAAATACCCTATAGCGTATTAAGCGTAATAGTTAAAGGGGATAGGATAGCAATAATATAGTATTTAGCCTAGAGATAGTTAAGCTTCCTAAAAGGATAGTTAGAGCAAATATAGCGTATATCTAGCTAAATAAGATCGCTAACCTAAAACCTCTTAGCTAGATAACGCATAGTATTAGAAGAGTCCTGCTACTATTACTGCGCTTATGCAATGCTAGCCTATACTAGGTCTATCCCCTCCTTAAGGTGCTAGAGGAAGGCAATAGCACGCCCCTTAGGCGAGGCAGAGGAAGCTAATAAGGACTGCTCGATCTTAATTAAGGGAATATTAAACCTATACAAGAGGCGATTCGGGCTAAGCCTAGTAACCGACGACTCGCGGTTATTTAATGCAAGCTAGCAAGCAGGGAGGTAATCTAGCTAATCTAACTAAGAAAAGGCTACTATATAGCAGAGGATAGCCTGCACTTTTTAGTTAGTACGCTCCGTGCTGCTATCTATCTGCGGGTAATAGGATATAGATAGGAGCTGCTAGACCCTGACGAGATAGCAGAGTTCGGACTAGAAATACCTAGTCTAATTCGAACCGCAATCTAAAATTAACTACGCAGGGAAGCTATAGAAGCGCTATTAGGTTAAAACAAAATAACGCGTATAAGCCTTAGCATCTATAGACGTTATAGCCTTAAGCTAAATATACTTAGAAAGCTAGTCCGTAATAACTATAAGGAAACGCAGGGAGTTAGAAGAGTTAGCTAGGAGGTTAGTTATAAAATTAATTAAGATTATAGACTAGAAACAGTTAGCAATTAAAAGGGGTTAAAGAAGGCCCTAATAATAGCAATAGCGGAGGTAATCCCTATAGTAATAATAATTGCGCATAAAACGCGCAATATCCTTAGATATCCCCTCCTAGTAAAAGTCGCGTTAAAGGAGTTAAAACGTAATATTCTTCCTAGGGTAGCTAGCAAGAGGCGAGTTATAAACGCGCTAGATTAAGGATATAGTAAGAGGTTCCTAGCAGGGGACCTAGAGACGGCTACGGAATTATAGGAAGCTAGCAGCGGAAATAGCATAATCCGCTACCTATTTGCGGGTATAAGCCTTAGGGGGGAACTTCCTTACTGCTAAGCGCAACGCATTAAGGCGGATAGCGTATAACGGGTTGTGCTATAAAGCAGAACGCTATAACTCCTACAAGTATGCGTTAGGAAAAGGAGTAGGGGAATTAGTAACGTTAAAAGGAGGAATAGAAGCTACTAATAGGGAGGGAGGACAGTCTAGCGAGGAGTTAGTCGCAGGAGGCAGAGAAGGAACCCTAGACGCAGGCTAGCGAGGAATACGCGCCTGCTAATAAGGGACGCTCGCCCGTAGTAGAGCTATCCGGAAAGCATAAATCGAGAGGGGCTATATAATGCGGCTAAAACAAGAGGGCGTATCGCGGCACTCTTAATCGCGCCGGGAAAGAGTATTAGGACGCGCTGCCTGCAAGCTAGGGCGGTAATAAAGGTAAAAGTTAAATAAAGATAACGTCTTAGCCTACTATGCCTAACGTTCCGATATCTCCTTAGGGGTAGTAAAGTGCTTAAGGGCCTTATAATCTATTAGGATTATAAAAAGCTCGGCTATACTATATAGCTTAGCCGACTAGGCTTTAAGGCAGGCAATAATAGCAAGGAGCTCCTTATTATAGATAGTATAATTCCGCTCTGCAGGTTAAAGCTTCTAGGAAAAGTACGCAATAGGGCGGAGGATATTATCCTTCCCTATCTGCGATAAGCAGCTACTAAGTGCCTTACTAGAGCAGTCCGTTTTAATAACCGTTAGCTAGCAAGGATCCTACTGCGCTAAAACAGGATAAGTAATAAACGCGGCCTTAAGGTAGTTAAAAGCTGCCTAGCACTCGGCCGTCTACTAGAAGGGCACGTAGCGACGAGTTAGATTAATAAGAGGGGCTATAATATAAGAGAAACGAGGGATAAAGTCGCGATAAAAGTTCGCAAAGCTAAGGAAACTGCGGATACCTCGAATACGGGAAGGCGCCTCCTAGTCGCGTATCGCGGCTACTTTATCCGGGTTAGGACGTATCTCGCGGCCAGCGTATATAATAAATCCTAAGTACTTAACCTCCTTAACTACAAAAGCGTACTTATCGATATCTAGAAATAAACCCGCGGCCTATAACTTATCTATAATAGCCTAGACCTTACCCTAGTAATTAGCACGCAATCCCCCGGAATAAATTAAAATATTATCGAGATACGCTATAACGAAGTCGCCTAGGGATATGCCTAACGCGTTATTAATATATCGCTAAAAAGAAGCAGGCGCTCTAGCAAGGCTAAAAGGGCAAATAAGCTACTCGAAAAGCCTAAACCGGGTATAAAACGCTATTAGATATTTATTACCCTCTGCGATACGCAGCTTATAAAAAGCAGCGCGGATATCTAACTTCGTAAACTAATAGGCGCTAGAAAGGCTGCGCAACGTCTCCTTAATTAAGGGAAGCGGGTAGCAATCCTGCTCCGTAACTTAGTTTAAAGCGCGATAATCGATACAGAAACGCTAGCTACCCCTAGGCTTTTTAGCGAGAAGGATAGGAGCGGCCGCTAATAACAAGCTTACGCGAATCTACCCCTTATCTATTAGGTTAGTAATTTGCTAGCAAACTTCGAGAAGGTGTTCCCGCGGCATATTATATAAAGGGCCCTATAGGAGAGCAGGCGAGGAACTATCCGGGTTATAACGCAGACGAATATAGTAATCCTAGCTGCTATAGTAAGGTAGCAGGGCGCTAGCCTTCTCCTTGCTAAAGAGGTCGGCAAAGTTAGAGACTTTAGACGGAAGGGAAATTACAGGGGGCGCTTTAGGAGTAGGGGTAACGCGGAGCGCTAACAAGATCTCGCGCAGGCTAGTCGCAAGGAACTAGAAACCCTTAGGATAACGGGTCTCCTAGCAAACAAGGCCGGCAAAGGTAGAGCCTATAATAGCGACTATAGGGTTAGAAACCTGGCGGGCGGCGCTGCTATAAATAACTAGGTCGTCCGCGGAATAGATAATTAACTCGCGCCTGCTAGCGCGGACTAATACGTTATAACGCATAAGCTATAGGGTGCTAAGAATAAATTCCTATATTAGCCTAGGGATTAGGTACGCGATAATAGGCGTAAGCTACCTATTAATATCGGCGACGAAACGCACGATATCCTAAATTAATAACGTCTCCTTAAAACAACTATCCTAATCTCGACTAATTAAAACAGCCGTCCGGACTATACGCGGCCAAGGAAGATATACTCTCTTAAGCTAGCAACGTTAAACTAGCGATTCGCTTATAGCAGCGTAGCAATTATAGCTATAGTCTGCCTGCGCGTTAATAAAAGTAGTAGAGTTTATAAGCATAGGAAAAAAAAAGGGCACGGTATCTATATCCCTCTTAATTTCCTTAAATTGCGTCGCTAAACTACTATTAATATCCTCGACGCGACTACTTGCCCCCGGCAAGAGACTTATTACGGGGGCAGTATATTTCCCGCCTAGCCCGGAGAAGCGTTAAAAGCATCTACTATATCTACGAAACGCACGCGCAACGTAGACGGGCGATGCGCTAGACGGAGGTTATAGGACTTTAGGAAGTGCCTAGGGATACTATAGCGAAAGCATATACTATTAACATAGCGCTGCTTAATTATATCCGAGCTAACCTACGTTGCTTAGCAGCGGGTATCGGACTATCGCGGATAGCGGGCAGCAGGTTAAGAGGAAGTGCCCGCGCTATAGATATCCGTTATTAGGGTATTAGGGCGTAGACGCGTCTAGCCGGCCGGAGGAGCCCTTTTAGCGTCGGAATAAGCCTTAAGGCGGAAGGCTTCGATATTAATAGCAACGGACCTAATACGCGTTACTGTCCTAGCGTAGTCGTCGTAGGGGATATCGCGCCTAATATAGTATTAACGCAACTTAGAGGAAAGGGAGTAATAAAAGCATTAGACCTTAATAACTTTATTCTATAAGGCCCTACCCGATAAGGATAACTTAGCCTTAAAGCGGATAAGAAAATCCGAAAAAGACTCGGTAGGGCGCTATACGAGTTTCTCTAGCTCCGCTATAGCCGTCTGCTAATAGTAGGGGTCCGCAAAAACGCTATCGAGGTAGTTAAGGAAATGCTCTATATTATATCCGTATTCCTCCCCTTGCTCGAAGAAGGGGGCTACCTTAGCCTGCACGGATAGCGCAAGGTGCTAGTATAAAAATACCTACTAATCGTAGGCGGTGCTAATAAACTCCTAGTCGGTAATAAGCTTATGCGCTATAAGGGAGCGCTACGCCAGGAATAATATCTTATTGCTATCGAACGGCGATCCGGGCAGCAGCGGCTTGCGCTTAGGGCGGCTCGACTGCACTATCGCCTGTTGCTCTAACCGCAGCATAGCATCCTGCTGCTATAAAACGATTTATTAAAGCTTAGCTACCTGCTAAGATAATTAGAGGTGCATATTAGGGTCCGCTATAGTAGAAAAAGAAAGCAAGAAGGGAATTAATTGTTGTTATTTATAAGGGTCTGGCCTAGTACTGCTGCAGAATAGCGACCTAAATAGTAATAATAACGATAAAGAAAAAGAAAGGAAAGACACAATATATAGTAAGGGGGTAGGGCTATATGCGCGCGGCCTGTACGCGTAGATAAGTCATCCTCGCGTGGTATAACAAGATCCGGGCAAAGCCCGGATCCTTTACACTAGGCTAAAGTAACTAGAAGCTACTGGATTAAGACCTTAGATAGGATTCCTTTAGATCGAACTATTTTAGGAGACTACCTTAAGGCATTTAGATAAGATGCAGATAGCTAGTAGGAATCTTCTTTAGACGACTAGTTGCTCTAGAATTGCTTATCGCAAAGCCTACTACTTCCTAATAAGAATAACTATAATAGTACTAATAGTCTTCTTGCTTTTTCCTAATATAACGATAAGCTTAATTAAATAGTTCTAAGGAGTTATAATATTCTATATAAAGTGCTAACTAATAACTCTATTATTGCGGACGGTCTTAGGCTAATATCTATAAAACTACGATTAATAATTAAGGTCCGACTCCTTTAAATATCGGATACGCAGAAGTCCCTGTATATTAGTGCCGTCTTACGGCTACTATTTCGGGACTAATTTTTCTCTTCTTTTTATTTAAATAGGAGTTAGGGGAGGAGTTTAGTTTTCTATTATTTTCTTTTTTCTTATATCTTATTTACTTTACTTAGCTATATTGCTAACTCCTCTCTTTTATCTCTCTTTTTATTATAAGCCCCTGCTTCTAATTAAATGCCTCTACTGTTTTCTAGCTGCTTAGGCCCTTTCCTCGATAGCGACCTAATTATTATTTTTGCTAGGTTATAGACTATTATCTATAAACGGGTTCGGCATATCTTTTGCTAACTAAGGAGATACGTAAGGGTTTATATAATCCTTATACGCTACTGCTAAGTCGGCAATACCCTTGCTACCTATAAAGCAACCTCTTATCTATAACGCCTCCCCGTTTTCCTTGCTATCCGTATAACTAGGGACTTCTCGCTAGTTATAAGTAGCGGCTCGAGTTCTATTCTATATATAGTTAGCATAGGTAAAGTTCGCTATACTAGGCATAGAAACGCACTTATAGAAAGGAGATAAAATATACTCCCTATAGTATATTATTATAGTCGACTAGGACTAGATGCAATATCTATATATTCGAGGGTTCTTTTAGCTAAATACCGCTATAATAATAGCTCGATAGTATTTAGGGCGATAGACTTCGATTAACTGCTTAAAAAAGTACCTTTACGGGTAGGCGAGCTTAGCTAGGATATAAGTAACCCGAGGCACTTTTAACTTTATTACGATAGTGCTTTGCTCCCGAGGACCTAGGAACTAGCTAATAAAGTACTCTAAAGGGGTTGTATCTAATATCTCTTCCTTTACTAAGGATAGGGCTTAGTCCGGGACCTCCTAACGAAAGGCGAGCTTTACATATACTAGCACCCTAAGATAGCCTAAGTTCTTTCTGCCTTTATGCTATAGCTTAAATATTAAATATATCTGCAAATAGTTCTATTAGTACGCACCTAATAGCTTTAATTAAATAGTTCCTTACTCTAAAATACTCTATTATTAGGCGTATCTTTAATTCTATACAACTAGACTATACTAGAGTTAATAGTACTATTATTTCCTTAGTTCCTACTAGCTAACTAATAAGTAATATAATATTCGGCAAGCCAGGCCCCTTAGGACTATTATTATCGGATCCTTCTATCTCCTAATTCTTTTAATGCTTCTTGCCTTGCTTAGGAGCTATTATTTATTCCTCTAATCCCTTAGTCTCTATAACTAGGCCGTTATTTATCTTTATAATTATTTAGAAGGAGGGGAGGGACGAGCAGGCTTTAGCGCAGCAAACTCGAGGACCTACTTTTCCTCGGTAAGAGCGTAATACCTTATAATGCCTAAGGCTAACCGAATATATACCTAGGTATAACTATAGCAATGCATACGCCTACCTAATAATAAACTAGCCGCTTTCCTATAAGGAATAATTTTTTATTTTTCCCCCTTAGATACCTTTTAATTAATTAGAGGGTATATCCCTGCGACTAAAAATAGCACTATTAGATTATAGGATTAATAAGATAATAAGCAAGTATATGCCTAATAGGATTAAAGCTAACTAGATAATATTATTCCCCGACTAAAGTACTAGCTAAAAGATATTACTAATAGTATATAGCTAATATGCTAGTAGTAAAGATAATAAAACTAGACTAACGTTCGAAAAGACGCTAAAAGAGGGCCTGAAATTTAAGCAGCCGCTGTAATACGTAGCTAGAACCGACTAGCTAGAAGAGGATATATAGATCGAGGCATACTACCTAATTAACCTTTGCAATTTTACTATAAACTAAGAAATAGTTAGAGTTAGCTAGTTCGAAGACGTTTAAGCATAGAACCTATACTATATAGACTTAGGAAAATTTATTATTAAGGCGAACAAGCTGCAATAGCTATTAAGTTTCGAAGCTAGAGCTATTTTAAGGATTATCGCTAGGGGAATAGCGCTGCTATTCTATATTTATAAATAGCCGTTAACTATCTACGCTACTAATAATAATAAGGACTCTATAAATACGGCCTTTCGCAAAGATATATAGTACGAGAGACTATTATTCGACTTCTACGTCGAAACAGGGGGTTCTAGATTCGCTAGAGGACTTGCTAATTTCGTATCGATAGATACGCCGGGCGGGTTCTATTAGGGAGCCTATATCTAGGATTAGAAATCCCGAATTATTTATATCTTCGATTCCGGAAGAAGCAGTCGAGTCTAACAGGCTAAACGACTTATTAAATTATAGTTTTTGCTACTTTCCGAATATTAGCTGCTTAATTATATAGATTATATCCTCGTTAGTTTATCGGAATAAGAATATAGATAGGAATACAGCTACCTAGCTTTAACTGCTCTTTAGTATTAGGTTCGAGGCTATATAGGACTTCCCCTAAGTAAAGTAGTTAAGCTTAGCAAGGTACTAAAAGTAGCTGCAAAATAGTTTAGACCTCTTATAGCAGCGCTACTAGAAGGAGAGCTCCTTCTCCGGGATTAGCCTATATAGCGTTTAGATAATAAGGTCGTCGACTATAACGAACTACTCTAGACGACTATAGCTAGTCTATATAAAATAGCCGCGAATAAGCTAGGCATAGAGGGAGACTATTTAATTAAGGGGATAGCAATTCGTTTTCCTTTCTGCTAGTAGAAATAGATAAAGCATAAGGAGATTGCGCTAAGTAAGATATTAATAACGCTTAGGGGGCTAAGTCTATCCCGATTTACGTAGAATTACCGTACTGCTTGCTAGTGCCGCGTTATTATAGAAGCGAGTTTCCTACGGGGGAATATTACTAGGATTACTCTCCCTAAAGAGGACTTCTTTACTACTGCCGAAATAAGTAACGCTAAATCCTAGAATAAAAGTAACCTCTTTAGTATAAATAAGGAAGATAAGGAATATATAGATATTGCATAGCGGGTCGACTAGCTTTAAGCTATTGCGGATACTGCTTTAGCTATAGGGGAGGACCCCCCTATTAAATATATTAAAGCTTCGAACGCCCTAGCCTAGTTAGAGGCTAGAATAGATAAAGATAAACGCGCCGCTAAAACAGCGTATCGAGCTCGAAGACAAATATAGCTAATATGCCTTTAGCGACTGCTAGCTTTTAGATATTATAAGGTCTAGTTATAGGGATAGAGCCCTATAAGGGGTAAATTTACGCATATTACTACTATTATAAATCGACTAATAAAAGGATATATTAGTTAGCCTTAGAGAGCTTAGGTTAATTATAATCCTAAAGAGGGCCTAATTATCTCTCGCCGAGAGGACTAGAGCCGTATAATAATACGACGAGACGAGTAGCTATAAACCTCTCTGCCTGCGGCTCTCGATAATACGGATAACCCTTTAGGATATAAAAATGCAGAAAGGATAGAAGCTAGTAATAACGAAGCATTTAATTAAGACTTGAATAAGGGTTAGGAGCCTCTAGGAATAGATTATAGCAGATTAACGCGCGACTCTGCGTTACCTCTTCCTTCTTCTAATAGAGATAAGGACCCGATCTTAAACCCTTGGGAGTCTTCTTTAGAGCTTAGCGACCCGTTCGTTAGTAGTCCGACCGACCTTTTCGCTAAAGTGCCGTCTCTAATATTGCAAGCCCTTTAGCTTTTATCGGAACTTAGCGATTTCTCTATCGATACCCTAAGCGATCTCTTATTTAATAACTCTAAGGGTAATAAGGCCGCAAAGAAAATAGCGGCTAAAGAATAAAAGACTACTACAAAGAAAATAGTAGTAGTACGAAAGCATACTAAACCTATAAAGAAAATAATAGGGGAGGTTAACTTAAATACTCCTATAAAATCGGGGGCCTAGTTATAGCCCTAACTCTATATACTAGTCCTGCTATAACTAGTCCTTTAAGAACCCGACTCTATTCTGCGCAGAGGGACGCGTAAGCAACGACTAACAAAGAGGGCATTTAATTAACCTAAGACCCCTTGTTAGACCCTGTCGAAAAAGGCTAAGATGCTAGTAGTAACGCTAAAGGCTATTGCCCTATAGTAGACGCTTATAATAAATTTAGTAGATTATAGCGACTTTAAGGGGACTATAGTAGAGCAACTTAGAAGAGAAGAAGTCGTACTAGATCTATTTAATTAAGCTATACGTAGGATTAAGCTATATACTAACTATACTATCTAGACTAAAGATTGCTAGCCGTTAGAGAAGGGAGCAGGGGATAAGCTAGGTATTACGGGAGCTATTATAGCGTATACTAGCAGAGCTCTAGCTTGACTTAAGTTACGATAATTACGATAAATCCCGCATAGCCTAAGGTCCGATTCATTTATTAGCCTCTAACCCCCGGGGCTTATAAGTCGAGAAGTTTAGCTAGAAATCTATAGCGCTATTAGAGAGCACTTAATCGCATACTATAGGTCCTAGGGAACACGACTTTTACGAGCAGAGAGGGCAGCAAAGCAAGACTTAAACTATTCTTAATATAGTTTTCCTTATATCTTATTTACTTTTATCTTTATTTAGGGTTTTTGCTTATGCTTTTTTATATGCACTACTATTATTTCCGCGCGCGCCTTTATTTATATTTTGTTCTTATTATTTAACTTTTATCTCTATTCCTATCGTTACTGCTTCCTCCTTTCTCTTTGCGGCTTTGCGCTTAGGGAGGAGTTTAGCAGTGCTAAAGGATATTCGAGAAAATAAGGGCGAGCGACTATATCTAATTAAGTTAAAAGGGCTAGGAACTAATTAATTAGAAGGGTCTTTATTAGCTTCCTCTCTTAGGTAGCAGTAATAGGCGCGCTTATCTCGCTAATAGAAGGATAGCCTTTACTAGAACGAGAAAAGCAAGAAAAGCAGTTCTTAAGATATATATATTAGGACTAGCTACTACTTTTAGATATAAAGATAAGCAAGTTTCGCCCTTAGACTTAGCTTTAAGCTATTACTAAAAGCCGTTTATTGCATTTCTTTAGTCCTAGAGAAGACTATAAATAAAAACTCTGCCTTTTATTATCTTTAATAAATTACTAAACTTTTAACCCTTATAAATATTTTAAGATATATTATACCTTTTAAACCTTTTAATTAAATGCTTTTTATGCTTTGTTATATTATTTTGTTCTCCCTTACCTACTTTTTAGACCTTATTGTTTTTAGAGTCTTTCCTGTTTACGATATCTATATACACTAGTATATAGAGATCCCCTACGTATTCTAACCGCTAGTATAAGTATTACTAAGGGAGTTATGCCCCTTAGAGTCGGCTGCGCGTGCTGTAGGTGCCTTCCTCCCCTCGCCAAACTACCTAGCTCCCTAACTTAACTCGTTTCTTAAGGCTATTATTGCAAAGCTTAACTATATTTTTTAATAGTTTATAAAAGCTAATATTAATTAGATTAATCTAGGCCTGTAAGTCTTTATCGACTAAGAATTATTAAGCTGCGTTATATACTATTTTTAACTATTTAAATATATTAGCAACTTTAAATAGAGATCTAATAGGGACGATAGGATAGACAGAAGGCGTATTTCGACTTAGCTATGCGTTAAGCCTATAATAGAGAGTATAAGGTAATCTTAGGAATATTAAGAATTCCGATAGATTATTTATAGCGGGTCCTCTAGAAGTTGCTAATAGGCCTAATTCTAGGTAAAAAGTAGCAAGCTCTAGGTCTAAGGATATATTACTACTTAGGCTAGATTTTCCTTTAATAGAATATACGCTTATATTAGGTGCAAAAAGATAGCTAGACTCTTTAGAGTTATTATTATAGCTTTTATTATTGCAGTCTTCTAGCTTAGGCATAGTTATATATTAATCGCTATTATCGATATATCTAGGAGAAGTATTATAACTATTATTATTATTATTACTATGCTTAGCTTCCTTGCTAGTAGTACTTTTATCGCTATTCTAATTATTAATACTATTGCTATTCTAATTATTAGCACTATGCTAATTCTTATTGCTATTATTTTTATATCTAAAGGCAGTAGTAAATATACTAGTATTAGGAACTAAAGGTTCGCTAGTATTAATACGGCTATTGCTTAAGTCTATAAATATATTAAGACTTTCTTTACTAGCTAGAGGGTTACTAGTTGCTATTATTATTAGTTTAAGTAATAAAAAAGCTTTAGCTATAATAACAAGGAAGAATTAAGAACTAAATTATAAAAGGATTAAGACTGCAAAAGTATAGTAAGATAGTAAAGAAAGAAGCAAAAAGAAGGAGGAAATAGAAAAAAGGAAATAAAAAGAAAACACAGGGTAGAAAAAAAAAGAGAAAAAACAGGTGCTTTAGGCATAAATTTATATATATCGAAGGCTAGCAGGCCTTTCTAATAGCTACTAGTCTGCTATCCTTAGGTGCTTTAGGCATTAGAAAAACCTCTTTAAAGAATCTATATAAAAGGTTAGGCCTTTAGTGCTACGAATATCCGATCTATTAATATAGACTAAAGTCTATAAAGCCTAACCTATCCTATCCTTTAGTCGGAATAGTCCGACCTAAACGCTTTTTAATTTCTATAGCTTTCCTTCCCTAGCTAAGCAGACTAGGTCCCTAGCCTAGAAATTCGTCCCTATTCTAGACTTATAAACTTATTGCTATTAAAAAGCTTTAGTATTAAACTATCTCTAGACTTAATCGTAAAGTAATATTATATATGCTATATAGCAAAGGACGAGGTTAGTATATTCCCCTGCTATTAGCTAAAAAGTATCCCTTTTCGCTAAAGCTTCCTTTAGACGTCCTCCTAATCGCAAAGGGCTAAGACTAGATAATATAGTGCTATAAAGCATTTCTATAGGAGTAAAACTAAGAGAGCGGACTAAATAATAGTTAATTTAGCGTATAATAGCAGGAAGGTAAATAGTCTAGTTATCTATGCTTATAGAGGTTTATCCTAAGACCTGCTAAAAAATCCTATTAGTAATTTTAACTAAACCTATACTCCTATATAATTATAATAGGGCATTAACTTAAAGGATTTGCTATTATAATAAGAACTTTAATACTTCCTAAGAGGTAAAGGCTAATCCTGCGTCTGCGTATATAGCTATAAGAGAAATAGTAATAAAGTTTAGCTAATTCTTAAGTCGAATAATAGTCTCTAAGGCGCTTATTATTTAGGATACTATTAGCTAGGCGAACTAAGAAAAGTAATCGACTAGTACTAGGATAAACTTTATTCTATCGGATAATATTAGAAAAGGGCTAATATAGTTTATTCCTAGGACTTAGAAAGGTGCTAAGATAAAAATAGGAAGATTAGGGTATTTTAGCTAGTATAGTAAATAGAATATGTATTCCGAGCAGCTTCTAATATAGTTAATAATATCTCTAGCTATGCCTAGCTAAAAAATATAAGTATATAGCCTCTAACGTATAGCATTAATACTAAAATAACCTGCCTTATTATAAGCTTAGCGTAATACCTTAGGGACTTTATTATAAAGAAGGCAATATTGCTAATCTCTACCCTGCCCCTAATAGAGTAGGATATTTATTTTAGTATACTATTATAATAATTTAGCCTATTGCTTAATTCGAGCAGAGTATATTCGATCGAGGTAGTCTAGCATAATACTATTATTAAGCTACCCTAAGATATCGCAGTAATTTAGGTCGCGTGCAAATTTATTTATAGTATATATAGAGTTATTTAAGCAAATAAAAGTTATAGCTACTGCAAAGTCTATTAGGGATAGATTACCCCTCTATCTCTAGGACGATTTAAGTATATACTACTGCATCTTAGAGAGCTTAGGCATTAGTATGCTATATTTATCTACTAGAGGCTTTTTAATCTTATTTCTACGGAGGTATTTGTAGGAATAACACGTACACGAGGGATAAACAAGAGGGAAACACGTACACGAAGGATAAACAAAAGGGAAAAGAAGGAAAGAAAAAGACAGGGACTATGTATTTATAGGGAGGGTATTTCCACCCTTCCTTACAAGATACAGACGTTATAACTAATTAAATATCTATCTTCTATATATATATGCGTACCTTACTAATACTGATTAGTGCCTTAGATTAGGCATAGATAGCTAGGTTAAGAAGAGACGATCTAGATAAGGGAGATTCTGCAAGGCAGGACTTCGGAACTTATAATTATGCTAAGGAGATAAGGGTTCCGCCCTAGTCGGGGCTGCTTAAATCTTACTAACTCTCGGATTCTATAAGGTAGGACTCTCGAGGGGCGTTAGCTACGCTTTTAATTTTCCGTTTTTAATAGGCTATTCTTCCCTTCTCGATAGCCTATTTTTCCAGTATCGACGGGCTGCAGTATATTAGGAACTCTAGTACTAATTAACCTACTAGATATTGTTTCTTACGATCTAATCCCTTCGGGCCGTAATAAGGAAAACGATTCGCGCTATATTGCTCTCTTATATATATCTCTTCCTCCGCAGCTTTAGGAGAGAGCTAGAACGGATCTATAGAATTAACCTTTAACCTCTCTCGATAACCTAGAGGTACTTAACGCTAGCATAGCCTAATTCCTATCTAATACGGAATAGACTATTGCAAATTAAGGATTAACTCTACTCGATAATTTTTAAGATTAATTTTCGGGATAGATAATTAAATATTAAGATTAGGCTAATCTAATTTTTAAACGCGTTTTACGAAATATGCTTAAATAACGAGGCGTTTAGACTAGCTATTCGAACAGGCTAGCTGCACCCTAATTTATCTAGCTTTAATTATTAGATTCTATTACACTATAGCCTATAGATAAATTCGATAGTGCCTAATTCGATAAAGGGGTTTAAGTTTTTACTATAGATAGCTTTAAGATACCTAAACTATCCGATAAAGGCAAACTTATAGTATATCCTATAAGCTATGTATTCTAATACCCTAATAAAGTCCTTCCTAGCCTTCCTATCGAAGAAAATCCCTTAATAGTCCGTAATAACCGTAAGGTAGCTAGAGAAGTGCAGGGATCCGCCCTACTACGTGCGATAGACCGTTAGATTCCCTACGCAGGGCCAGCGCCAGGCCTGCGCTAGCCCTATATCGACTAACCTATCGGACTAATAGCATTATATATAAAAATCCCGCTAGATAATTTTCCTAATACACTAATCGAGAGCGACGTAGTATCGAAGTTTATAAAGGTATAGGATAAAACTAAAAATTATACTAGCGAACCTTACGATATTTTAGACGATAAGGTTAGGGTTTTTATAAGTATTTGTTATTTACTTAAAATACTGCTAGGCAATTTCTACGCAATCCTCCTGCGTATCTTTAATAATAGAGCCTAGTTTTACTTTATCGAATATATTAAATAGGACCTTCGATTCGCTTAAATATAAGATAAGCTTAAATAGTACTTTAATACTAAGGTTAATTATACCTATTACTATACGGACTAGACTACTATTACGTTTAATTAGATAAGAGACGAAAATCCGAAGCTTCCTTTGCATAAGATACTTTAGAAACTCTTTAATAAATTACGCCGCTGCTAACGTGCCCTTAGCAAAGACTTTGCAGGTAACGTTCCTTTACGCATAGCGATTATTAACTTATGCAGAGGTATGCCGGAGCTCGAGTACGCTTTATTTAAACCAGATAGTAACGTTAAAACTTTGCTCTCCGACCTTAGATTATCCCTTAAGACTTTTCTCGCTAGAGGCTCGACTTCCTAGTATATAGCCGATAATTAGGATAATAGAGATGCCTTTTACTTAGACTAACGATATCGAAATAATAAATAATAGCGAGGAGGTCGTTTCTAATAATAAGGTACGCTAGCGCGTTAATAGAAGAAAAAGTACTTTATATATAATAAAATTAGCTACTAGTTAATAAAACACCCGGCAGAAGACTAACGCAAGGCTAAAGATGCGTACCTCTATACCTGCAAGTTCGATAGGGATAAAAAGGCCAAATTTAAAATATTCCTCCTTAATTTCGAGGGAATTAATACTAATAGCTTAGAAGAATCTTTAGAAAGTAACTAGGACGAACCCGAAAATAGGGAGGAGATTACCTAGTTCCTTTGCAATAATGCTTATATGTATCGACTTACTAGTAATAACCCGTATATGCTAAGCTCGGTCGATAAAGATGCATCTTAATTTACCCTTAATAAACGATATTGCAATCTGCGTTTCTATAGGATCCTAGTTAATATAGGGGCAGCAAAGTTTTCTATAGCCGGCAAAGGATAGTTTAGAGCCTTATAGAGGATCCTCCCTGCTACGACCTTAGATAATAGTAACTTCCTATGCAAATCTATTCGTTTTAGAGAGGGATATACTTTTTAGTTAATCGGATCTATAACGCTTAAAATACCTATTAGATCCGTTACCTTCTATATACTAGATATAGCTACGCTATTCCTCTTATTGCTATAGGATATAGATCGACTTAGTATTTACCTAAAGAATATAATAGATACGCTTATTAGCCCTAAGATTAAAGTTCCTGTTATTAGATAATAGGGTTATGCTTAGTTCTTCCTGCAGAACGATTACTAAACGTTAGTCTTCCTTATAGAGCTATAACTCCGCTAGATATATCGAAGGTTTAGGCATCTAGCAGTCTCGCGTCTTTATAGGCTGCTCTAACGCGCTAGATATAATACCTCTCTTTCTAAGCTTAAAGCAATTACTAAATTCTGCTACTACTGCTAGATGCACGCACTAGCGCTGCAACGTTTTAAATTTAAGCTTAAGGATAATAAAGAGTTTAATTTTAAGGTTATAGTAGACGTTATATACCTGCTTAGGAAGCCTGTCCTGCATATTATAGATAGTGCAATATTGTTCTAAAGTACTAGATTTCTTCTATCTATAATAATAAAATCCGTTTAGGACGCACTGCGACTTTGCTAGATTAATACCTATCTTAGACCGCTAGATATTATTACCTATAACGCTAGTATAAACTTTAACTTATAAGAATTTCGTTCTAAGGCTTGTTTTCTAGGTATTACTTATTACTAAGTACCTATCGAGGCCTATTAGTTAATTAGAAAGGTTAAGCAGTACTATAGACCCCTGCGACGTGCTTTTAATATCCTATACGAGTTACTTAAAGAGAATACTGCTAAAGAAGTTATTCTCTAGATAGCAGTTAAAGCAGTTAATAATACTGCTAGCCTAGATAGTCTTATACCTATACTTCTTATCTTTAGAGCATACCTATGCATTATGCACGACTCTCTACTATTAGCAACTACGTCTTAGCGTAGTAAGGCTATTAAAGCTATAATAAAAATACTTCGCGAATATATAGCTAGAGATAAAGTTTAATCGGCACTCTCTATAAGGAATAGACCTATAACTTCCCGTCTTTTTAAACTACTAATTAACTCTTAAATTCGGGTCTAGAGAGAGAAAAATAGATAGGAAGGGCTATTCTGTCTTATTTTAATTAATAGTTACGATATCTTAGTTAATATACCTGCTAGTATTAAAATATTCCGTTCTACTTGTGTTAAGCCTTATTATAAGTCGCGTTACGAAATTATTAATAATAACGCGGACCTACTTTCTACTAATGCCTATATACTAATACTAGACCTACTTAGGGCCGGCGATAGTCCTACACTAGCCCTATACCCCGATTGCAACAGTCCTCTAATATTACCTATACTAAATATAACTGCGTTAGACTTATAATAACGATACGTTAGGTTCGAGGTTTAGATACTAGAGAGTTAATCCTAGTTATTTTCGTTCGTAATATAGAAAGAGATAGATAATATAGCCTTATCTCTCTTATTGCAACGTAATAGAAAGATTACTATACCGGGAAGACTATTCTAAATATCGGATTAATAAGAGATTAACGACTTAATATGCAAGGGTGTATTTTCCTTCGAACGATTTAACCTATATAAATATAAAGACCTACGAATATTTCGCTCCCGTATAGTTAGAGAGATTAAAGGAGGACTAGATTACCTATACAAGAAGTTACGACTTATTATCGCAGGTTATAGTAATAAAGAGAAAAATACTATCCTTACCTAATTACTAACTATTTAACGCGTTAGCAGCAGACTATATCTTATCTTAGCTGCTTTACTCCTTAACTAATTAATAATACTTAGCATACGTAATATTACCTAAGCGTACCTATAATCGCGCATACCCCTCTTTCGGACTATTCTCGCTAAACTTCCCTCTAAACTCTAAGATTAGTACTTACTAAATATAATTTTGCGTATTATACGTCCTTTATATAGTATCGCCGAGGCTAGAGTCTACTAGTTCTATATATACTAAAACTACTATATCTAACGACTAAATATGCGTACTTCTATATATAACGCGTGTCTCCTAGTTACTAATTCCTCTGCTGCATCCTTTAGGATAATTGGCCTATAGACTAATAATACGATTATCTTAGGCGATAGTGCCTTCTATAATAACGAGGAATAATAAATCTAAAAGGCTAGGTTTAAGTCTAAGCCTAAGAATATAGTCGGGTTAGGAGATACTGCTAAATTTAATAGATGCCGTATTTCTATTTTTTAGCACTAAGTTATGCTCTAACAAAAAGGACAGGCAGCAAAGATTAAACTTATTAATACGATAGCAGATAATACGCTATAACGTTACCTTAAATAACGCGCTAGAGGGGCCTATATTTCTTCTATCTGCTAGCCTAAGGCTAGCTTTAACCTTTTAGTTATAGTATAGATTTAATAACCTTAAAAGAAAGACTATAAGAAACTTAATTACTATCTTAAATAGCAAATAGAGAAGAAAGACCGAGGTCTACGCTATATACCTTTAGATCTTATAACTGCAAAAGTCTTTATCTTCGCAAATAGGTTATTCGCAAATAATTACAACCTGTTATTATAAATTAGCTTTATTATTTGCATTGCTAACAAGACCTAAAATAATTCTATATTCGAGATTATAGGGAATATTATCTACTAGAGCTCTATTAAATGCAAACGTATAACTAGAAGTATGCTCGCATTAGAAGTATATAGTATAACCTATGCCTTTAATATCGGCTACTATATTGCTATAACCCTCTACCTTATTATAAAGCAACTCTATTTTCTACTTATGCCCTTAGTTATCTGCACGGACTTAATATCCCTCTATAAATATCTTATTAAATTAGGGACTATAAAAGAGAAAAGATTAATAATCGATATTATATTACTTAGATAATTATATAAAATACGCGAAATTAATAATATTAGATAGATTAATAGAAAGGATAATCCTATAGATGCTATAACTAAGATAAATCCTAATAAGGCACTCGAATATTTAATTAATATAAATAAATTAAAAGTAAGGATAGATAGTTTTATATCTAGGCACTTAAATAAGATTAAAGTTAATAAAGTATTATAACTCGTAGTAGTAAGACGCGTACCGAGGTCGCAAACGCGTTAGATTACGTGCGACGGTCTATCGCAAGGCTAGCGCACTACTTATAATAGCCTATTACTCGCGTATTACTAATTACTTACTGCTAATAAATTATTATTCGTTTGCATAACGTTAAGCAATAAAGTAATATTACTATATATATTTACAATATTACTTATAATATTATAAAGGGAGAACTTATATAACCTAAAAGCAAATTAATTTACTATAAAAAGAAAAATAACGCCTGCGGCCCCCCTACTTCTTAATATGCTTAAACCGGGCCTACTTAGCCTCGCGGCCTAAGCGCAAATACTATTTTTATTAGCCGGTTTCTACTATATAAAGATAGGTATACTTACCTTATCCTAGTACTCGTCCTGCAGGGGCTAATAGTTCGTTATATACGTAGCGAGGGTAATAGCTATAGCTTTAGCGGCCTCTAGCAACTAGTATAAATATATTAGCCGTATCTAACTCTATTGCTAACGGGAGGAATATTCTTACCTCTACGCACTTCGTCCCTACTTTTGCGTAGTTGTAATAAGCGCGTATATTTATTAAAGCCTGCTCCTAGCAGGCTTAGATCGGATCGTTAATCGCGCCGAGGCGACTAATATACGCGGCATACGGGACTAGCTAAAGGTGCTTTCCTTTAATAATAATACGCCTTTTAGAAAGCGTATACGGCTAGCTAGATAATAATAACCCCGGGGGCGTTTATAGTTAGCGAGGGGGCTTAATATAAGCCCGCCCCGACAAGTTAGGGGGGGGGTTATTATTATTATTATCGCCTATAAGGCTAGGGTCTTAAGTAGGCGTAAAACTAGAGTCCGATATAATAATAATAGCGGCAATAATAATAATAATAATAATAGTAATAATGCGTTAGCACGTAATAAGGAAGATAATAATAGCACTAGTAACGCGGGAGAAGATAATAATAACTATAGCGATAACGACTATAATAATAATAATAGTAATAGTAACGATAATAATAGTAATAATAATAATAATACTAATACTGCTATAGCTGCTATTACTGCTAAGGCTGCTGCTACTAATGCTACTAATACTAATGCTAATGCTGCTACTGCTTCTGCTAATAGTAATAGTAATAGTGCCTAAGGCAACGCCTAGCAACGCGAGGATAATGCTGCTAGTGCTGCTAAAGAAGATAATAATAACCCCGCAGGGAACGCGCCGAGGCATAGAGATAATGCTGCTGCTAATGCAGATAATAATAATAAGGAAGAGGGAGATAAAGAGGAAGATAATAAAGAGATCCTTAAGGCGATAAAGGATAAAGAGAAAAGAAAAAGAAAGTTATAGGCGGAGAGAGAAAATTTCTTTTTAACCTATGCGTTACGTATAGGGCTTATTTATATAATTTACTCTACACGATATAACGCGCGATATAATACGGGCTAATAGTTATTCCGATAGCCTATTATACCCCGCAGAAATAACTAAGGACGGCCCGACGCAACTACCCTAGGACGACCTTAATAGGCCGTAGCAGCCGCCTAGAGGTTTGCATAGTATTTTATATAGCAGACTGTTGCCGCCGGCCAGGGAGATATATAATAGGCCGCCGCAGCCAGCCTAGAATATTTTTTTAGCTTATTTTTCGCACTTAAAAAGAAAAAGTGCTAGTATAGGAATAATACGTATACGAGGGATAAACAAGAGAGAAATACGTACACGAAGGATAAATAAAAGGGAAAAGAAGGAAAGAAAAAGACAGGGACTATGTATTTATAGGGAGGGTATTTCCACCCTTCCTTATAAGACACAGACGTTACAACTAATTAAATATCTGTCTTCCATATATATGTGCGTACCTTACTAACAGTATTATAAGAGCTCCTTATATCTAGTATATCTATCTCGCTAACGCTAGAGACCTATAGCTAAGTCTATATTGCTAAAGTCCTTAATATCTATTTCGTTATATGCTTCCGATAGGAATAATATCTAAGAAATGCTATTAGCTATAGCGTTTTCGTATCCTATAATATAGTAAATTTCGATATTAAGATAGTATAGCTTAGTAACCTATTTTATATAGATTCCCTTATATCCCTTAGATAATAAGAACTATATAATTAGCATATAGTTAGTAAAGACTAATAAAGGCTTATTAGCATAGAATAAATATTTATATCTATAGCAAAACTTAACGAAAGTATAAAGTTCCCTTTTATAGGTGCTATAGTTTCTCTAGGTTTTAGTAAGCAGAAACGAGTTATATAAAATAGGCACTAAACTATTATCTATATCTTAGAGAATAACGCATCTACCCCTAAACTTTAATATATCCGTATATAGCTATACTCTAATATTGAATCTCGGGCTATAAATCGCAACTATAGCCTTAGCTAGAGACTTAAGTATTATAAAGGAAAGAGCTTTGCATTTGCCCTAAATAAATAGCACTCTGCCTATTAGTTATATAAGAGGTCGCAATAGTTTAGCATAGTTAGCTATCTATTATTAGCATAGACCTATAGCCCCTAAAAAGGCGCGGACTTAACTTTAAGACTTAGGCACTAGCTATATGCGGATTTTAGTTAGCTAGTCCGGTTTAATCGTTATCCGCCTACTAATATAATAGATCTAGCTAATAGCAAGGATTTCTAGCATCCCTAGTAAGACCTTCTTAAAGCTAAGACGCAATAGCGCCTAAAGCAGGCAAGGGAGGAAGTAATCCTTAATAAATTCCTACTAGTTACGAAACGTCTTATATTTAGCAAAAATATTATCGATATAGTTATCGATAGGGGCAATATTATCTCCTAGTCTATTATAAGCTAAAAGAGATAGTTCTAGAAAAGGCCTAGGAATAGGTCTAAATGCTAATTTAATTATCTCTATAAATAAATAAGCAGTAGACTATATTCCCTAAGGCAAATAAGTTAGCTAGAGTTATAAGAATCCTAGAATTTAAAAAGCTAAGATATATTATAATAATAGTTCGATAGGGATAGCCTAGTAGCTATGCTTAAGGTTAAAAATACTATTTAACCTAATCCAGGGATCGGATAGTTTATTATAAAGCTCTAAAAGCAATAGGATAGTAGTACTAGGAAGATCTTCGTAGATATTATAATAATTAATAGTTAAACGCATTTTAGCCTATAGATTAGACTTATCTTTTATAACTAAAACCGGTTTAGCTAACTACTCGCTTAACTCTCTATTAGCTGCTACTATATATTCGAAAATGCTAGAGTTTATATTTTCCTCTATAATACGAGTTATCTAGTATTTTTATAGCTCGGTCTATTATCTCTTACGACTATAATACTAGGGTTTTATCCTAGGAGTAATTCGCGGATAATAAATAAATAAGTTAGTAGGGGGCATATTATATATATCTCTGCCTTCTAAGTCTCGATATATCTAGAACGTCCTCTAGATATCCTCGATAAGGTCTTTAGGCACTAAAGGACCTAAAGTAAGGCTAGTTGCAATAAACTAAGTCGAAATCTCTAATAGCGGAGTATAGGTATCGATAGGCCTGCGCTAAACTTATTATTGGGTTAGGAAGGGTATGTTAGAGTCTAGATTAGCCTAGGGGCTAGGCTAATAACTACTACTTAACCTTTTAAATATAGGTTATTATTATTAGCTAAGGATCGATTTATTGTATATATAGAGAGGTTTATTAAAAGTATTATTATAGCAGGATAAGATATTAGAATAGAAATAAGATAGTCTAAAAAGCATAGGAAAGCTATAGTCTAAAGCATACTACTAGGTTAATCTAGGCGTATTGTTACGCGCCGTATATACTAACTCTCAGGCCACGTATCTATAAGACTAATTAAAGGGCACGAACTATTTGATTAAAGCCCTAATAGACCCTAGGTTACGTGTAGCAGTGTATATAGCTGTCCTTAGTACGCATAGCTTTATCCCCCTTTTCCTCTTTTTTTCTCTTTATTTTAGAATCTTTATTTATAGTGCCTATAATATATTTACTTATTATTTTAAGTCCGTTACACTATTCTAAGATTAATATATTGCTAACAAGCAGTTTATAAATACGTATTAGCCTTATATCCTATACAAAGACGCAAAATACCCGTATAACACGACCTAAGACTAAGACTACGATCTTCCGTTACTAAGACAGGCAGCTAAGACCCTAGAAGACTCCCGGACCCTTTAAACTATTTAATTAGGCTCCGAGGAATAAGACCTAAGACTTAGACCCGCTTTCTAATATATATCTAGAAGCTAAGACTAGACCTTTCCTTAACGCTCTGCAAGATTAGCCTTAAGAGAATTAGAATACGACCCCTAAGACTAAGATTATAATATTAAAGATAAAGACTATTTAATTATAGCTTTTTCCTTAATAACCCTAACTAACTAGGACCTATAGTCCTAGTTAGCGGCTCTCTAGCGGTAGATTGCTAACTTGCAGAGTTAATAGACCCCTAAGCCCGCCTGCTATAGAGAAGCCTTAATAGCCTTTACGGATCGATCTACTGCTTTTATCCCCTCTAAAAAGGCTATATAGCCTATCTTTGCTACTATTAGATAACCGAACCTAGCTTACTCTAACTTGGCTAAGATTCGCTATAAGGATATTAGAACGTTCTCTAGAAAGAAGGGCGAGTTTAACGCCTTTCTAACTAACCTAAAAGATAAGATAAGGACTAATAAGGCTATCTTCTAGGATAAGGAAAATAGGATAGGCTTTTTATTTCGCTCTCTCGAGGGCAAGGCCTATAAGACCCTCGAGACCTAGTATAACTCTATAGAACGACCCTTCTCCGGGCTAGCTAAGATAATTTAGTATCTCGAGTCCGCCTATAGCAATCCTAATAAGTTCGCAGAGGCCGCTAAGCGCCTTTATTATTTAAACTTCTCGATTTCTAGCAAATAGGAGATCTAGGAATTTATTGCAGAATTCGATAACCTAGCTGCTAAGACCCGTATACTATTTAATTAAATAAAGTATATGCTTTAGGACTACTTTCCGACTAACTTAGACTCTAGCCTATTAACTAAGACTAAGGATAATAACCTCTCCTATAAAGATTTTTGCGGCTATATTAAGGACTCGGTCTACTGCTAAAAAAGGGATACTATTTAATAGGAGACCTAGCGATTAAGTAGTTATACTTCCTGCTATAAAGATAAGCTAGCAGGGGAAAATAAGAAGACCCTAATAATAATATCTAAGGAAAAAGGCAAGGCTCTCTCTAAGGATAAAAAGAAGGTCTATTAGGATAATAGTACGTGCTTTATCTATAGAAAAAAGGGCTATATAGCTAAAGATTGCTCCGACTAAGCCTAGATCTCGGGCTTAAGGAGGACGCTAACGCTACTGCTAACTACCTCTAAAGACTTAGATTTAGGAAAAGAGTAGGACTATTATAAGGCTCCTTAATAGTCCTAAAGGTCTTATATATAGAGAGGAAGGTAGGAGAGTTATTTACTATTAATAGTTAAGTTTAAATTAATAAAATCGCTTTTTAAGCCTTATCTCTCTATAATACTAGAGCAAATGCCTATCTCCTTATTAGTTACTAATTCGCCGAGCAGGCTATTAAACGCCTCGATACTAAACTCGTCCTAGTTAGTCTAGTCCCCCTAGTCGATTTCCAAGGCCGCCTAGCTAGTCTTATACATAAGCAGTTAATTGCAACCCTTATAATTAATAGCTAGTCCTTTCCCTAGGAGACCTTCTAAGTTACTAATTATGCCTAGGATCTCTTTATTAGCCTATACTAGCTAGCCGAAAAGAAACTACTACTTAACTATACTGCTCGAAAGCTTATCTAGCCTAATAACCTCCCCGCCTTTGCTAAGTACTCCCTCTTAATCCTTCTGCCTAAAACGCCTTTACTTAATAAGCAGATCGACCTAGCTATTTAGGCTAATACGGAACGCTAGAACTAATTAATTAAAGCGGACGAAAAGAAATATAAGATCCTCTAATACTCGTAGAAGAATAATAACTTCGTATAGCCTGCAAAGAAAAAGAAGCTAGCCCTAACCCTAACCTAGACTAAGACCCTTAACCTAACTAACCTCTAGGAAGACGACTAGGATTACTAAGACTAATTAATCCGAGCAGTCTAAGAGGATCCCTAATAGGCATAATAGAAGGAATTAACTCCCTTAATACTAACCTAGCCTATACCCTTAGAAAACGACCCTAACTAGCCTAAAGTCTCGATTATAAAGCTTAGTCCCGCGAATCGCATATATTAAGGCTAAGAGATCCTATTCCTAGCAAGAGAAGACCCCGATTATATTGCCCTAGTCCGCGGTCTAATTCCGTAGCCCTTTGCGCATATAGAAGGCTTTTTTAGCAAGAAGGAAGCATATACTCTTACGAGTCCCCGTCCTAGTTACAATATTACGCTAGAACTTAAGAAACCTCTTTACTTAGCTAGTCCCCTATTTTATCGCACTCCGATTAAATACTTGCTATTAGAGAAAGAGACTATAGATTATCTGCTCGAGATAGGTTTTATTAAGCCTAACGCTAGCCTATATACTGCCTCTATCCTATTCGCGCTAAAGCTATACTTTATAGCCCGATATTTCTATATTAACTACTATTAGATAAACGACTACCTAAAGAGTCGTATTTTACCCGCCCCCTTTTTTAATAGTACTGCTTTTAACTACTAATCCGCAAAACGCTTCTCTAAGATCGACGTTATCTAGGCATTCTACCGCCTCTATCTCGACCCGGCCTCCGAATACCTAATAGCATTCTATACTAGGTTTAGTATATTCCGTTAGTTAGTCCTTTTGTTTAGATTAAAGGTTAGCCCTGCTTAGTTCTAGAACTTTATTAATGCCTAACTCTATAACCTCCTCGATCGATATGCTAGTATATACGTAGATAATATCCTAATCTATATAGATAATAATAATAAGGAAGACTATTAAATCGAATACTATAAGGTTATCTAGCGCTTTTATTAGGCTAATCTATAGAGTAATATTAAGAAGTCTCAGTTTAACGTTACTAAAGTTAACTACCTTAGCGTAATGCTATACGCTAGTATAGGACTTAGTATCGACCCCTATAAGGTATAGGCTATTATAGATTAGAAGTTTAAAGACCTTAAAAACTATAAAGCTATACGCTCTTTTATAGGTTTTTATAACTTTATCCGGATCTTCTGCTATTACGCTAGCGCAACTGCTAAACCCTTAAACTAACTGCTTAAGAAAGACACGCTTTTTAAACTCGGACTAAAATAGCGCAAAGTATTTAATTAAATAAAGAAGCTCGCAATAGAAGCTCCTATTCTCGCCTTTTTCTATCCTAAACTGCTAACCCGACTTAAGACTAACGCCTCCCGAAACGCAACCGCTAGTATATTATAGCAATAATAGACTAACTCGACCTAGAAGCCTATAGGCTTCTTTTCTAAGACTATATCCCCTACTAAACGCGCCTATCTAATCTAAGACTATAAGCTCCTTGCTATTATTTAGAGCCTCGAATACTTTTACCTAGAACTCCTTAGTTAGAAATTTAATATTATTATAGACTATAAGGCCCTAATATATTTTTTAATAAAAAGGTTGCTTTTAATCTAATAAGTCTATTAGTCTAATTTCCTAGCTTAATTTAATATCCGTTTCCTCTACTGCCCTAGCTAACTAAATATAGCCGCTAATGCTCTCTTGCGCAAGATAGTTAAACTCCCTATAGTTAAGACTAGAGAGAAAGAAAAACAGACGAACTATTTAATTAAGCTAGAGTCCCTTAGTTTCGACCTCCTAAAAGTTGCCCCTTTTATTGCCTCGATTCGTATACCTAACGCTACGACCCCTTATAGTGCTAACCTTGCTATACTTATCTAAGAAGAGAACGCAGTTTAGAAACTCGGCTACTATAGCAACTATTTAATTATCCTAGAATAGACCGCTAATAGATAAATATTCCTCTATATAGCCCTAATTTATAAAGCTTATAAACCCTTTATCTTTGCTTATAGAGGCTAGAATAAGATAATTAAAGTACTATAGCAGGACTACTACTAGCCTAGCATAAAGCAGGACGTCTAAAGGTATATTCGCAACTATTATAACTGCTAGAGAAATAAGACCCTGCGTAATAAAACCCCTAGCCTCCTGTACCCTCTACTAGTACTAATTGCTATTTAGGAATAGGTTGCTTGCAATAGAAAGACTATACCTAAGGATTGCTACGGATATAACTATATTTAGACCTTTATCTGCAAGCTTAGCCAGATTATTGCTATATTGCCTAGCAGGAAGGATAATACCTTAGAGACTCTTGCTAGCTATTACTTCTAGCACTTATACTGCTTCTTTAGCCTGCTAATAGCTTAGATTACGGATAACGCTAGCCCTTTTATCTTTTTATTCCTATAAAGAATTAACTAACTTACTAGTATAAAGCATTATTATAATAGTGCCCTTTACCTATAGACCTAGGGCAGCGTTAAGGTTATAAACTAGTATCTAGATTAGAGGCTATGCTTTTATATTAATAAATATTAAAACAATTAGAGCGATTACCTACTAGCCCTAGATTTCGTATATAACTCGTCCTAGCACGCCTCTATTAGTATAGCCCTACTAATAGTAGCACTCGGTAAAGTAGTCTAGAACCCTTTCTCTCTGCCTCGATTAAATAGTTCCTCGACTCCTAATAACTCTATCGACCTGGCTTACGTTGCCTTACGCCTTATTACCTACGCATAGGAAGTGCAGCAATAGGCTTGCAACGCCGCGGCTCGAACTTAGGAATAGCAAAAGCAATAGGCTAATAAAAAGAAACGCCCTATAGACTTTACTATAGGTAATAGGGTCTTCCTATAGCAAAAAGGATTTAGTACGATCGCCCTAACGACTTACCTTAACGCTTAGTAGTCTAGACCTTTTATAATTATAGCCGAAAAGGGTTTTAGCTATATTCTCGACCTGCTAGATAGCTATAAAATAACTAATTTATTCTACGCTAACCGACTCTAAAAAGCCCTAGATAATCTATTGCCTAATTAAATAGTCCCTGCCCCTAAACCTAAAAAAGTCTAAAGTACGCCTAAATAAGAAGTCGATTAGGTTCTCTATTCTTATATTATAGGCAGAAACAAACGCCTAGAGTATTAAGTATAATAGCAAGGCTATAATCCGGATTATATATAGTATCCCGTTCGGAACTTTAAGAACGCGCTAATCGCCTTAAAGGCATACTATAACCGTTATATTAATGCCCTAGGACCCCCTATTAACTTAATAGCGTAGATTAAGGCTGCTATAGCAGATAAGCTATATAATAATAATAACGATAATAACTATACTGCTAAGCTAGGCTTATTACTATAGGTCTGCTAATATACACCTTAATAGGCATATTAAGGCCTTAGTTAGGGGGTAGTATTACGCGCTATATATACTAACTCTTAGGCTATATATCTATAAGACTAATTAAAGGGCACGAACTATTTAATTAAAGCCCTAATAGACCCTGGGTTATGTATAGCAGTGTATATAGCTGTCCTTAGTACGCACAGCTTTATCCCCCTTTTCCTCTTTTTTTCTCTTTATCTTAGAATCTTTATTTATAGTGCCTATAATACATTTACTTGTTATTTCAAGGCCGTTACACGTATAATAAATAAAAAGTGCAATAGGATTAAAGAAGAAATATAAGAATAAGACGCAAGCAAAGTCCTCCTACTATAGCTATAGTTTAGTAACCTGCCTAGGTTAGATTAGATTATTTAGTTTAACGAAATATTATTAGTCTTATTATCCGATTTATTAATATTAGTATTAGAATTATAGTCCCTAGAGTTAGACGTTTTAGCAGAGTCTTTAGGCAGTCTAATAAAGTAACGCAGGTCTAGAGACGCGGCCGATAAAAGAACTAACTTCTATCTTAGTGCTATAGCTAGTTTAGGGCTATTTAAGATTACTAATGCCTTGCCTAGGTTAGATTTGCTAATAGCTAATATTCCTTTGTAAATATTAATAATTATACTAATATTAAATAACTATAGCAGCCTAAGCAAGACTAGGACTTTGTTAATAATTAGCGGGTTATATGCTAGCTTAATAATTATCTAAACTTCTCGCCGAATTCCTCGAATATTAATATTAAGAATAGTAAACTTTATAACTAGAAGGCAGGCTCTATTAGCTATTTTTATTATTAATCCGTTAAAACTAATATCTCTTAATAGCCGTATTAGAATATTATACTATTAGATAAAGTCTAGATTAATTAGATTAGCTTAAGAACCTTAATCTGCTATAGTGCTTTAGTCGGATAATTTTAAGGATATCTGTCCCTTTTTAGTAATAAATAAGAATTAGCATAGCACTCTAAATAATCGAGCATAGTTTGCCTGATTTAATTAAGTATTAGCAGTATTACGGCTAATATAGGCATAATCTATATTAATAGTTTCTACTATAATAGCTTTAGGGATAACCTTAGCCTTAGCTTTGCCTTTTCCCTTATAGGCCTTCTTCTTCTTAGGCCCTTTCTTCCGTAATAAAAGATATTAGAATTATTTAGCGCTTTCTAGACTAACTTGCTAAAAATTAACTAAGCTAATTAGCATAATAAAGCGTTTAGCTAGTTCTACCTAGTTAATATTGCCTAGTCTATCTTAAGCCTAAATTTAGGCTAGACCCTTTGCCCTTTTGCGTACTTTCTTTTCTTTACTATATTTATTTAGTTTAGGTTCGATTATTATCGATTCGCGTGCTTGTTATTATTAGGCAGCCTTATATTAAAGGGGAAGATTAGAGTTAGTAGCAGGGTTAAACGTCTCTTTAATAGCATTAGGGCTAAGAGGTCGTTTCTTTAAAGGATGCCTATAATCTAGACTAGCAGCTATAATAACTACTATAAGTGCCTTATAAACTATTTTATCTACTTCGACCTTAGGGCCCTAATCTAATAGCAATTTCCTAAACTAGGATATAAGTAAGTCTAGGCAATCGTTTAAATAGTTATCTATAGGGTATATTAGAATAGTTTCTATATTAGTATCTAAGAATACTATATAGGTTTAGATAGTTAGTTTATTAATCCTAATATTGCTTAGGGCGTTATAGAGCTAATAAATAGGCTAAGTAGAAAGATTTCGTTCTAATAAATCCTGCTATATACCTACTTAATGCACTATAACCTAAGGTGCCTGCTATAGCACTAAAGCTAGACTAGGCGGACTACTAGTTAGAGGGCTAGACTAGAGTCGCTAGTTAGAAGCCTATAACTGCCTATTATTACTAAAGATTAAAGTCCTTAGAACTTGCTTCTCCTAATTCTAGAGTTATTTATCTAATAGTATAGTATATAATATCGAAATATGCCTAGGTTCTCCGCATAAAATACATACTAATTGCTAAGGAAGAGATAAAGTGCTATTAACGTATATATTTTAGGAATCCTTTAAGTAATAGCCGTTTAAATCGCTAAACCCTACTTATTTAGATATAAAGGGTCCTAGGCTGCCCCTATACTAACCTCTTTTATTCTAGGTTATGCTATACTAACCTCGACTATACTAGCCTTAATTTGCATTAGTGCCTTATCCTTATTTACGACTACGTTTTAAACTATCTAGTCGATTATAGTAGTCGCAATTAGACATAGGTAGTAATAATACCTATATTAGGTAGTATAATACACTAAACGGATAAGTTAGGTTATAATTAGCTAGAGCAGCTTATTATAAAAAAGGTCTCCTAAAGCCCTGTCTATTTGCACTAGTTATTTAGTATAGTGCCTAAGCATATACTATAGCCGAGAAATCCTAATAAGGAATAAACCTAAGCCTCTCTTTTACTAATTAATTAGGTTAGTAACTAAATCTTTCCTAAAATAGGTCTCGTATTATAGCTATTATAGCGGCCTGCTTATATATCTCTCGATTAGTTTGTTCTTCCTATTAAATATTAAGGGCAGCTTAGATAAATTCCTAGGCTTTTAAAAGGCTAGAAGCTAAGGCTGCTCTTTATAATATAGCAATATAACGTAATTTAGGATCGGCTAAACCTATAATAAAGCAATATACTATTATTCCTAAGATAGCTATCTTAAGCAGGGAAAGCTAATAACTAGCAGATTATCGATCCTAGCTACTAATATCCCTTAAAGTTTAGCAAGCTTAATAATAATATAATTAGAGCAACTTATTCTAGTCCTAATAAAATTATAAAGGCATACGAACCTGCTATAGAGCTTTATTTAGAGCAAAACGCTCCTCTAATATAGTCTATAGCAGAAAGAGATTATCTAGTCGGGTATAATATAGTCTAGCCTTATAATAAATCTTATATAGGGCTGCATTATAGTTAAAAGGTTATACAAGCAGTGGATAAAGAGTTAACGAATCGGGAAGGTGATTACGTAATAGAGAAGAAGAAGAGGAATCACGTAATAGTCTGAAAGAGGCAATTAAAGAAGAATTGGAGGCAGGAGAGGTATTTGTATTAAGAAGGTAAGAAAAGCTAATGCTAATAATTCTTCCAAGTAGGTAGGAAAACCCTCCTTCTTTTATAGACAATTTCTTAGGAATAAAGGTACTTCTCGAGATACTTTAAAGTCCCTACTTATAGTACTCTGACGTACCTATACGTTACTACTTCCCCCTTATTTTTAGGTATTTTCCTTCTTTAGATATTTAACTTAGAAGATTAGTAATTTGGAGGAAGACTTGTACGTGTTAATCCGATCGATCTGATCGATCTAACCCTATAACACCCGCTATAACCGCTATAACGCGCCCGCTATAGCCCCTGTAGGTACGTACCCTACCCTGCTGTAAGCGCTGTGCTTAGGGGGGTGTGGGTACGGATTAGGCCGTATTTGTAGTATATGTTTCAAGTCTAATTATAAGCTTATTTCTTATCCGTTTAAGGTAAAAAGATATGCATATTAAAGCGTTTTAAAGGGGCTATAAAATTGTTTAAGTTTTGTCTTATAAAAGTACCTATTTTATTTTTTATTAAGCTTTTTTATAGCTGTATTTTATATATACTCTTACAGCCTCCCTTAAAGTGTATATTATATATACTCTTTACTGTATTTTTATATCTTCTTTTATAAGTTAATTTGTATATATTTTATATATGGAAAAGTTAAAAAACCACGAGATAAGCAAAACCTAGTAGGAAAAAGCATAATCTGTATTATTACTAGTAAAAAAACCTTTTAGTAGGAAAAATACTAGTTATACTTAGTAAAAACCTTTAGTAAGAAAAAATACTTAAGTTTATATATATTTTCTAGTAAAACCTTGTATATAAGGAAAAATACTAGATTTATATAGAGGAAAAGTCTAAAAGCTTTATAAAGACTTAAAAAACCTCTACTATAATAAGAAACAGTTTTTAGCCTAATAAAAGGCGTCGGAATTTATAAAATTTACTAGCTTCTAACTCTTTAGTAAATATATCAGCTATATTATCTTCAGACCTTATATAGTATATTTGTATTTTATTATTCCGTATATTATCCCTTGTAAAGAAATAAGCTAAGTCTATATGCTTTGTTCTTTTATAAAATTCAGGATTTTCTGCTAACTTAATAGCTGCCTGATTATCTGTTAAAATAGGAGGTATTGTATCTATTGTTTTAATGCTTAGCAGTTTATTTATTGTTATAAAAAGCCTTTATATATATATAGCTTCTTTTATAGCTTCTTTAAGGCCTATAAATTCTGCTTTACAAGTAGATAAAGCTATGGATTTTTGTTTTTTACAACCCTAACTTATTAAGTTATTATATATATAAAAACAGTAGCCGGAAACAGACTTTCTATCTGTTAAATCAGAAGCCCAGCTTGCATCTGTTAAACCTCTTATAAAGTTATTATTATACGGGATATTACAGTTATATATAAGTTTAAAATCTGGGTATTTATTTAAGTATTTCCAGATTGTATTTAAAGCTGCTATATGAGTTATATCTGGCTTAGAAGCAAATCTAGCACAGGAAATAACAGCGTATAGTATATTAGGTCTTGTTTTTAAAGCCGGATATAATAGGGAGCCTATTTCTTTTTAATATTATAGAATAATATCTTTTCCAGGTTCTATAGTAGCCTTTTTAAGCTTAATTCCTAGTTTAGAAGGTATTTTTATTAAGGGGCTAGCTATAATAAAGCATACTTAGGCTAGACTGAGTATATTCAATCACGCATGCCGCTCTAAAGGAAGCAGGCTACCTAGGGCTATATATATATATCTAGGTCCGATCTTAGGGAGCGGGCTACGCACTTATAGCTATATATCTTAGGGGGTATGCTGCGCATAATAGGGGCATAGCTAAGATAAGGGAACTATTATAAGATAAGTGCATTACGTAAGCAGGGGGGCAGAGTCTATAGCCGTATAAGCGCCTTTCCTAAGGTTAGGAAGTAAGTTTAAGTTATATAACTAGAACTATACTAAGGTCGAAGACCCTTATATAAAGGCCGCCCTTAGGCGCACGTAATTACTACTTAGCTAGCAGGGCTTATAGAAAAAGAAGGGCGCAAATACTAGAAAAAATTCCTCTGCAACTATTAGAAGAGAAAAAAGAAGAAAAATAATAGCAATAATAATAGCAATAATAATAGTACGTGCAAAAGACCGCAGCGTTAAAAGGGGGAGCATAGGCTAATAGTAAATAAATACTACTAGCTTTATTAGAGCAGGGGGGCAGTAGCAGTAGCAGTTATAGCAATAGCAGCTATAGTAGTAGCCGTAGCAATACCTAGCCTAAGGGGGAGGGCAGGCGGGCGAGCCTGCTGCCTGCGACTAGGGGCAAGGAAGGGGGGAGGAGGGCTAAGCTAGCGCAAAAGGCCACGGCGGCGGCCGCCCTAATAGCGGCTACCGCTAGCACTAACGACTTTGCCCGGAATAAGGCAGAGGTAAAAAGCAAGAGATTAATAAGGGGTTTAATAGGTTAAAAGTGCTAATAATAGGAAGTTTAAGCTATAGTTAGGCAAGCTCGCTATGCTAGAGCGTAAGCTCTAGTATAATAGGGGTAGTAATAATATTAATAACCTAGATGCTAATACTAATAGCAATAATAAGTACTATGCTAACGCTATTGCTAATAGTAATAATAATTGCCTAGCTAATACTACTACTAATAGCAATAATAATTACTATACTAATACTATTACTAAGGTTAATAACTATGCTAATAGTACTGCTAATATAAGTAGGGTAAAGGCAGTAGCGGCTATAGCTATAGCTATAGCTAACGCTGCTACTGCTTGCAAGGCGAAAAAGGCTATATTTATAGTAGTAATGCGCGCAAAGCAGCAAGAGGAGGCCTATTAGGCTGCTAAAAGGGCAGCAGCGCCCGCCTAGGCGCAAGCAGCGCTCGCTGCTATAGATAAGGAACTAGCAGTAGCGTTAGGCAAGGGGGAGGGAAAAGGGGTATCTAGTAGTATTATAGCAGTAGCTATAGCGCTAGCTAAGGCAGAACTAGCAGTTATGCAAAGCAGGGGGGGAGGGGGGCCTAGCGATATTATAGCAGCGGCTATAGCGCTAGCCGCAGTATAATACTAATAAGAAGAAAAAGAAGAAAATAATAAGGATAGTAGTAGCGCTAGCGCGGACGATAATAATAATAGTAATAGCAAGGATAAAGAGAAAAAGGATAATAATATCGATAATAATAGCAACTATAATAATAAGCCAGCCCCCTAGGCTAAAGAGACTAAAGAGATAGAGAAAAAGAAAAAGGCAATAAGGGCGGTTCGCGCCTACCCCTGCGTGCGCTGCGTATTATAGTAATAGGAGTGCTATAACTAAAAGCAAATATCGAAGCGCAGTACGCTATAGAAGGCACGTATTAGCTATGCTAGGTGCGCAGGGGCCTATTAGCCCTGCCTAGCTGCTCCTGCCCTCCTAGTACAGGCCTTCTATGCTTAGGAAGCAGAGGCTAGCTAGGATAGCAAGGAGAGCTAGTAGGCTAACGCAGCGTTAAAAGTCGCGTTAGCAGTAGTAAAGGGGCTAGCAGTGCTAGGGGAGGGGGGAAAGTGCCCTAGGGGGGAGGCCTTTATAATAGAGTAAGTTAACCCTAGAGAAAGAGATATAGGCCTAGCTAATATAAGAGAAACAGGGCAATAGTAGCAGTAGTATTAAAGGGGAGGGAGGAGGAGAGGAAGGGAGGAGGGGGCTTAGCAGGGAGGATAGCGGCCCTAAAAGGGCGGGTAGCAGCGCTAGAGGCGCAAGGGGGGGAAGGGGCGATAATAATAGCAACGATAAAAATAGCAGTAATAAGGGCAATAACAATAACGCTAATAATAAGGAAGAGGAAAGCACTGCTAGACGCAGCGCTAGCAATGCTAATAAAGCGCCCCTATAGCTAGGCAATATATAGCTATAAGGCCTAGACTAGGCAGAAAAAAAATAAAGAGGAAATGCGTATAGGATACCTATAAGGCTATTATAAGGGAGGTGCGCTATGCTATTATAAGTCTAAGAGGTAGGCTATTATTATATATAGCTAGGTTATAGAGTGCTTTGAATTATTATAGAGCATCTATACTATTAAGCTCGGCTAGGGGTTCCTAAGTAGGGTTAAGGTATTTAGTCTATTTAATAAGGACTTTATATTGCTAACTATAACTAATTTTCTTCTAGCAGGCAGAGAGAATATTATCTACCTCCTATTTATCTTCCCCGTATACTCGAATTGCTAGAGACTAAGGATTAGCGACTATTTAGCTAAGGATAGGGTTATTTATAGTATATTAGAAGAAGTTAATATTAAAATAATTATATACGCTAAAGGGAAGGTTAAGTAGCTTAATAATATCTAGGGATATAATACAACTAATAGTATACTTAGTATAGCGCTAGTTAAGCTTCTTTTTTAGATAGTAGGAGGCAAAGTTTTATAGGTTAAGCTAGACTTTATTACTAGGCTAGAAGTATTTAGCTAGCTAGCGCAATATATTAGCCTAAGCTTCGCTAGCTTAGGCTATAGCAGTATCTAAGGACTAGCAAAGGTCTAAGACCTATTGCAACTTAGCAATAAAAGCCTGCGCTTAACTAGCAGGCATGCATGCAAAAGCAGGAGGGGCGTTATTAATAGCAAGGGCAATAGATAGGGCGTAGAAGCTATAAGTAGCAAAGAAAGGAGATATACTAATAGCTATATATTTATAGCTATTAAGGGCTATTTAAGCAGCGGGGAGCTAAAGGTCCTAATTATCCTAGTTATAAGCAATAACTATATAGAGGTAAGCCTAAACCTCCTAGTTAATACGCTTATTACTACTATTAGTTTAGGGGTAGTAGGCAGTACTAAGGAGGCGGGAGATATAATAAAGGCAGTAAAAATAGGCCTAGAAATCCCCTATTTAGTTAGAGCCGCAATTACTTATAATAAACGCTAGCTACTAGTAAAAGCAAATAAAATACTAAAAAAAACATTCTATATAGAAGTTAGTATCTATAAATAGTATAGGCTCGAGTAGGATTTCCTTGCTAAGCTAGTCCTAGATAACCTAAAAGTAGCAGTTACTTTTTATTATTAAGGGAAAATTAACTATAAAATCTATTTAAAAGTAATAATAGAACTAGTCTAGAGTAGGCAGAGAGCGGAGGAGCATTATGCAATAAGAGCGCTAGACTTTAGAACGTTTATATATATTATAGTTGCAGAGGAAGCAATATATAAACTACTGCTATAGGGGCTAGAAAAAGTCCTGCGTAACTAAAGCTATAGTACTATCCCTGCTAAGGTGCTTAATAAAATAGGAGTCGTAGATAAGTTAGATAAGGCGGCTATGCAATTAATTAAGGCCCTAAAGGTTAAGGGGGGCGTATTAGGCGTTTATATCTATAGTAGTAGGGGAACTAGGGACTTAGAAGCAGTTATAAAAGCAAAAGCGGCTACGGGAGTTAATATAGCAGTCTGCGATTTAGACCTTAAAGCAAAGGGCAGGAAAGAAGGCGCAGTTACCGCAGGCTATGCAGTAGAGGACTTCCTAGAATATAGTATCCTAGGCAGTAGTAACTAGCTATAAGGAGTAGAGTTCGTTATTAGAAAAGACCTAAGGGGTAGAAGATAAGTCTGCAGAAAAAAGGGCGGGGTCTAGTAAGCTGGAAATAGTAGGCGAATTAAAGGGTAAGGAATTATTAGAGTCTAGGAGAGAAAAATTAAAATAGAACTAGAAAGCATCCTAAGGAAGAAGTTAAGCTATGCAGTTATCTAAGTCGTTAGAAGTTAGCTAGTCTTATTTTTGCTATAAAAAGGCATTAGGAATAGTAGCCTGCTTGCTAAAATAATACTTAATTTAGAAATTAAAGCATAAGAGGTATTTAGCCTACTACGCCTGCTATTTAGAAAAGCGTTAGCGGGTTATAAAGTATTCGAGGTTCTTATAATTAGTAATAATATTAAAAGACTAGCAATTATAGAGTTCTGCCTGCTATTGCTCGAGGCAGCGAATAATAGCGAGTATTTCCTTATTATAGATAGGGTAGTTATGCTTAGCTAGGGATAGCTTCTAAAAATAGAAAGCGACTAGGCAAAGCTAGCTATTTTATTCCTAGGAAACTACGCTACTAGTAGCAAATCTACTATAATCTATCTTAAGTTAAGTAAGCAGGTCGAAATCTTATTTAATAAGGACTAGGGCTTAGAGGAAGAGTTATTTAATATACTAAAAGGCGGTCTCCTATATAGGACCCTAGGAAAACAGTCTGCTAGACCTAGTTAGGTCTATAAGGGGGGCGATAATAAAAGCGTAATTAGAAATAAATATATAATAGAAGTTAGCAAAGCTAAGGAAACTTTAAAGGCCCTTAACTATAAAAGGTTAAGCCTAGTTAGAGATAGCCTAGATTTTAGTAGGATCTGCCTAAATCCTAACGCTAGTAATAAGGATAAACCCTAGATACTTAACTCTAGAGATAAGGAAATTATACTTATTAAGGTTAACGTAAAGGCTGTATTCCTAAAAGCGTTAGAGGACTTAGCGGACTTTGCAGAAGTAATCTTAGCAGGTACTAGAGGAGTAGATAATAATATTATCGATATAGGCTAAATAGAATTTATTAAGGAGGTTGCTAAGGATCTAGTTAATATAACGCTAGAAAGTAGCAAGGGCTTTATAAAGGCTAAAAAATATAACTATCTACTTAAAAAGTCCATACTATATATAGAAGGCTATCTTCTACTCCTCCCCTTCCGCAATATAGACCTTATAAAAGGCTTAAATAATATTAAGCTTAGTAAACTACTTAGCTTAAGCTATAGTATAGAGTATATCGCTAAATAGGGAAATAGGGTAATAATCTAGAACCGTAATAGTATTAAGGGCGCAGTAGTTAGTATAGAAATAGAGGCTACTACTAGGCTTGTAGGCAAAAAGGATAAGGGCGCTAGCTAGAGAGCTGCTAGGACGGATAAAACCCTTAGCGAAAAGGTCGCATAGCGTTTTTTTAAAAATAAGAAGTTCTTCGCAGGATATACTATAAAAAAGGCTAAAGGGAATTATAGGATTAGTCCTATCTATATTAGGGCAGAGGGGGATAGAGTAATCGATACTAGGCTTATAGGGGTTTAACTTATCCGCGTCTTATTTGTAGAAGAGTAGGAAAAAGTCTTAGATCTTAAGGGAAAGGCGTTATTAGAGCTAGGTATTAGAAAAGGGCACTTTATCCTATAATGCCTTATTAATATTAGCAAGGGAGATAGTATAAAGAAAAAAGTTAGAGGAGGTTATTATGCAAAGGTTATAGGTAACTTAGGCAATAAAGGCGGAAGCCGTTATATATAGGGCGGAGGAGATCTCCTAAGCTAGGGAGGAGGGGGAGTCGAGATATTAAACCTAAGCCTAGGAATTGCTATGCTAGAGGCAGGACTCGTAAGGAATAGAATAAAAGCGTATATATTTAAGCTAGGGTTTGCCTAAAATAAGAGGAAAGTTAAGATAGGGAACTATATAGGCTATAATAAAGCGCGTAATATTATTAACTTTAAAGGCAAGCTAGGCAATACCTATAACTATAAGTCCCTATATTTAAGCAAAAGCACTCTAGATCCTATAGGGCAATATATATTCGATAGGAATATAAAGGTTAATAGCTAGCTATATACTAATAGCAGTATAGTATTAATAGCCTTTATTAATAAGGGTTTATATAAGTTCTAAGTAGTTAAGGATTATAGAAATCTATATAAAAGGGGTATAAAGCTAGGACTAAAAAAATGCTTTTATATTCTTGTTTATAGCTAGTAGGGACCCTAGAGCGCTATAATGCTCTAGGGTTAAGCGTTTCCTTATTCCTTAGCGTTTTTAAAGAGAGGTTCGATATTAGTATACGCAATATACGGATTAGTAACGCTAGGAGCAGGGGCTAGCTAACGCGCTATAGCGTATAGGCAAGCGTGGATTATATAGCTATATGCTCTATAGCATATGCATAACCTATTATTTTATTATTAGTTAATAACTAATAAAAGGACCTATTTAGCGCAAGGTTTAGTAGGAATAGCAGGAGTAGATTTTTTGCCTTTAGTTAAGCAGGTGCTATTTATTAGGATATTACTATTAGCGTTTAGGATAAGGGCTATAGTAGCAAGAGCAGGGCTATTACTTATAAAAGTAAAGGGGGAGGGCTTGCAAGCAATATATAAGAAATAAGGAGTTTGCTTAAAAGACTAAGCAAGGCCCTAAAGCTTAGTAATAAAGGCTATATAAAATTCGGGCATATTAACTATAATAAGAAAGTCTTAAAGCATAGGAGAAAGAGAGTTTATAAGCTATATTAATTTCGCAGAGTCCGCCTACCTATAAAGGCTAGCAGCTATAAGTATAACCTCCTCGAATTCTAGGAGGAAGTTGCTAAAGCGTTATCTATCCCTATAGATAAGGGTCTATAGCTAGTCCTAGGCTTTTTATCGTTCCTAATATAAGAGTATATATAAAATACAGCTATAAAAAAGCTTAATAAAAATTAAAATAGGTACTTTTATAAGACAAGACCTATACCATTTTATAGCCCTTTTAAAACGCTTTAATATGCATATCTTTTTACCTTAAACGGATAAGAAATAAGCTTATAATTGGACTTGAAACATATACTACAAATACAGCCTAATCCGTACCCACACCCCCCTAAGCACAGCGCTTACAGCGGGGTAGGGTACGTACCTACAGGGGCCATAGCGGGCGCGTCATAGCGGTCATAGCGGGTATCATGGGGTCAGATCGATCAGATCGATCGGATTGACACGTACAAGTCTTCCTCCAAATCACCGATCTTCTAAGTCAAATATCTAAAGAAGGAAAATACCTAAAAATAAGGGGGAAGTAGTAACGTATAGGTACGTCAGAGTACTACAAGTAGGGACTTTGAAGTATCTCGAGAAGTACCTTTATTCCTGAGAAATTGTCTATAAAAGAAGGAGGGTTTTCCTACCTACTTGGAAGAATCATCAGCATTAGCTTTTCTTACCTTCTTAATACAAACACCTCTCCTGCCTCCAATTCTTCTTCAATTGCCTCTTTCAGACCATTACGTGATTCCTCTTCTTCTTTTTTATTACGTGATCACCTTCCCGATTCGTCAACTCTTTATCCACTGCTTGTATAACCTTTTGAGGTCATAAGCCCGGGTTCAGCTCTCTGACTCGGGATACCTTTACACTTTCAACCAACTTTTTACCGCCTTCCTCTTCCTCCACCGCCCCACAAAATACCTTATTCGATTCCACTTTTCCAACGCTTTTCAGCAAACATACCCACTTTTTCCCCACATTTTTCCTTATTGAGAAATTATGCCCAACACTAAGAAAATCACTTTTGCCAAGCTCTCGGGCGGCGATAACTATACCCATTGGGCTTTGCGCATGGATTCCCTCCTAATTAGGGAAAAACTTCAGGGGGCTCTGGGCTCTAAGACCCATAATAAATCCGAAGAAGCGTTAGCCCTTATAAGGCTATAGCTTGAGGATAGGCCGCTAACCTAAATTATGCACATAAAAACGGCTTCAGAGGCCTGGAACAGACTTAAGGAGCTATATAACCCCGTTTCCTTTACTAGCAACTTCCTGCTTACTAAGGAGTTACTAGAAATAGGTAAGGCCACGCCTTATAACATAGAGGCTTACCTAAATCGTATAAAAGCGATCGAGGAGGAGCTAAAGGCCCGGGAGATAAAAATCCCGGAAATAGTCCTTATAACGTGGGTCCTGAATAACCTCTCCGAGCCCTTCCAGGGCTTTATAACCCATATAACACAGGACCTTCGCAATAACGAGGGATCTTATAACCTGGGTAAGCTTTTTGCCTATATACTCGACGAAGCCAAGCGCTATAAGTCGAATTACCCAGAAGAAGGGCAGGCCCTCTTTACGGGCACTAAGAAGCCCTGGAAAAAGCAGAAAAAGGCCCTGAAATGCTCCTACTATAAACTCCCGGGGCATTTTAATAAAGACTGCTATTTCCTACACCCGGAGAAGGCTCCTAAGCACTTTAAATTAAAGGAGTCTAATAAGATAACAAAGAGGCCTAGAAAGGAAAAGGCCCTCCGGAAGACTCAGGGGACCTTCGGTTCCTCTGATATAAAGGCCACAGAAGAGGACAGGGCTAAAAAGATTTTTATAACAACCGATATCGATACCGCACCTATGGAAATCGATATTCCAAATCTTCCTTCTGCCCCTACGCCTGGGGGGATAGTAGAAGATACAGAATCAGAAGCAGAGGTATGCTATAACATAACATATAACGCTATAAACAACTCTAATAATTTAACAGGAGCTTTAAAGACATCCTATAACGCTATACAACGTATTATACAAACACATCAGTCTTTACATATAGATAGCTCCTTAGATAGTAAGAAATATACACATTTTATACTCGATACGGCTGCTACAAGGCATATAGTAGCTAATAAAAATTTACTATCTAATTATAAGACTATAAATACTAGAGTTAACTAGGGAAAAGCTTCCTTTATAAACGTTTGTAGTTCTGGAGACGTTATTTTTAAGTTTCCTACCCTAGACAAGAAAACTGTACTAAAAAACTGCCTATTTATACCAGAATTAGGTGTTAATATAATAAGTCAGTCTTGTTTAAAGAACGTTATTACTATAATAAAA